>OU015760.1:12285902-12310572 GCA_907169655.1 Acomys percivali | reverse complement strand
ACACACACACACACACACACACACACACACACACACACACACACACATATATATAATAGACTACTATCCAGAAATAAGAATGAGCAAATGATTACTGCTAGCTACAGGAAGAAGTTCCACAAATAGCACAGTGTTGAGTAAAATGAACCAAATTAAAAGAAAGAGGACATTGTCTATGAGTGATTCTATTTATATTGAGTTAAAATACGGGTAAAAGGAATTTATTGCATGAAATGTCAGTTTAATGGTTCAAAATAGAGAAAACGGCTTCATAATGCCTGTTGATGTTTTGCGATATAATATTTTTATGGACTCTAAGACAATTTCATATAGCATATTTTGATCATGCTCATCTCCCAATTCTCCACTCCTCCCAGATTCCCTCCTCTTTCTTGTCCTCATTTTTGGTTCTTTGTTGTTTTCTTCTGGTTTACCCTTTTAAGAAGAGATTACCTTGCAGCAGTTGTCTGGTCCCTAGCTCTCCACTTTGGATGTGAGGTATTGGCTCCATGGCTAATGCTCAGCTTATAGAAGTTGCCAAGCTGTGTGCTTAGGGTTGGTGTACTTTTCTGTGGAAACTTTTAAATGTTTGAATATTTTTTCACCAAGTAATTTCACCAGTATTTCTTCCTATGAAATAATAACAATGTCTTCAAATAAAATGTTTTTGCATTATTTTTCATTCAAAGTTCCTTCCAACAGTGAGAAGTTAAATATAAAATCAGTGTCAGACAATAATGAAGTGGTTGAATAGGACATTACAGTCCTGAAAAAATGACAAATTTTCATGTAATGTGAAAATCACAATGCTAACCTGTATATAGAGAATGATACAATAGAAATACAAATAAAACAACATCAAGAAATCATTTGAGATGGATTCAGTTCATTAAGAAATGATGTAAGTTCTTTAAAATGCATCTCTAGCTAATGCCACTATTGTGGCATTAGCCACAGAATGATGGTTCATTGGGAAGTTTTATTATCTGCTTTAAACTTTATTTACTGGTACATTCTAAATTACACATAATGACTATATGATTAATATATAATAGCAATTGTTTATTATTATTATTATTATTATTATTATTATTATTATTATTATCATCTCATGATTCAAGCAAATTCTTCTAATATCCACCTATGAGTTTTCAAAGCTAAGGAAAGTAGAAAGTCAAAGAAGGAAACACTATATTTGAGGCCTTGGCATTCCAGCCAATTCTCTCACTCTCCTTGCTCTCACTCTTTGCTTTCACTCTCCTCTCTCTTAGACATGCTGAATAGAGAACTATCTGTAGCCCATGGAGACCTTCACAAATTCTAAAGGGAAACAAAAAGTAAATTAACATCCTTTTGAACAGTGACTGCAGGCTGGCTGTAGGAGATCAGAAATGTGGGAGGCAGGGAGCTAAGAGAGAGTATATGTTATTTTCTCCTTTTACAGGTTTATAAAGAAGCTACTGTGCACAGCTGGCAGAAAGCACAGTTGTAACAATCCTCTTCTCTCATTTACACAACTCCAAAGCTGGAGAGTGTCAGTGGAGGACAAACCCTGAGTGTTCTTTCTCTCCATAGAAGTAAAGTCTTTTTTAAAAGAAAAATAAATAAATGTAGGGGTGTTTATCCCAACGTATCCCTGTGTATGAGAACCGGGATCCAGGAGCGGGTGAAGGAGACTGAGTCACCAATCTAGGAAACAGACTCCATAGACCAACATCGAGTGCAGATCTACTTTACTATGCAGCCTTTGGACCAATGGGGAGTTGACAAGAGCTCTGGGTAGCCAGCCAACTGTCCCATTGTCACTACGGGGAGATGCCAGGCCTGCCAGCACCCAAGGGAACTTCCATGCAGACCGAGAAAGCAGCTACCACCCTGTTCCTGGCCTATTCTGAGGCTCTACCAGTTTGCTGGGATCCTCCTTTTGAGTCACGCCGTATGTCAGCAGACATGGGCACTTGTACTATTAAGCAGTATGGAAGCTTCTCTCACCATCCACTGGGCCTCACCTGGGGGCTGCAGCACCCATACCCATGTACCATCTACATTTAATGCACTCAGAGTTTAGAAGAGGGTGTTAGATTCCCTGGAGCCTGAATTACAGACATTGTAAGCTACCTGTGAGTAGTGGGAATCAAACTTGAGTTCACTGAAAGACAGCAAGTATTTTTAACCATTAAGCCATCACTCCAGACCCAGAGGGCATATCTTAATCTAGTTTACATTCTCAATATCCATCCAGGCAATGGAAGCTCTGGTTGTCTTGGAACTCACTTTGTAGACCAGGCTGGCCTCGAACTCACAGAGATCTGCCTGCCTCTGCCTCCGGAGTGCTGGGATTAAAGGCGTGTGCCAGCACCGCTGCCGCCGCCACCACCACCACCACCACCAGGCTGTGCGTAACATTTCTTAGATTAGGCAATCAGCATTTTATCAATTGATCTATGTTACAATTGAAACATTCTATTTGTAAACTATAAAACAGTTTATTTTAGTTCCAGAAACACGTATACTATCTTTACCATCAGTTTAGAGAAGTGTGTAATTATTCTTAAGGAAGCAAATTGTACACAATCATTTATTCTGTGGCCAAAGGGACACTACATGAAATTTACTTCAAAGCATTCATGTCACACACAGTCCTTTTTGCCAAGTAGAGGGTCTTAGTCGAAAGTGTCATAAAATGCCCAGACCAGCTCTGTTCAAATATTCCATGTTTGTGATTATGCTGAACACTGACACTAAAGCATTCTATATCATAAAAAAGATGTAGTTATGTGAAATGTACCTCAAGGACTAGATAACTCTCTACTCTGTGGGAATTAAGAAAATGTAAACACAAGGCTTATGCTACCTATGTAGTTTCATACTTGTGTACTGTACTTCATCCTATATATGCAGCAAGCAATGGGGAGCTTCTCAGGGCCTAGCAGCCCCAAAATGAGGACAGTTATCTGTAAGAGGGAGGCTGTATCCTCTAGCAGAAACAATCATCTCATGGGAACAAGACTGCTCCCCTCAATGGATGACAATTATATAGATAACATTTTCATGTTACTTTCAGAGGGAGTACTGACATGATAGTCAGTGACAGTATATCTTGACAAGAACTGCCTAATCATGCCTACCTCCTGGGCTCCTACTCTATTTCTTTCTCTACTTAAATATAACATGCAGATCAGTGCCTCAAAGACAAATTTGAGGTCACTGGGTGTCTTTATGCATTCTTACTCATTTCCTCTCCAATTATTATGCATCTTTTAAAAACAGTATATTGAGACAGATGCCTGAACTTAGCTATTGGTTCCAAAGAGATTGATATTTTAACCTAAAACTGCAGTTACATCTCACTAGCTACAGCAAGGACCTGGTTAAATCAGTGAAACTGTGTGCGTCTTTGAAGCTCTAAGACACAAAAGCCACTAGCCTATCATCAGTGGTGTAGGGTGGCCAATGGTCTGTTTTCTCCTATATTATTCCAAATTCAAGCAACATAAAATAGATCAAGACTCTGATTATTGAAGTTTGGACAGAGCAATTAACTGAGCATTTTGCCTTGTAATTCAATGCCAGACTGCTAAATCTTAACACTGAGAATATCCAAATGACCTCCATTTCTAAGCCAGTGCCTAAGGATAGAAACTCTGGAATAGATATTGTGTTAGCAAGAGACCCAAAATCCTCATCCATTAAATGTTTATTCTAATCAGCCTCACTTGTGGCTCGTCACAGCCATCTACTTCAGCGTTATGCAGGCCATAGCAATATGCATTATATTCTGTCAACTGTGGGCTCAGCATGTGACACAAGTTGTATTGGTGATCATATGTATGCTCTATGAAGCTGGAGCTAAACAGAATCATTTAGTGCCCAACTATAGTCCTGTGACTCAAGATAAGGTTTCTGGGCCTGCCTGAGCACCAGAGAGATATTTCCAGTGCTATACTACCCATTTTAAGTACTTTCCTTAATCCTTGGTGAACCCACTAACTGGGAAGTTGGGGCTAGGATGGTTATCCTGTAGTGCTGAAATTGTGGCATCAGACCAATAGAAGACTTGTAAAAAAGATGAACACAGAGAAATATTTGTTTTCGGAATAGTGGAAGTGACTTCAGGCTCAGAGGCAATCTACTTGTATTTTCTGAAAAGAGGAATACCAACAAAGCCATACTGTGAAGACTGAAGTAAATAAATATCTAATCCTTTAATGTCCAGATGATGTCACTCATCAAACATTAAGTATTTCCAGGAAACCTAAAGGTCAGGGACTGACCCAGCAGTAACCAGTACAAGTAAACATGGGATTTAAAATAGCTGTTTTACATCAATTCAGAATTTCAAGAAAACACAGAAAATGAGGCAGTCCTTGAACACAGAAACTTAACAAAGAGATAGAAACAATTTTTAAAAGTTAACCAATGTAACTAATCCAGTTACTATGAACACCAGTATGAAGGCTCGTTATAAAACTAAAGCTTGACTTACCCTATGACTGTACTATAGTACTCTTGGGGATGTACTTAAAGGATTCCAAGACAACATATCACACTGATACTAGTGCATCATTGTTTACTGCAGGCCTCTTTTACAATACCTAGATTTTGGACCCAGACATGGATGTCCATGTCTATCAACAAAGGAATGGACAAAGAAAATGAGTAGTTACTTGCAGAAAAATGGATGCAACTAGAAGCAATCATATTAAAGCAATTCATCCTCTTTCAGTAAGACAAATACCACATGGTTTCTTTCCCTTTGCTTCTTAAGTTTTATATAGATACATAAAATCATGTATGTTCCTATGATATGAGATAAGAAACAAAGCACTCTAGAGGAGCAAAGCAGTTTAATAAGAAGAGCAAGTAAGAGAAGGGTAGTGAGTCAGGGGCAATTACTCAGAATGCATTACATAACTTCATAAAATGTGTTGTATATCTTATGAAACACAGTATAATAGTAAAAAATAATAAGCATCACATCAAAATGCACTAATATATTAAATCAGTTAACCACAAAGGAAGACCAAATGAGAGGGCAGAGGAAGAGTGAAGTGATTGAAAAAACAACTAGGAAAACACTAAAAATAGTTGTAGTAAGGACATTTTATTGATAATGACCTTAAATGTAAATGGATTAAAATGTTCAAATTAAGACAAAGAACAACTGAATTGATATGAAAGAAGACTTATTATACAAAGTGCCAGCACACTCTCTCTCTCTCTCTCTCTCTCTCTCTCTCTCTCTCTCTCTCTCTCTGTGTGTGTGTGTGTGTGTGTGTGTGTATGTGTGTATCCCAGCTGTAGTTTGCTTAATCAAAACTTTCTTTTTCTGATGAGTTAGATTCATTATATTTTTACAAATAAGCTGAAGACACAAAACCACAAGAAATAAACGTGTATTTGTGCTTTAAAATTTTTATTAACAAAATTACCATTTCATCATGAAGGAATACTTCATTTAAATATTATAACATAAATAATATTTTCTGTTTCCCCTAAGACCAACTTTAAATTATATATCCTTTTAATGTAATCACAATACAATTGAACATTATATGTTCATATAAATGTATAAAAAACTTTCATGAACATATCTATGCATAACAGGTCCAATTATTTCAGCCATAATTATGACATTTATAAAAGAAACTTCTTTCTCAATAAGAATTAGAATAGAGTCACCATATATGATTATACAGAATTAGGTTCCCTTTCACTGCAAGAAAATTTCTTTGCCTCTAATGATATGCATGACCTGGAAGTGAAGGGACAGAATAAAATATTTCATGAAAATAAAATAAAACCCTGGAGAAAATAAAAGTGCTCTTCTTACATCAGATAAAACAGACAAAATAAAAAATAGTAAATAAAAATAAGGAAGACATTGTTAAATGTTAGGGGGCCCTATTCAATAAGAAATAAAAATTTTAAATATATATGTCTATACATATATGTATGCATACATATATACATATGCACATGTATACTATGTATCATATAACCCAGATATATACTGAAAATATGACATAAAAGAAGAGGTAGATTTAAATACAGCATTTGGAGACTTACATACCTTGTTTTCAGCAATGGGAAAGGATCTTCCAGACGTTTCTATTATAGATGATATAATAGGCCACAAAACAAATCCTAACATTTTTTAAAATGAAAATTGTATTGTGAATCTTTTCAGATGACAAAACAATATTATCAGAAATATGTGAAAATTAAGTAGTCTACTTTTGAATAATTGGTGGTTAGGAAACAAAGAAGGATGTTTAAAGATCTCCTGAAACAAAATAAAAAATACAACACCCTAAAACCTTTGGAATATAGCATGAACAAGAATAAAGACAAGCTTTCAGAGGAATTAATGTGTGCATCAAATAGGCAGAAAAGAAACAGTTGGATATCTTAAGGAACTGGAAAAACATAAACAAGAAAGAATTCTTGATTAATATCCAAAAGAAATAATAAAAACAGCGAACATGTAAGTATAATAGAGGCCAAAAACAGTAAATATCAGTGAAACTAGTACTTCAAACAAAGGCAGCATTACCCTGATATCAAATCATCAAGCATGCAGCAAAGGAGGTCAAGGAGATGGAGCAATGGGCAAAGCACTTGCTGCCAAACCTGCCCCCTCTACCTCCATTTGATCCCTGAAACCCAGTCATAAACTTACACTCCGACCTCAATGTGTAAACTTTAGTACAAGCATGCCCCCCACACACAATATGCACATGAATGCACACACACATAAAACTACACATACATGTTGAATGAATGAATGTAAAAAGTGTACCAGAGGAAAAGTACCAGTTTATATTATTGATGAATGTAGATGCAAAAGTTCTTGATGAAATAATGTTAAACTGAATCCTACAGTCTATTAAAATGATCATTCACTGTGTTCAAATGGGATTCATCCCAAAGACAGAAAAACATTTCAGTTCACACAAATCAATACACTTGATATAGGGCCATATATAGTAAGTCAAAAACTAACATACTGAGCAGGAAAAAGCTTTTCCTATAAGATCTTTGATAAGATAACCATTTTGCCATCATTTGTTTTATTGTGTGCTGTTATATTTGTTTTGTTTGAGTCTGGGGACTCACTCTGTATCCCAGGCTAGCTTTAATTCACTATGTAACCTTACTACATTGGTCTTCACTTCATGGTGCTCTTCCTGAGTACTGGACATATAGGCATGAGTTCCCATGCCCACCTTTCATTTTCACCAGTTTTTCAACAATAGTTCTAGACTATTTATCCAGAGCAATAAAGCAGGAGAAAGAAATAAACGGTATAAAATTGGAAAAGAGAAGTCAATATGTTACAGTTTGATGATCTTAAGCTATTAAAATTCTACATCAAGGCTGGGCATGGTGGCGCACACCTTTTATCTCAGCACTTGGGAGGCAGAGGCAAGCAGATCTCTGTGAGTTTGAGGCCAGCCTGGTCTACAAAGTGAGTCCAGGACAGCCAAAGCTACACAGAGAGACCATGTCTCAAAAGGAGAAAAAAAAAAAAAGAAAAAAGAAAAAAGAAAAAGAAAAAAAAAAAGAAAAAACCTACATCAATTTAGTAAAGTTCTAGGATACAAAACAAACATACAAAAATAAGCAGAATTGTTATTTGATAATAGCAAGTTACCTGAGGTAGAATCAAGAAATCAACACCATTTACAGTAGTTACAAAAACTAAAATATGGAGGAATAAATGAAACTTGTAATCTATATAGATAACAAAAACTATAAAACATTGATGAAAGGGATTGCAGGCCCTAAGAAACTAAAAGACATTTCGTGTTCATGAATTAGAAGAATTGATATTGCTAAAATATCCATGCAAATCAAAGCACTCTACAGGGTTAGTGTAATTCCTACCTAAAATATTAATGACTTTCTTTACAGAACTAGAAAAAACAATCCTAATATTTGTATGCAATCACAAAGCAACATAAAAAGCAAAAAACTTTATAGATAAAACAGGAGTTGTTTCACTATCTGACTTCAAAAAGTTCTATGCAACTGGAGTAATTAAAACAACATAGTGGCTGGCAAACTGAGTTTTTATTCCTGGACTTAGCATAACGGTGGCAAAAGGGCAGGACTTTCTTTAAAAAGTCGCCTTCTATTATCCACATGTGTGCCCTGCCATGTGTATGCTTACAATCATCCCTATACATAGCACACACATACAAAAGGAATAAAATAAAGTAAAATTAAATTAAATTAACATAGTATTGTAATGCAAGCAGATAGATGGAAAAATGGAACAGAATACATGGCCTACAAGTAAATCCACACATCTATAGCTAACTGATTTCTCAACAAATGTGCTAAGGCTATACCAGAGAAAGGATAGTCTTTTCAGTAAATGGTACTGGTAAAATTGTATAGCCACATGTGAAAGACTGAAACTAGATTCCTGTTTCTTATAGTTACAAAACATTTATTTGAAACAAACAAGATGTAAACATAAGAGCCAAAACTATGAAGCTAATAGAAGGGAACTTAGGAGAAATATTCAGAACATTGAAATAGGTAAGATAAATTTGGAGGAGACCCAAAAAGCACATGGAAAGAAAAGCAATAGTAGACAAGTGGGATTACATGAATCTTGAAGCTTCTTCTAGCAAAGAAAATACCGGAGAGAAAAGAAACAATGGAATTAATATTTGAAAATTATAAATTTGATGTCAGAACATATAAGGAACTCCAAAATACAAGAACAAAAGACCCAAAAAGCACATGAGCAACCACAAAAACCTGGTTTCATTTCTGTTTCTGTGATAAAATATCCTAACTAAAGCAACTGTAATGATAAAGAGTTTATTCAGTGTACAAGTCCAGGTTATAGTCTATTGTTGAGTGGAAGACAAGGCAGTAGGAAATTGAAACTAGTTACATTTCATTCACAGTCAAGAATAGAGACAAATGGATGTATGCATCGGTGCTTACTTACTTACATATAGTTGATTTTATTCTCTACTTGTGTTACTTCAGAACATCCTGCCTAAGGAATGGTTCACCTATAGTGGATTGGTTGCTCCCACATCAATTAACTTTAATCAAGGAATGCCCTCACAGACATGACTATAGGCCAAGCCAATGTAAACAACACTTCACTGAGAGTCTCATTCCAGCTGATTCTAGGTGATGTCAAGTAGAGAGTTAAAGCTAACTATCACAGCTAACAACAACAATCTTGCAAAAAATCTAATCAAAGAACTAGTAATTGAACTAAATAGACATGCTATGAATAAAGATAACTCAGTGGCTAATAAATGTAAATATTGTCATATATATATATACACACACACACATATAAATATATATGAAGTAATGTTCAACATATCTAATTATCTCATAACTGCAATTTGGAACCAGAAAGAGATGTTATGTCACTGCCTGCAGTACAAACGGCTGGAGAGGATGTGGAGAAAAAGGAAGCCTTCCTTACTGTTAGTGTGAATGTGAATTAATACAGTCATTATGGGAAATAGTATGGAGGCTTCTCAAGCAAGTAATTTTAGAGTTAACATATGATCTAGTAATCTCATTCCTAGTTATATATCCAGAGAAAATAAGTATGTTAAAAAGATGTCTGTACTCTAATGTTCATTGCAGCATTATTTACAATGTTATGAATTGAAAATTGCTTAAGTATCTATCAATAATGAAGAGTAAAGGAATTATGGTCAATATATACAATGGAATACTATTTGGCTATAAAGGAATGAAATCTTGTCACTGGGAAGACAATGGATAGAACTAGAGGGTATTCAGTAATGTGAGACAAAAGCATAATTACTATGTGAACATAGTTGGAGCACAGAATATATGATTCATTACCAGAAATTGGGAAGAGTAGATGTGGGAGAAAGATGGGAAAAGGTTGAACAAGGAGTAGTAAGTTACAGTTAGAAGGTTGGGCACAATGGCATATGCCTGTAATGCCAGCACTCTGGGAGGCACAGGGAGGCGGATCTCTGTGAGTTCAAGGCCAGCCTGGACTACAAAGTGAATCCAGGCCAGCTAGGGCTACACAGAGAAACCCTGTCTTAAAAAACCAAAAGGAAAAACAGAGTTACAGTTAGATAGGAATGGGAATTTGTAAGTTTCTGTTACCATTGCAAACTGGGTATAGATGATGATAATATTCTGTATATACTAGAAAAGAATATTTTAAATATTTCTCCTATAAATAAATGATAAATGATTAGGGAAATAGATATAGATAACACAATTTAAACATTATATAATGCATGTATGTATTGAAACAACACATTATGATGTAAAAAAATGCACTTTTATGTCATTGAGTTTAACTTAAAGAAAAAAAAAAACTCAACACATTATCAACAACAACAGAAACCACATACTGTTTTTCTTTTAGGCAAGGGTTAACTGGAAGCTTTTCTGTATGGTTGTTGAAAGGATTGAACTCCTCATGTAAGCCATGCTCCCCAAGTTTTCTTTGAACACAGCATGCTGAGGGGAATATTGGAAAGAAAATGACTGGGCTGTCTACTCCTCAGCAAGTCTTCTTCTCCCTCCTTGATCCTTTACTGCTGGCAGGAGATGAGGCCACTCACCGGCAGGCCATGGGGTGAGAGATTTTTCTTGTTCCCATCTCTAATGCCTGTGATTTTCCTAAGAAGTGACTATTGTGACCTCTGAAGCATTTACACTGAGGTACCTGTTATCCTCTCATTCACCTTGTCCTTTGAATTGACAGGGGTTGCAGATGCTTATAAAGGCAAAAATGACACCAACTCAGAGCTCAAGTGGACTTAAGTATATTATATCTATGTCTATCAACCAGAACTCCCTGGTAATCAGCAAGTCTGAACAGCAAAGCATACTGAGAGAAACCCCATGTTACTCATGTAACCTGAAGCCACTTAAGAACACTTGAGCCATAAGCGGTTCTCAACCTGTGGATCTTGACCCCTCAGAGGTCAAATATCACATATCCTGTATAGCAGCTATTTACATTACAGCTCATTAACAGTAGCAAAATTACAGTTATAAAGTAGCAGTGATATAATCTTATGATTTGAGGTCATCACAATATGAGGAACTGTATTAAAGGACCACAGAAAGTTCAGAACCACTGCTAAGAACTTTTAGAATTACCTGAGCGAAAACTTGTTATATTCATCATGTCTTTAACACTCAGTGTAGATTTCTAACATCAAAAGCTTTAAGAATTTGTAACTACAAAGTGTCATACCCCATTGCTTGGTGAATAAAATTGTCAAAGATCTATAAAAAAAATTAGATGCATAATCTTGCCCCAGATCCAACTGAATAAGATCTCTTTGGTGGAGGAAAAATCCTCAATCTTAATCTCTGCCCCCTCTCCCATTACTAGTTCTCTCACTCATTTCTATATTTATATGTCCATGATCCAACTGCTTCTATTTCTTTATCTCACAATAGCTTACTCTACACAATATATTTATTCATGTATATACATGTAGTGCATTCATTTAAACTTATTACAAACATTTTAATAATATACAAAAATAGCAAAATAGCTTCTTCCAAGTGCTTCTTTATGCCACTTCAACATTCAGCAACGCTCTGTTGCTTTAGCATTAATTCTTCTCTTCCCCTTCCTCTATCTTTTTTATTCTCCACTGGCATATTTTTATATTTTGGGTTGTGGGTCTAGCTTTTAATGGCTGAGCCATCTCTCCAGCCCTACTGGTATATTTTTGAAGTGAAAGTCAAGCTCACAAATATAACCCACAAGAATGCCATGAGTTTGAAGCCAGGCTAGATTACAATGAAAATTCTACGATATCTTTGTATACATCATAAGATCTTATCTCAAAAAAATTAAAAATCTAAAATTGAAGAAAATTCAATGTTATTTCGTTCCCCAAATGTCAACATTATCTCTCTATATGAGAACATTTTAAGAAAGCATGACCCAAACGTCATTTCACCTCAACAAAATTAGCAGTGATTCTTTATTACTTAATGTATGGTCTGTATTTATATTTCCCTAGTTGTCTCAGTAATCTCTTTTGTGTGGCACATAAAGTGAGACTCTAAAGCAAGGTATTTGATTGACATATTTCATATGTCTCTTCTCATCTATGATAATTTTCCAAATATATATATATATATATATACTTTTATCCAACTAGCAGTATATGAAGATATTATTGTACCTTTTCACAACTACAGGGGTTTCTTTTGGGTGCATATATCATATTTTATTCAATCCTTCTGCTGGTAGTAGATAGTTGAGTTATTCCTAATCTTTGGGTATTCGGAATAACACAGTAATAATTATCCTGGTACAGTTTCTTATATTTTTCCAGCGTGTTTTTAATTTCTGTAGATAGGGCGGCTAAGTAAATTGCTTCATATACACATACTTTTTGCTTCATATACATATACGTTTTGCTTCACCATCAAAAGATTCTGGTACTTGATTATATACTTCACCCTCATCTCAACTCCAGTGCTGTTTTATGGAGAATGGTGTCAACTGATGCTTTTCTGCACTGTCACCAGCTTTCATTTGTCTTCTTTGTAGTTTTTCTTTCATTGGAAAAAAATGACTAGCTTTAAAATCTTGAGACCTCTTTTCATAGATAAATGAGCTAACTAGTCCTCAGAACCTGAAAACTATAAGTGACCCAAATTTCAAGTTGATGTGCAATAAAGGTTATTATCACTGTGGAATTAACATGTGTTATCTATTCCATTGGAATAGATTATATTTTTAAATCTATAAACAGTATACCCTATGGGATCTCTTACAACTAAGCTAATTGTTCCCAGGAAACATGTAAGAATAACATTCATTTGTACCTTGCAGGCCTGATTGAAGTAGAACAGTCCAGCAAACATAGCATGGAAAGGGGTATTCAAGTGTCCATTGTACATATTAGATTGATGACTGACAACAAACATTTTCCTATGTAATTACAGGCCTGAGAGCCTCAAGTTCAGGAATAAAAGACTATGGAAGGACAGTAATAGCCATGAAAATATTTAACAAGTCCAAATACAAATCTTAGAACAACGGCCACAGGGGACAGAGACATTTCTAAGTTTACCCTCAGGCAGAAAATGGTCTATTGTTTCCTTTCTAGACTCAGTTTTCTCAGCAGGCAGATCAAAGTCCTTGTTAGAGAGTGAATGTATACCACTTGTAAAGTAAATGTGAATTTGAGGTCAGAGGGATTTGGCGTTTACTTCATGCTCTTGGCAGCTTTGTGAGCTTGTTCACTATTTAGCCACTCCTATTGCACAAATTGAGATAATGAGGGAGAAGTGTATAAGTCTAAAAGGCAAGTCTCAGTATCACACTCTACTTTGGTGTCTGGTAAAATCAAGAGGGCTTTGAATGAACTTACTTCAACTTTCCCCTTACAGCTCCCACTGATAAGGTCACCTGGAGAAATGATTTTATTCATAGGCACAGTTTGGAGATACTTTTCTGCCAGCTCATAGACTTGTTTAAGAAAACTAGCTTCACCATCCCACGGGAACCAATGTGTCCCCATCATAAATGTGATACTACAAAACTTGCCCATTACAGCCCTACTGTTCACTTTGTCCATGGGTATAACCTTCATCTGATCTTACATAGCATAGTGTCCTCCTCTGCTAGCCTATAAGCATATATATCTAATGAACTTCTGTCAGTCTCATTTGTCTATTTCCTCGGTTTTAAGAAGTTGACCCTTTTATTGTGGAGTTAGTGGTGATTGTGTGTGGCATGTCTGTTTTGGTTTTGCTGATGTGCAATTATCTGTATGCTGAATTTTCTTAGGTGTACCTGACCTTGTTGCGATGACATTTTCCTTCTACTATTTTCTGTAGAGCTGGGTTGGTGTTTAAATACTGTTTAAATTTGATTTTGTCATGGAATATCTTGCTTTCTCCATCTATGGTGATTGAAAGTTAGTTGGTTAGGGGATAAGGTCTTTTTAGATCAAGATAAAGAAGTTAAGTTATTAGAGTTGAGATAGAATAGATATTGAATTTCATTCAGAAATTATTTAGACCCAACAAGACAGGAAAGCCATTTACTTCAAGCTGGACAAATACAAATAGCCAAACCACTATAATGTAACATTTATAGAAGTCATGATTGTCACATGGTTTTCCCTGCTGTATGTAGTTTATTTTATACATGTGTAATAAAATAAATGTATTTAATAAAAAGAAGAAGAAGGAGTTGACCATCTTCTACCCTAAATGAGATAGTTGGACAAAAATATCTGGGTTAGTTTTCAGGGTGTAGTGAAAAGGAAAGAAATGTTTTGTTGGTAACTACATCCAAAGCATTTGAGTTTATAATTGTATCTACAAAATGAGGATAACAATGCCTACCTACCTCCAAAGTTTGCTTAGAATATTTATATAAACAATTCATAAGTTTCTCATTCCAGTTTCTGACATGCAGACTTCAAAGGACTAATAGGCATTGCTGGTTAAGAGAAAGTATTTTATAAACTATGAAAGCCCTCAATTTATTTCTAAGGATTACCATTCTTGCTCTTTCCTGACCAGGAATATCTTTTGTAGGAGAAATCAGCCAATTAAGATTAAGGTAGGTCTCTTTCTACTTCCCCATGCTTCTCTTTCATCAAGTAAGTGACCCAAAGTAACACCACTGTGGTACAGGTGCTCACATCAGTGGCACTAAAGTCTCCAAGGGATCCTCCAATGCTGATCCTAACATATTTCCTTAGGCAGTTATGACTGGTTGGCCTCATGGATTTTTTTTTTGTCTCTTGCTTACCCATTTTATTTTTTTCTCCTAAAAGCTTCTTTTAGACTTGGGCCCTCTTGTTAATGGGGGAAAATACAGTGTTCAGAGTGCATTGCACTAAAAACCATCCCTGTCTTGCTCATATGATGCAATCTCAAAAATGATCCACATGCCATGGACATCACAATAGAGCTGTGGTCTTAGGAATTTGGGTAGAATTAGCGATCACCCACTACTTTGGTTTGCACATTCTCCACAGATGAAAGAAAAGCATGGTGTAATAAAAATAAATAAATAAATAAATAACCCATTTAGGAGGTCCCTTCATGCGGAGTTCTGTGCTCTGCGGTCCAAACTTCTGAGGAAAATGTTTTTTCACATTTCCTTGGAGCATGAGATCCTGCTGCACCCTCTCTATTTTGGTCCCAACTTACTCAACACGGTGAAGCAGAAGCTCTTCACCGAAGTGGCGGGGACCTGCACCCGGAAGTATGGCTTAGTAATTACTGTCACCACCATCGACAATATTGGTGCTGGTGTGATCCAGCAAGGCTGAGGTTTTATTCTTTATCCAGGGAAATATAGGACTATTGTTTTCCGGCCCTTTAATGGTGAGGTAGTGGATGCTGTGGTCACTCAGGTCAACAAGGTTGGACTTCTCACAGAAATTGGGCCCATGTCTTGCTTCACTTCTCAACATTGCATCCCATTGGAGATGTAATTTGATCCAAACTCAAATCTCCCTTGTTACAAGACAATGGATGAGGACATCGTGATTCAACAGGACGATGAGATCCACTTGAAGATTGTGGGGCCACGTGTAGACAAAAATGACATTTTGGCTGTTGGCTTTCTAATGGATGATTACTTGGGGCTCCTGAGCTGAGTAAGGGAGCCTACAGCCTAGTTTGGTCCTGGTTTTGAAAGTAGGATTTTTCAACTTGGTACAATCTCCATGTTACTGATCACTGTTAGGGAAGCAAGGAAGGTTCATTGTCCTCAGAAGACTTTGGGTGCTTCTTCTGGTTAAGTTGTGCTCTCAGACTCTGGACTGTAACCATAAACATCCTTAGTTCTCATGGAAATGTCTTCTCTTGAGAGGAATAAGAGCTGTGTAGCTGGAGTGGGGGTGGGGGCTGGGGGAGGGGGGAAGACCCATTTACGTGTGACCAACTTATAAAATTTTGCTTAAACTCTGTCTGAGGACTTTTAAATTTTTCTTTCTATTTTGTCTTCTGACAAATAAACTGTTGGTCTGAACAGAGAACAAATGTTCTTCATACTTGTAACAGACTATGGACAGCGGAGTCAGTTAGAGGTCTAAAGCCAGAACCAGTTTCCAGGTTGGCTTTGCCTCTCAGCTTAGCACCTAGATAAGCTCTGCTTGAGGACAAAAGAGTCTAAAGCTGCCTTGGATCTTGTTGCCTCCATTTTACTAAGGTTCAGTACCATAACCAATCCTCCAGTAACTCTGCAGCTACTTCTTTAAAATGGCCATAACAGCTGGTCACATTTCACTCTTTGTAAGGTATCATCATCTCCGGCCTAGATGATTTCAGTGGCATCCGACAGATTTTCTATAGCTTCCATTTAGTCCTCCCCACTCCAAGCCATCCACTCTTAGTGCTGGATTAGCCTGGGTAGCACTTTGGAAATCTGTCTGATGATTATCATTCTTCTGGTGAAAATTCTCTCAATGGGTCCCACTTCACTTAAAAGCAATGTTCAAATCCTCACTATAACAGTCTCCGTATGTTCTCGAAGGATCTCATCACACGTCCTAGGAGTACAACTCAACCTCTTTTAGCAATTTTCTTTGAAAATTCTTTTTTCTGGGGATGGATTTTGTTGCTGTTGCTGTTGTTGTTGTTCTTGATGGTAATGATGATGATGATTATGAGTCTCTCTAAAATAGCATCCCCAACATGTATCTTATCACTCTCTATCACTCTTACTCAGCTTTATTTTATTACGTCATTTCTTACGACTTTGTGCCACTACTCTTCCCTGACCTAACATGTAACTTTTATATAAATAAGAGCTTTTATGGTTAATAGAAGTAATTACAACCTCTAGAATAGTACCTGGACACTAAGGCTGCTTAAAAAGGGCTTAGGTAATCATTATTTAATTTTTACCTAGAATTACATAATTCATATAAGCTTGTGTATGCATGTGTTAAATGAAATTACCTCAGTTGAAGTGCTAATACTGGCCCCAAGACTCATACATAGCCTATTAACAAAAGCTCTAGTACAAGACATGAGAAACCTTCCTTGAAGTTGTTGGTTAGGGGCATCCAAATGGCTGATAATAATATAGGCTATTTCTGTTGACCTTGGTTGCCTTGCAGAAGCTGAAAGTAAGTCCCTGATGCTGAACAATTTGAACATGGAACTTAAGGGATTGGAACTGGTGCTGTGCTGACCAGAAAGTTTCCTCTGTGGGACTAACTTGCATAGTACTAGAAGGTGCTGTGTAAGATGCTAAGGGAGGAAAACAATTATTGATTCTACCCAGTTGTGACACCTCTGAAGTGCAATAATGACCGGCATAGAAAGCTGTCCCTAAAGGTGGCAAGAGTGGATGTGGATACAAATATGTTTTTGTTTTGATCCCAAGTGTGGGATGTGAAACATTTGTGTGTTTTTCCACTGGAAACAGACTTGTGACATACATAATCTCAAAACAAGAGGCTGGGCTTTCTTGGTCTTGGCATCATTTCCTATTGTTTAGTTGTTCATTGCTCCCCTTCGAGAGACAGTCTTAAAAAGAACCTTTCCAGTGAACATTTGCAGGTTCCAGCTGCTGCTCCACGTTCCAGGAGCCATGGTTGCAGTCATCTTTGCTGAATTGCTAGTTTGCTGTTTAATGGGTCTGCTGAAATCCTGCTGACCATGCCAGTGGAATCATTCCAAGGAACTGAGTCTATAAAGGTCTACTTCCATTCCCATTAACCTCTTTTCTCTCCTATCTAGGGTAGGTGGGTTGGAAGGGAGGTATAAGCATTAAATAGCTCCAAATAAAGTAGGTTTGGAAAAGGTGAAGTCTACAAATGGCACTTTTATATTGTCAGGAATCAACATCTGTCTGATTGGACCACTCAACAAGAGGGAAATTTTACCTGGTACTGGAATCCTAACCAACTCCCAATAGCTAGAGAGACCATAGACCGGAGAAGAGAAGTTATTAGTACCATGTTCCTAAAACAAAATATTTTCTGTTTTCTAACTACTTTATCCTTTTACTCACACATAAGTGTAGATCTCGCTCCTCATCATAGAAGTTTCTTTTATGGCACAAAGTGGCCATTAATGACAACCACAAATCTTGTCAAAATGCAATGAACAACTGACCATGATGGTCCAATCGCAGTTAATTCATCTATAACACACTTCCTGTACCTAAGGCTCAGGGAATATTTTAGAAGATGAGGTAGGAAGAATGTAAGAGCTAGAGGATCTGAAAGTCTGCTATGAGCTTGTAGTTTCCAGCTATGACTGAGAAGCTATACCCTTGAAATTGCAGCAGCATTGCTGCCTAAGAAGACCTGAGCAATTCCAACCACAGTTGGCATCACAATATAGATGGTAGAAATTTCATGGGACCTCATCCTTACACAAAAGGGTACAAGAAATTAACAGCTGCTGAGAAAGAGAGAAAATTCTTCTCCATAGATGAACTCCCCTGCTGGGCTATCTGATAGCAAATGGTCAGCCTAAAACATACACGTACAGGGGCTAGAGAGATGGCTCAGTGGTTAAGAGCACTGGCTGCTCTTCCTGAGGTCCTGAGTTCAATTCTCAGTAACCACATGGTGGCTCACAACCGTCTATAATAGGATCTGATGCCTTCTGATATACTCTGATACATAAATAAATAAATCTTTAAAAAAACCATATACAAACAACATTAAATGAACAAAACAGGCTGTATTTGTTCACACACACACACACACACACACACACACACACACTGGAGGGGTTCATAATTTAGTAAAATGAGACCATGAATTTGAGAGGAAGAGGAGAGATGGGGGGGGGGCTAGAAGGGAGGGAGAAATGATGCAATTATACTTTAATTATATAAGAAAGAATAATATCTGGCACCTAGTGGGCATATACTTATTTGTCAACCAAATCATTACATACCATAAGTTTTAGACATTCAAGATGGGGAACTTTCCAAGACATCTTGTAGAATAATAAATAATATTTGCTATCTCTTAGACATGTTACTTGACTACATATTGACATGAGACAGATGCTTGTCTCAGATCTGATGTGAGGAAGTCATCATTTGTTCTTAGAAGTGGAAAAAATCTGGAAATCAGCAATTGTTCTCAGATCCATGAGAGAACTGAGACTTCAGGGCAAAATGTCACCCTAGAATCTGGAACCGCAGGGACATCTAGAGTCACAGCTGAGCTATGCTTGCATGGAGCAGAAGCCTCTGGAGAGGTAAATTGATAGGAACACATACACAGCAAGTTTTAGAATTTAATGAGGCTGAATGTGGAGCAGCATGGGAGAAAGAGATGTGGGGGAGGGGGCAAAAGCAGAAGAGGATGGAACAAGGCATACCTTTTCTCCGACGTGCCTCTCTCACACGTGCGTATCATACCAGTCAGGCACCCATATAATTTACAGTGGCCTATATCTGAAATAGCTGCAAGGTCCAGACTCTGTCTCAGGAGAAATGCTTTGCAATGCACGACATCAAGAGAGGAAAGACAAAGCAGAGGAGAATTTTGAAATCTTGGCAAATATGGCTACAGCAAACTCTGAACGCGGAGTTCCAATCAAATTAACCTGACTCCTCAAACTAGGGGCTTATTGACCTTTGTTCCAAATTCCAATTCTCCAATATAATACAACACTCTGATTTTAATATATATAAAATGCATGAGTTTCTGTAGACCACATACATGTATGTGATGACAATATATACTGGAACTGTAGTTGAGGACAGTTGTGGCAAGTGAAAGTGAGACAATCATGAAAGAACAGCATTCAAAGTAAAGATAATGCTTGGTTGGGCCAACCAATGAGATATACAATCACTCAGGAGCCCTACCAAGGCCTTTTCCATAAGAAATGCCTAGCCACACAGAGATAAACCTTTCCAAAGTCCTATCTCAGCTAGGACAAAAGAATGTGTGTGTGTGTGTGTGTGTGTGTGTGTGTGTGTGTGTGTGTGTGTTCAATGGGAGAACCTTTGTCTTACATTGATGTTTAGTCAACATAGAACACCACAAAAATGCAAACCCAAAGTTATTTTGAGACAGCATCTCAGCCCAGTAAGATCCAGAGGGGTGAAGGACACCAGAAAAAGACCTACACAGTCAGTTAACCTGGGCCCATGGGGTCTCACAGAGACTGAACCACAAACCAAAGAGCATGCATGGCTGGACCTAGGTCCCCTACACAAATGTAACTGATGTGCATGGAATAAGGACTGTCTCTGACTTTGTTGCCTGCCTCTGGATCCCTTGTCTGCGTTGTCTGGTGCCAATGGGAGAGGATGCACTTAGTCCTGCTGCGACTTGAGATGCCAGGGTAGGTTGGTACCCCTTGGGGGCCTCCCCTTCTCTGAGAAGAAGGAGAGGGGAGAATGAGGGTAGGGGATGTGAGGGCAGAACTCAGAGGAAAGGAGGGAGGGGCCTGGGATCAGGCTGTAAAGTGATTAATCAAATAAATAAATAATTTTAAAAAGAGACTCTGTTATGAAAAAGACAAATGATTTTTTTAAAAAAGACAGGTGAAGATGTAGAGAAAAAGGAACCTTTGGATTGCTAGTTAGAAAGTTAATAGTCATTACAGAAAATGGCATGGATGTTCCTGAAACAAACAAATGAACTTAGAATCACCATATGATCTAGCCATCTTATTTATGTGTATTTACCCGAAAGATTTGGAACCATTGTACTGAGGTGCCTGAACTTCCTTTTCATTTCTGAACTAGTCACAATAGCAAATAGAAGAATCCACCAAGTGCCAATGACCACATGGATGGATAAAGGACATGTGATTTGCCTATACAATGAAATAGTATTCTAGCCTTTAAAAAGGAAATTTGATCATTTGTAACAACATGAATGGAACTTAATGACAACATGCTAAGATAAATAAGGTAGATACACAGAGGATAAGTATACTCTAACTTTATGTTGAATTTAAACCAACTGAACTCAAAAAAGCAGAGTGGATTGCTGGGGTGCCTGGAGCAGGAAGGTGATAAGCAGAAGAAACTACATTAGGAAGATTATTTATTTGAAATATAGTTCACAGTGTGGTGAGTCTGCTAAACAATAAAGTATATTTCAAAAACACAAAGTCAATTTCTAATGTTCTCCCCATAAAAATAAGTATTTGAGATGATGGATTTATTTTAATTAGCATGATTTAATCTTTCCATAGTGTGTTAATATATCATAAAATCACTTTGTACACCAGAAATAGATGCTGCAATTTGTCAACTTACAATTAAAAAACAAAACTTAAAAATCTCAGTATGCCAATATTGGTTCATTAGTTGTGACAAATGTGTAGTGTTAACCCATGATGTCAATGACAGGGGAAACTTAGTGTAGAATGCATGGATACCCTTTGTACTAGAGTCCCAATTTTTCTGCAACTATGAAGCAATTTTAAAACTTAAAAACGTTCTTTTAAATTATAGTGCTGAAATAAAATATTCAATGACTTTAGATAGGAGACCTCTATTTTTGAGCATAGCATATTCTCAGGCATCTATTGCCCTGGCCAACAATTGCCATTTCAATGGACCAGCATTCTTCACTGAAGCCCAGCTTTTTATCAGTAAAGTCTCCCCATTTTGTTCTGCTGCCTTTATTAGCATTTGCAACTCTCTCAATTTAGCATCATTTGCAATGTCATTACCATGCTGCTTATTTCCTCTTCCAGATCATTAAGTTAAAATAGACCATCTACGACACCACACCCTGTGGCAGTTGTGAGACCTTGTCCTCAAATGGCTGCAGAGCTGTGAAGTTAGAAACTGGCTAAATAATAATTATCTGCAAATGGCAATTTCCTAACTTAATTGGTTGAGTTTCATTCTGCAGGTGGTGATATTAAAGCAAACACTTCCCTGCTGTCCAAACAGATACACTGTGCTGTTGATTTCTGGCAAGGTAACTGAGGAAGTTTGTTGTGAGCTGGCTATTATTTGCTACTCTCTGGGGTTAATTGTTTATATTTATGAAAGAAGATCATTACCAAATCAGTATTTCTATAGTTCTTTTTTTAAAATCATTTTGTGCTACTATCCTGTGTGTGGTGGTTTTTAATTTACCCAGAAGTAGACACTAAACCAGATGTCAGTCATCAACTATAAAAGGTCCCTGACAGATACAGTGACATAAAAGTGATATGCATTTATTAGGAATCAAACTTCAAATTTTGATTTTTTTTGTGTGTGTGGGGGGGCAGGTATCTTAACAATTGGCCATGGATCTTGTGTCGTGGTGCAACAAGAGTGTGACAGAGAATGAAAACGAGTCACAGCTCACAGCTAGCCCTGCAGTCATGAGGAAAGAACTCTTCAGTGTACTGTGTCACTAATTCAGGAACTGGCATTTTGGGGTCACAGTAGTTTCTGTTTCTGTCAGACCATAATCCTATGATAAATGGAATAACATTTAGACTTTCTACCCCTGAACTCATTACCCAAGTGGAAAAGCAACCCATCCATTACAGTTGTACATATCAATGAACTCTCATGAAGTGAATATCCTTGCAATCTGGACCCAGGTCAAGAAACAAGATTCCCAGCACCTAAAAAACATTCTGCATTGCCTTCCGCTTGACCTCAAAGAATAATCACTAAACATCTTTTAGTCTATTTGGTTTGTTTTTCAAGACAGGGTTCTGGACTCACTTTATATACCTGGCTGGCCTCAAACTCACAAAGGTTCATCTGCCTCTGCCTCAGTAGTGCTGGGATTAAAGGCATGCACCACCATGCCTGGCTCTGTCGTAGTCTATTCAGTGCATGTTTCAGTAGAAAAATAGAAGAAGCCACTGTGACCATTTTAGGGTCCAGGTTTTTTGGTTTGTCTTTTGTTTGTTTTCTTGCCACAATATATGTGATAATTGATCTATTAATTGCATATAGTTGTAGGCAACCTGTTCTCACTGATGTACAATATTCCACATAGCATGCATGAGTGTATCATAATTTGTTTATTTGTTCATCTAATGGTGTATTTGGGGGCGTTTTTCTAGTTCAGTGGGTTAGGAATAGTGTATCTATTTAACATTATACTGAGTATACATCTTTTGGTGACCATGTAAATGTATTGGGTAGGTATTGTCTAGATTTTTTATATCTCATTGAGTACATGGAACTTAAATCCAGATAATCTTAGCTTTAAATTTAAATTCTTACTATACTTGAACAAGTTACTCACACTCTCTGGGGCTCATGTTTTAAAATCTGTCAAATGGACATTCAGATAAGGCTGCTGTGGTTCAGAGTAAAACAAATAAATATATCCAAACTCTCCAACAATGTTTGGCCCAAAGCAAATAGGCATTCAATATCAGCTATTGCTATTTTTAACTCTATGTATTCAACATTATTTTACTTCCTGTCCTAAGAGAAATAAACACATTATTCAAAGAAGTTCTTTTGTAACTCGTTAAGGTTCTGAAAAAAATGTATACAGACCTCATAGGTATTATTCGGGAGACCTTCGTGCTCAGCCATACCCCTGCTATTTTTTCTTGGACCCTCAAATTCTATGCACAAATGACATGCTTGCAATTAAACTAACCAGAGTCATTGGCTACCATGGAAGCCAAGCAGAAAACACAGGGGCAGTTTTTAATTTTTTTCCTGGGTTCTTTGGAAAGAACTGAAGGGGTATTTCATACCTATGACTCACTGCAAAGTTTATATCCATTTTGAACTCTTTGTCTACTATACAGTATTCATGCCAGATCTTTATTATTAAATATATATTTCATATCATTAGACAAATGTTACACAGTTTATGTTAAAAATAAAATATCAAACATAAGAGATACCCATATAAACCCTACATAGAGAAATGCCCAGCTTTTCTTTTTCATGACAATAACTCCTGTCTTCTGTAGAAATACTAAAACATGTGCGAACTATCCAGAAGAAAATATTTCTAGTTGTATTTGCTTAGGGGTTTCTAAGTATGCTTTTCAGTCTTACGTAATCGTTGTTGCAAAAATGTGGCAAAATTGCTGAGACATAGAAAATCAGAAAGAAAGCATCAAATGAGAACTCCTTCTGAGGTGTCCCAGGGTTTTTCCTCTTTTCCTTCCTTCATTTTACCCTCCCACTTGGAACAAGTTTAAATAGCACACGACCTAACTGTTTACCAGTCTAATTTACATTGCAGAGCCCTATCTCATAATATCAAATAAATTGTCGTTGAACTGGAGTCTACTGTTAAGGACAAAAACATTCCAAAGGGCCCAAAGGATTTTGTTTCCTCCCAAATTCCCCGTGCTGAGTCAGGCTGGGCTGTGACAGGAAGCCGAAAACACAGCAGGCAGCTGAGAGTATTAAAACACGGTGTGTGCCATAGAGCATGTAGAAGCATCCTTTCTGCAGAGGTTACTATTGTTTACCCCTTGCTTTGAAAATGACTACCATAGGAACTGGAATGGAAAGCAGAAGCTCATCCATGGTGAGGTCTCAGTTGAGAACTCCAGCTGACTGCCTCATTTTTCCCAGTGAATTGCAGAGATTTGTAAGCCCCCAATTTGAATATGTCAGCTTTGCTCTCTCAGACAGGCTTCTGCAGTGGTCTCTATCGGATCTTGTAAGCTCCTGGTTCAATGATGTTTTGTGAACTATTTGCTGCCTCTCTCTCTCTCTCTCTCTCTCTCTCTCTCTCTCTCTCTCTCTCTC
>OU015760.1:12257302-12280451 GCA_907169655.1 Acomys percivali | reverse complement strand
ACACACACACACACACACACACACACACATATACCATGTTCAGACATAGATAGGTAGAAAGAACTGTCTATTACTTGTTTTTGTTCGTTAACAAATTACTTCAGAATTTAGTGGCTTAAGACTATTTAGTATCTTACAGTTTGTGTTCCTAGAATTGGGAATGCTTAGTTGGATGGCTATGTGCTTAGGTTTTCTGGTACAGTGGATAAGAGGACATCTGCTAAGTCTGCAATCTCTGAAGACGTGTTGGAGGCTGCAGGATCTTCTTCCAACATGGATCACTGGCTTGCATGTTGGCAGGAGGCCACAGTTTTTCACCATATGAGCTGCTTCGATGTATCCATATGGCATTTGGCTTCCCCCATGGAGAAGGAGAGGACAAAGACAAGGAGAGGCAGGGGAAAAAGAGAAAGACTCAGAGTGGCAATGCTTTTAATGGCTGGGTTTCAGAAGTCAGTATTTCATCACATCTCCTTCATTCTATTATATTGAAGCCAGATATGAAATGTGAGTCCCATTAATGGGAAAGAAATTAGGTTCTAGCTTTTGAAGGAAGGAATGCAAAAAAAAAAAAAAAAAAAAACTCTGTGAACATATTCCTAAATGACCATTACTTAGAAAATATCTCTATAAGGATAAATGGAACATTTTAAATAATGCTTGCCCCTGGGGAGTGAGACTGAAGATTTCTTTGTGCATTGCTGTTGTTGAGACAGAGTCATTGTATAATCCAGGCTAGCCTCAAACTCATAATGTTCCTGCCCCAGCCTTCCAAGTGCAGAGATTAGAAGCATACATTTTGCTACACCAGGTAGAAAGAGTAGAACATTTTTTTCTGTACCAGTCGCTTTGCCTAGATCTTTGCTCATTCTAGCTTGGTCTCTACCACTGAACTACACCCCAGTTTTATTTATCTGAATTGTTTTATTTTTCACATAGACACAAATGTATTAAATATCAAACTAAGTAGACCTAAATAATGTTATCGTATCAAATGAGTTTCATGGGACAGAAATTTCTTTAATGATGGCAAGGAGTTGAGGTTTCCAAGTCTGAGCACAAGGATACATGAATTTAAACAGGGGCAACCCCTTCTGCTGGAATCTGCATCTATTATTAAACTCTTATCTCCATGTCCCATCTCACTGCGTTGTACCTTAATTGGCACAATTCAACAGGTACTTGCTTATATATTTGAACTAGTATTGTTATTGCAACATTCTTGGTCCCAATCCATTTATGTATCTTCTTCATTTGTCCTTTTTTTGCCATTAATTTGTTTCTAACAAATGTAATGAGAAATTTCCTTTCTAAATGTATTCATTGTGTGCTACAACATACTCTGTTCTAATGGAACATTTGAAGTCTTTTTGTTGATCACAACAGTGAAATTCAAGAAGATCCATTTCTCATGTTCGGAATTACTCAGTGTACTTTATGTTGATGTGGGATTACTTTTTCTTTTTAAAATGTATTTAGTACAGCATGTTCTGGATAAAATGGATTTTTTAGATGTGACTCCAAGGATGAAGCATCTTGAGGTTCATGAAAACTGGGAAGTCATCAACTTTAGATATTTTCATCAGACAGTGAAATTTTGTTAGTGTGAGAAATAATTTCCAGATGGAAAGTTTAAAAATATCTAAATAACAAAAGATACCCATTTTTTTCCTGTCTATCAAAGTCTGTTTTGAAACAAAGCACATGAAAAGCTAAGGTCACTTCTCCATGGCACTTAGCATTTCGCACCATGGGCTCTTAGATGACATCAAATTGCTAATTACACAGAAAGCCTGGGAGAACAGGTTGCTTCCTTTGATGGCAAATGATAACTGTAATAACTGGTAGGTTTTATTCCCAAAAATGATCCAACAGGCTTAGATACAAATTAGATATGACCCAGTTATTGTGGTGTATGTTAGTAGAATATGACAGAAAGGCAGAGACAGGAGGATACGAATTAGATATGAATTCTAACTCATAGATTATTTTGAGAGGTCATTCCAGAGTATACACATGCAACCAAATAAGACAGCTTTATATTGCTGAATAATTTTCAGGATTTCAATGGTGTTTTGTATATGGTTCTAGTAGTTTCAATGAATGAATTATAACTTGATTTCCCTCTCTCCCTCCCTCCCTCCCTCCCTCCCTCCCTCTCTCACTCCCTCCTTCACTGCCCCCTTCCCTTGTTTCTTCCTTCTTTTCCTCAAGTCCTTCTTTCCTTTCCAGAAAGAACCTACAATAGCTAAAATGCAGTTAGTGGGAGGGTACACCAAAGCATTAGGAAAAAGAGCTATATATGTGGCCCTGTCAAAGACCATTATCAGTGATATTAAATGTACTGGATGGTACCTTTCATTGAGGATCAAACCTGTTAGGTCCAAGGTTGTCTCAATATCGAGGAATGAGTTCAACCTGGACCATAGGAGAATTTCTGGTGGTTAGATAAAACCAATATTCCTCTGTGAAACAAGTTCCCAGCTGCCAAAAAGAAGTCATTTTCCTTACCTCTGGCAGAAGTGACATATAGCTTTCCATTGACAATCACCTATGGCTGGCTTGCAGCTTACCCATGCTGGCTCCCAGGCTCCTTCAGTCCTTATTCGCAAGTATTTATCATACATTTCAAAGCCTCCACACCAGTCTCCTGGCCCTCCCCACCATCGGCTCCCTCTCTCTCCCTCCCCACTATTATTTCCTACTCTGTTGCTTTCCTAGTCCTAGACTTGTCCAGTCTGTTGGCCATGTTCAGTCTACTAAATTCTCTGTCTGCTCTGGACTCTTGCAGGTGCCCCTGGCTCTCCTCTCTCTCTCTCTCTCTCTCTCTCTCTCTCTCTCTCTCTCTCTCTCTCTCTCTCTCTCTCTCTCTCATGCACAATAGAAACCTTCCTTAATAATGGAGCAGCAGTCATGTCAGCAGATTTTTGTTTTTTGTTTTTGTTTTTTACTACTCCCTTTCATATACACAAGCCTTCATGGTAACTGATGTAGATAAAATGATCTTGAAGCATCCATTAAGACTCTCTGATAAGTGCTAGAAAAAATGAATTTACTATCTACCTTCACTTAAGAGCACTGTGCTTCCCTGACCTTATCTAGGTAAAGCTCTCGGGCCCTGCTTAAGGTGACTCAGCTGGTTAGGATCCTCATTGAAGACTCTGCTTAGTGTAGTCCTCTGTTTGCTCTTTCTGCTGTCTGGGGTCCCCCTATTCTCACACCCCTTTGGTGATTAGTCTATTCTTGCTTCAATTCCTTTCCCCCATGCAGAGTCATTCAATCAACCTTAACTATCGAATGCTATTTCTTCTGCTCTTTAAATGCTTCTGGTTTTTCTTCAGCCATACTTTCTATCCATAGTAAGTTTGATATGGCATTTTAAAAAGGAAAATTGCCTTGGTTAGCAGAGATCCATATTTAGCAAATGTTTCCCAAAGACAAGCCAAATGATTTCCCTCTCTATATAGCTGTATTGTGACTTTTGAAAGCAGGAATTTATTTTGGCATTAAATTATGAGGTAGATGTTATATTGATGGAGGGAAAGCTTCAGCTCAGTGCCTGGTTATTCAGTTATACTTTCTGTCACGTATTAGGTCAGATTTCTGCTGAGATAATGCTGCATAAAAATCCACTTAGTCATCAGTAGTTATGTGGAGGCTGCCTGAAAGAACAGCAAGAAAGTGCACAATATTGAGGATATGTACCGGCAGAGGACAGGTGAAAGACGAAAACCCCAAAGAGGAGCAAGTGGCAGGATTAGAAGGCTCTCCTACAATGGCTAATGGGAGACCTAGACATTTTAAATTCTCCAGTAGTGCCTTCTACCTGCCTTACCCATAGAAATATATGTTCTGAGAGTGTCTGTGGAGATCTGAAACAGTGGATAGCATGGGACTCTATATATACATTATATGTGCATATGCAAATATATTATTTTTCATATATCAATGTGTATACAGCACAGATACTCTCAACAAATAAATAATTCATGCCATGCTTGAAATGGAGCAAGGCGTTGTCATAAAACTCTGGAACACAAGCAATTTCCACCTTACGAGGTATTATTTCTTGAGTTTTCCATTTAATATTTTCAAACCACAAGTTGACCACAGGTAACTGCAACCCCAGAGGGCAAAATTATAGCTCAGGAAGCTGTAATGAAACAGCTTGATTTTGTTTTAGAAGACAACGTGGATGCTGAGTAGAGGTTGGATTGGAATAGGAGTCCAGTGAACTCAGCTACCTACCCACCTGTATGAGTATCACACGATTTGAGACAAGAGCTAGGGAGCCAACAAAATACATAGACGATCCAACTCTCACAAACTATTCTGGATGAACTTCTTCTATTCAATGAGTTGTGATTTTTTTCCTTTAAAGTTTGGTGTTTATTCAAATTTGTTTTATTTTATTTTATTTTATTAATTTATTCTTGTTACATCTCAATGGTTATCCCATCCCTTGTATCCTCCCATTCTTCCCTCCCTCCCATTTTGCCCTTATTCCCCTCCCCTATGACTATTCCTGAGGGTGATTACCTCCCCCTGTATATGCTCATAGGGTATCAAGTCTCTTCTTGGTAACCTGCTGTCCTTCCTCTGGGTGCCACCAGGTCTCCCCCTCCAGGGGACATGGTCAAATGTGAGGCACCAGAGTACGTGAGAAAGTCATACCCCACTCTCCACTCAAGTGTGGAGAGTGTTCTGACCATGGGCTAGATCTGAGTAGGGGTTTAAATTTTACCGCCTGTATTGTCCTTGACTGGTGCCTTAGTTTGAGCGGGACCCCTTGGCCCAAATCTGCCTATCATAATGTTCTACTTTTAGGTTTCTAAGACCCTTAGGATCCTTCTACTTTGCTATTTTCCCATGATTCTCTCATCTAGAGTCCCAATAGGATGTTCTCCCCTCTGTCCCAGTTTCCTGGTAAATGAAGGCTTTCGTGGGACATGCCCCTTGGGCTAGTATGCAGATATAAGTGAGTATATACCATTTGAGTCTTTCTGCTTCTGAGTTAACTCACTCATTATGATCATTTCTAGCTCAATCCATTTGTCCACAAGTTGTGATGGTCACTCCAATTCCTCATATCTTATAGAAGTAGGAATGGAACTTAGGCTTCTTATCTGCTCCATTGATTTAATAAATGTTTGTGTGGTTTATGTAACACACTCATAAATATTTGGGGGGGGGAAGTTCCTACTTCTGTTAAGTTTATTTATTTAAGAGGAAAAATGGTGAAATGGGGTAATAAAATAACCCAACAGAAAATAAAACCAACAGAAGATGACTTTAGCTACAAGAATCAAAAAGAGCAGTATGAAATACAAAAATTTGAACTGAAACTTGGAGGAAGAGACTATTAGTTACATAGAGACTTGGAGAAAAGACTATTAGGTGGATAGAAAACCCACTGTGTGGGGGGAAAAGATCTGCCTAGATCAAAGAAATGGGGTACAGATTAAGGCAATAATTAAATCATGTAGATGATGGTTAATATCAATGTGGAAATCAGGAAAGCACAATTCAGGGTGTATCTGTGAGAATAGTTCCAGAAATGACTAGATCATCGTGGCTCAGACTTTATGAGTGGGTTAATCAATTGATTACTTGGCATAGGCTATTGGAAGGTTGTCGAACTGTAGAAGGTGGAACCTAACTGGAGGTAGTGGGTGGCTAGAGGCATCATTTTGAATGATGTGTCTTGGTCCTGGTCCCTTCCTTTTGCCCCTTTCCATGTCCTGGTTGCTATGAGATAAATAGCTCTGCTCAACCATGTTCTTCTGCCATAATGCTTTGCATTACTACAGGCCCAGAGACAATACAGCCAGCCAGCATGGAGTGTAACCATCGAAGTTGTGAGTCCAAATAAATCTGTCTTTCTTTTTTATTGCATCTTTCATGTTTTTGTCACAGCATCAAAAAGTCTGAAAAACACAGTAGCAAAAGATTTGGATTTTATTCTAAGTGAAATAGGAAGCCAGTATTTTCCTAATAATAGCATGTGGCCCCTCAATATCTTTGCATATCCTCTGTTGCCAAAGCACGTAGCAAATGCTCATACAATGTATTAGTTAGTTGATGTGCTCTTGTCATTTGACATTCTTGAAAACACACAAGATCTTTCAACAAACCCGAATCACTGAAGATCTTGTAAAGGGATTTTAAAATAGATTTTCTTTCATTTATTGGTTTCTGAAAAGACTATATCTAATGCTTTTGTCCATGGACAACATGGAACCCGTTTTTCTCTCCTGGGGTGAATCTGGGCACTACTCAGACCATCTGCCTTGGCCCAGGATCCATACACATAGTCTCTGCCACTGTCTGTCAAAATGCTCCAAAACCAGGGAATGAGATGTCTTTGATATCACAGCTACTTTGTCAGAAAGAAACATTTCAGTGAGGTAACAGTTTTATGGTGATCCAGTTCTACATACAGAAGTTTATCGTCTGTGGGTAATTAGTGTGTGTTTACACTTTCTCACCTGTAAATGCACAGAGTGTTGGGATGGTGAAATAAAACTATATAAGGTAAGGATGTGAAAAGCCTTGCAGGCTGCTGCATGTACAATGGCCAGTGGGAGTCAATTCTCTTTCCTTCCCAAATGCTCTGCTATTTGGTAATTAATAGCTAAGTCCCTTAGAAAGCAGGGATTCCCTTCACTTTTTCATTTTATTAGAACTTTAAAGGTAGTGGAAAATTACAACAAACCTTAAAGTAATTGAAAATATAGTGAGGCAGTTTGGCCACCTCAGAAATAATTGATTTTTCACAGCAAATTGCCATCAAGGATACTGAGAGGCTCATCAACCTAGATTTTTCTTAAATGAAAATTGGTTGCCACAGTCATCAACAGTGCTGTTAGACTTCAGACCTTAGTGTCAACCACTTCAGAGATTGCCTCAGGCTGTAGAGTGTCCTTAGCAAGACACCTCCCTTCTCAGTGGGCCCACTTCTAATTAGTGATTGATGAAGAGCTATAAATATTCTTCTATTATGGATCAGCTTGAGACAACTTCAAAGGCTCTAGAGCCTCTCATGGATCTTGGACAGATAAGGCTGTGGTTGCATCTTTACATAGCTTCTCCCTCATTGCCAGCTCCTTCAATGAGAGCAAGTATTACTCCAAAAGCCATTCTCTAAAAAGCACTGTGTATGTTAAACTCTATCCTATAGTCTGCTTTCCAGACAATGCAACTGGTAACAATTGTGCTCAGATACTTTACCTTCTTTAAGGTTCTATTAATGAATTTAGTGTTTATGTAAAATCCTCTTCTACAATTGTGAGCCTTTATTTCTGTATCTGTCTGAAAGGATATATGATCCAGTTATTTTTTTTTGAACAAAAGACCTTTCTTCTACAAAGTTAAAAAATGACAGAGAGAAGTAAAATATCCACTCGAGTACCTAGAACATATAGCCTAGCCAACTCAAATATCCCAAAGTGATCACTGATTGCTGAGTTCCTATAAATTGAATGTGAATAGTATGAACTGTTCTTTAAATAAAAGATTAATTTCAGAGTTATATTTGAGATTATATATCATTCCAACATGCAAGGAAAGGAAAATAAAATGCTAGCATTTCAAAGGTTAAATGCAGATAAGGATGCTCAGTAAGTTTAAGAAAAGTATTATAAAAGATAAAACGCTGTTTTTGTATGAATTTCATATAGCTTAGAAGTTTACGAATGCTTTTGAATTCTTGTATATAAAATCATGTGTCCTTAGCAAAGAGTGTTCTCGACACATTTATCTTAGCTTAAATGAGGGCTGTTTTTGGGAGTCAATGAGAAAATGGATGGATGGAAGAAGAGTGCTCAATAAATGTTAGCTACTGCTGTTGTTAGTCAAAGTGCTATCTGGTTAGCATTCCCCAGGGAAACTCTCCTCAACAGCTAGCAAAACCGATTCGAACAAAGATCTGGGTGAAGGAAAAATAAAACTCCTGCAAAGGAAAATAAGACTGTTGAAACATACATTATCCCAGTCTTGAGGAAAATAGAATGAATTCCAAGATAAGATCTGAGTTCAGACACAAAGAAAACTCCATAAAAGATTGAAAACTATTTGACACTTCAGTAACTTCTATCGGGGATTGAGACATCTTTATTCTTGAATAGGAGAGACAGCATATCATCAGACAATAGAGTGGTAGCCCATTGTAGGAAGACTTATGGTAGCAATGCCTGATAGGATTGTATTATACATTTTTTGTGAACTTAGAGGTCAGGTAGGAAGTGTCAGGTCCCAAAGAAACTCAGCACAAATGGCTAACTATGGTGCCTTTAGCACAGCAAAGCACAGGCTGACCTCTAGGCTCACTAAGTACCAATGGCTCCTCTTGGCACTTCTCATACCACCTCTACCCTAAACCTCCCCAGCTTCTCTTTCTTATATAAATCAACCATTTGGACAATGCAGTCTCTTGGATTTCTGTGAGTTCAAGACCAGCCTGGTCTACGAAATGAGTCCAGAACAACCAAGGCTAGGGAGAGAAACCCTGTCTTGAAAAACCAACCACCCAAGCAACTAATCAAACAAAACCCAGAAATATTTTAAGAATATGTTTTTGTTTTAACCCCAGATTGTGGAGAGATGGGGCTGCTTTGAACTGTCCCCAGCAGCTGACTAGGATTTGCCTCATGCTCTAGCAGAGGCCTGGTTTTGCCAACTGTAGTTTCTGCAATTGTGTGATGTTTGGAATTCTGGGGACTTTTAAGTGGGTATGTAAATATTAGAGCCCTGAAGTATGGGTTGTTGATGAGTTTGTTGGTTGTTTCTTGGTGGCTGTTGGTCACTGTCGTTCACAGTTTTTAAGTAGTTGTGTGCAAAGAAGAAACAACAAGAAGAAATTAGATATCCTGACCTTGAAGATCACATCAATAGGAAGTAGTCTAATGACTACTTCCAAGCCCTGACTTTGAGAATCTCATTCCTTTCTCCATATCCTTTTTTTATCTCATATATAGTGTCAGTGGTTGAAAGAGAAGAAGTAAATGGGTGAAGGGTGGAAGAAAGAAAACCCCACAAAGTGGGTAACTCTAGCCATACATATCTACAAAGACATCTTCCTCCACCATACCTTGGAGAGGTCATGTCTTCATTTCATTCAGGGAGAAGGCATATGTACAAGGTACAGGAACACAAACATAAATTTTATTTCAACAGTAGAAAGGTATTCTACCACTAATAAGGGGCAGTTTGCAGGAACAAGAACTAATTAAGATGAACAGAGAAAAAGATGTCAACGGAGTCTATAAAAATATTCTAAATAAGGGAAAGTAAACAATATATAGAAGACATAGAAGAACAAGCAACTTTGACAACTAAGTAAATTCATAAGAAAGTTTCAGGAAATGATCTGACTTTTGCAAAGGAGCACACTGGATGCAATCTTCATGAAATAGCTGTAGACTTTTAGAAGGTCAATCTTTTACTTGAAAAAAAAAGATTATAAAATCAAATAAAAATGTCATTTTTTTCCAATTAAGAAACTGTATGATTTCAAAAGAAGATGATAGATTTAAATGTTTTAGTATATTATTAATAAGAAAGAATGATAAGAATTATTAGTGAGGGTCAGATATAGTAAAACTGCATTATATTACTTTTTTCACACAGGAGAGACTCAGATAATTACTTCACTCAAACTAGATAATGTAAACTTAAATTGTTTACAAAAATAGCTTACACATGGCTACTATTAGAATTAAGCACAGTAACTATCAAAGAAGATAAAAAAAACAGCAGAAACCAAATCACTAATTATAATAAATGTATGTAAATGTAATATTTCAAAATTTGAACACACAAATTTTAGTGTCTACTGCTATACTGTTGTTAATTTAGAATTCCACAACTACTTTTTTCAGTTGTATTTCTTGATTATAAAGTCAATTCATGAGACAAAACCTAATGAAAAGAGACTTTCACTATGTGTATGGAATTAATTGACTTGTCAGTTTTCCTGTGAATATGGTTAATGCTGTTTTAATGAAAATATAATAAAACTTGTTATTATTTCACAAAATAAGTGAAAAAGACATTTTGGGAAAATAAGAGAAAACCAAAAAGAAAGACGTAAAAAACAAGTATTAGCTTTTGGTGTTACAATGCTAGATGTTTAAATGTTCTGAAAATCTCTGATAATTAAAAGCATATTAATAGCCCAAGACCATAAACAGAGTTTTTAAAATCCAAATATGTGTGTTCCTATTCCTCTCTTAAATTTAAGAATTACTGCAGGCCAACTCAGTCAGTAGAGTATGTATTGTTAAATAAATTGTGTTAAATCAGATGGCTAAACATTTAAGGAAAAGGGAACACAGTAATCATAAACTTATCAATATAGAAATTTAAAAGTAAAGTCACAGAAGTAAGAATATAGAAAATAATAGAAAAAATAGAATATAGTAAACAATTTATGCTTGTTTTAGAAGATCATCTCCAAAACATGACATTAATAGCTTAAAACAGGTTCATTGTGAAATGTAGATCTAGCCATTTGTTCAAATACTGTCTGCAGCTGCTTTTGCTCTAAGAAGACAGAGTGGAACAACTCAGACATGGATTGTCTCAAAAGGCTTACAATATGTATTCTCTGATTCTCTAAATAAAATGGTTTCTTACTCCAGGTATAAAGCAAAATGATTTTATGTAGTCAAACTTAAAAATATGGACATAGAAAATAACATTATAAACAATAAGTAATTAGAAATAAGACTTGTAATAATTCATACATGGCATAAGAGCTTACAATATATGGTAGTTATATAAAGCCTTTGCAAAATATGAAGAAGCATTAGATACTCAAGGACAAATAAACAAAGGCAGAAATAGACTGTGCATAACAAAGGTGATGCTAGAATTATAAATAACCAATAAGCTGATAAAAATGTCAACGCTCCTGAGACAGAGGCGAGGACATCCTATTGGGACTCTAGATAAGAGAACCATGTGAGAATAGCAATGTAGAAGGATCCAGTGGGTCCTAGAAACCTACAAGTAGAACATTATGATAGGCAGATTTGGGCCAAGGGGTCTCGCTCAAACTAAGGCACTAGCCAAGGACAATACAGGCGGTAAAATTTAAATCCTTACCCAGATCTAGCCAATGGACAGGACAGTCTCCACACTTGAGTGGAGAGTGGGATATGACTTTCTCATGTACTCTGGTGCCTCACATTTGACTATGGCCCCCTGAGGGGGAGACCTAGTGGCACTCAGAGGAAGCACAGCAGTTACCAAGAAGAGACTTGATACCCTATGAGCATATACAGGGGGAGGTAATCCCTCTCAGGAACAGTCATAGGAGAGGGGAATAAGGGCAATATGGGAGGGAGGGGAGAATGGGAGGATACAAGGGATGGGATAACCATAGAGATGTAAGAAGAATAAATTAATAAAATAAATTTAAAAAATTTTAAAAAAAGAAAAAAATGTCAATGCTCTTCCAGTCAAATAAATACATTTCAATACCACTGTTATCAGGCAAGCCAAAAACAAAAAAAAAAAAGAAAAAGAAAAAAAAGAAAAAGAAAAAAAAAAGAAAAGGAAAAAAGAAAGAAAAGAAAAGAAAAGAAAAATATTCAGCCCAAAATGTGGAAAAGCAGATTCTTACGGGCTTTTGGTGGATGTAAAAAGGGATGGGGGATTTATAGCATCCAGGAAAGGTTTTTTAATGTATGGCTTTTTTTCCTTGGTATCACAAGTGGATTGATTCCAGAACACAATCCAATACCCAAGTCCAGGAATGCTCAAGCTCTTTAAATAAAATGGTATAGTATTTGCAGGGAACCTATACATTTTCTTCTGAATGCTTCAAATCATTTCTCCATTATTTAGATCATGTAATATAATGCAAACACTGTGAAAGCAATCATGACACTGAATTGCTTAGGGAATAATCACAAGGATGATTGTCTACATGTTTTTTTTCAAGACAGAGTCCCTCTGTGTAGCCCTGGCTGTCCTGGACTCATTGTGTAGACCAGGCTGGCCTCGAACTCACAGAGATCCACCTGCCTCTGCCTCCCAAGTGCTGGGATTAAAGGCGTGCACCACCACAGCCAGACTCCAGCATGGTTTTTAATACAGATGCACTTGTTCAATATTTTCAACCCTTGCTTGGTTGGCATGTAGATATAAGGAGTTGTCTACAACTAGAGAAAGCAACTCTCTCATTAGGACTTACCCTAAGAAAATAATTAAGGAGAACTGAAATTTATTTCTGAGGCTGTCCATCACAAGATTGCATATAGTGGTTAAAACAGAACAAACAATTTTAAATATAGAAGGATACAGCTTTGGCCAACTTGAATAAATTGCCAAATCATGAAGAAAGACAAACTTTTAAAAGGGATATATTTGTTAAATGTACAAATATTTACAACATAGTGTCAAAGATAAAAGATAGATTCTAGAACACCAAGTACATCACAGTTGCATACTTGAAAAGAAACTCACATAAAAATCCTGGACAAACATCAGTTAGTATTAGTTACAGCTGTCTTGTGGGATAACATATGATTTTTATTTTTCCTTCTTGCTTATTCATACATGTTTTATTGAAGTGTCTCTTTGCTTTGGTGTACAAAAAAATCAGTTTTATTTTCTCCACTCTCAGCCCCTACTTTCACAATTGTGTGACAAGTCCATTCCTGTTGAATCACAGACAACTTAATGAAATTCTGAGATGGTTCCTTAATTTTCCTTCTGTACATGAAGAACCTGTCACTTCACATTTCCTCTGGAGCAACTCTCTGTACTTGAAACTTGCTAAGCTTGTGGTCTGAGGAGAATGAGGTATGCACTCTCATCTGGGATGGCCCTGTCCTTTCCTCCTTTCTATCATGACCTAATGTGGATGGAGGCTAGGAAGAAGGCCTAGGAAGAGGGAGCCAATCTGGTGCCTAACTAGTCTCCCTTGCAATCTGGTTTTGGTTGTGGCTACTTCTCTGATAGGTCTTCAGTACCTTCTCTGTGATGTGATTTAACAACATTCACAAGAGGCAGTAAGATGTCTACCACCTACTTTTTCTTTTTACCCTTCTCCTCCAACCCGCACTTTCCCCAACCGTCACCATCATCCTTCAGACATGGGCAAACTTTAGTCAATTTGGTGTCATTTGAAGCCCATGTAAAACTCAAGTGTTCCTGACAAATCCAATGGGGAAGCAGTGCTTACCGGTCAGCATGTTCTAGGATCTTCTATACTGACTTTCTCCACTCAGAAGGGGCTCAAGTCATTTCTATAACTACATCACAAGACAATACCTGGTAAGAGTCTTCATCACTTTCAGCATCCCCACCCCGACCCTGGCCAGTGTCTATGATGTGATTCCCTTGGAACCTTTCTTCTGATTTAAATTTAATTATGATTTTTTTGTTTAGGTTTGGCAAAAGGAAATGCCTTGCTCCATTTTTGTGGAGGGAAGGAAGCTCTCCATGTTTCCTGTAAGTTAGAACTCCTTTTCAGTAGTCCTCTCCAATAAATTGGTGGTAATGGAATTGTGAAAAGCTGGGTAGATTTTCCTTTGGACTATTACAAGAAGTTCATTCTTAAGAATAAATTAATAACATTATGAATTGTGAAGGTGTGGGGAGTTAGAATGACTTTCTAATCAAATGCCAAACAAATTATAAAAGTATGACCCAAAATATATAGTAATCGGGGCAACAGAGAAAACAGCTCTCAACAGATCTTCAGTATGCACTGATGAACTATCACAGACTAATGAGAAGGGATGATATATTCAACAGAAGTATTGAGAACAGTATTTGAGAAAACACTGTTACATTCTCATATTATGCAGCAACATATATTTCATATGGATTGAGTTTAAATATGTGACTATAAAAACCCTAAAAAATCAAATAGATAATTTTTGAATGGATCTTTAGTTGACAGTATACTTCACACCATTGAAAGCATTGAAGGAGAACAAAGAAAATGCTTATTTCATGTTAAATGAACAAAACCACAAATAAGTCATAAGGATGCTGAAGTTACACTAGAACAGAAGTAAATGAGATATTGTTGACTAAATCATGCTGGAACAGGAGAGACAATACAATCAACCAGAAACCAAGGCACTAATGTCTCCATGAAAAAAATGGGCTGTGAAAATGGACCCCTATTCACTGTTGGTGGGAATGTGAATAATTCTGTGTAGCCATTATGGAAACAAGTTTGAAGATTTTTCAAGAAATTAAAAATTACCATGTGACCTAGCTATTTTACTCCTGGGTATATATACTGAGAGAACTCCATACCTTACCATAAAGACATTTTTACCATACATGCATACACACACACATATATATGTAATATATAAACATAATATTATATAATGTAAATATATAAACATTATATAAGTTTCACCTATATACACCAAAATTTCATATTTCCTTATCTTTCAATATGTTGATGAACAATGAGGTTGATATATATAGACATAGACATATACATTTATCAAAATGTATATATATAATGGATTAATATTTTAAAGAAAAACGAAGTGAAAACTTTACAAGAAAATAGATGCACTTAGACTATATAATATTCAGTGAGGCCACATAATTGCAGAAAGAAAATACTGAATGCTGTCTTTCATATGAGGAATCTAGGCAAAAATATATGTTTCTAAGCAAACAAATGTATATGTGGGCAAAATATAACATGAAGAAAGGAGAACAAGAAAGGCTAAATATAAGGTGACAAAGAAGGACTAAATTCAGATAATGGACATGAGTTATGAATATAAAACTAATTGCTTTTCTAGTTCTATTTATGCCACTGTTTTTTCTTCTGATAGTAGATAAATGTGGAAAAGAAATTGGATATGAAAGTGTAATGTTTAATATGAAACCACAGCTTCCATCCCAAATACCTATTCTAAGTGTATGAAAGTTCATTGAGCTTGGGTTTGGTTAAATTTGATGTATGATGTTTCTATTTCCTTGCAATTTTGAACAATAAAGCTTATGAATCTGAAAAGTAATAGCATATAAAGTAATAAAAATAGCTTCAACTTAAGAAAAACTCAAATGCACCATGACATGGACAGATAAACTCATTCCATCTGAATCATACTTTACCTACCTATGAATAAATACAACAAATTCAAGTAAAAATAAGATGACATTTTACCAGTAGAACAATAAGGAGGAGAAGAGATTTTTTTAATGTGCAGATAATGACAGTATAGTGAGAGAATTGTTTGTATCCACAGCAGGCGACTGAGTAGAGTGGCCTAATCTTTTAGATAAATTACTGATTCCTTTTCATTTAGCTATTGAGAAGTACAGTGTAATATATGCACAAGAATGTTAATAATGTGCTTATTTGTAGTAATTGAGTTGAAAATAAATTATTATCTAATGATTGGGAAATTGAGGTTCTGTATTTTGCAGTTTTAGTATCCGTGACAAAGACCAAACAATACAACTGTTAGAGAATTGTAAGTGACAAGACAAAGTGCCTGTGCAAGGAGAAGCTAAACAGAACACTATTCATATCATGACTTAATTCTTTTGTTGCTGTTAATCTCATAAACATGGGCCCAATCACTCATTGTATATGCTTCTTAGATTGTATTTTTTCCACATGGATAGAATGAAACAACCTTCCTGAGGCATGGCCGTTTCAACCTCCAAAAGGAAATGGGCTACATGACAGCTGCAACAGTCACTATTACCCTGTCACTCCCCTTTCCCATACATTCTGTGACCAAGCCTTTATTTTAAATTATAACAGATTCAAATATTCAATATATTGTTTTTGTAGCTCTAAATAACATCTACTCCTTTTATTGTTTGCATTTTTAAGAACAGCCCATTTGAAACATAGTTGTCACCCAATAAATGTCATGTATTAAATGGAGCCTGTAAAACCATCACCACATTGAAGAAAAATCCACATTTAGAGTCTTAATATAAAAACATACAGTCTGGAAAGAATGATGCCACAGAACTTAGGTTATTTGTGTTCCATAAATTTTCTTTTATTCATTTGAATGTCTTTTCAAAATTTGCTACTAGGTGTGTAGATTGCTTTTATGAGCAGACAATCTTTGAAGAAAGGCTATTAGCAGAGACTGAGCATCAATAACAGATTGATTAGGAGATGCTAGGCTTTTTTATTGTTGTTGTTATTGTTTTGTTTTGTTTGTTTGTTTTTGTGTTTTAAACGGGAGATCCTTTCTCTTGAGAATATCTGAGGTACACCAAAAAGAGTTCAGGGCATATGTGGGGGGGCAGTTGGTTGTGTTTTGGTGTGTGTGTGTGTGTGTGTGTGTGTGTGTGTGTGTGTGAGAGAGAGAGAGAGAGAGAGAGAGAGAGAGAGAGAGAGAGACGTGATATTCCTTCTCAATAGCTGTCCACACTTTGCTTTATTTTTGTTTTTATCTGTTCTTTGAAAACTGCATACATGTATACAATGTATCTCACCTCTGTCTACCCTCAGAAACCTCCTATCACATCTCTTTTCCAGTTTCATCCTTATTTGTTTGTTCTTAAACCACTGAGTCTCATTAATACCGCCCATATGTAGATGGATGGTAGGCTATCCATTAAGACATGGGGTACCTATGAGTGGCATCACTTCCAAAACAAATTGACTCTTCCCCTCCCAGCAGCTATCAACTGTGATAGCTCCATAGATAAGGATGGGGACTCACAAGCCCCTCCTCCAGCCATGCTAGAGTCTTTAATTGACTTGATCTTGTGCAGACCTTGTGCAGTTGTTGTGATTTCATATGTGCAAAGCCATGTCATGTCCAAAGGACATTTGACAACACTCCTCCCCAGCCTCTGGCTCTTATATTCTTTCTCCCTTCTTTTCTTCAGTGTTCCCCTGAGCATTCGGCAGGAGGTGTGTGGAGGACCGATGTAGATGTTCCATGTACTGTTGAGCACTCACAATTGCTTATTCTCAGCACTGTGACGAATTATGTGTTTCCACCTTAAACCGTCTTGCCACTTTTGCACCAGTGCTTGGCATGGCTTCACAGTAGTATTCATAGTTCAACACTGAATTAAGTCCAGTGATATATTACCTCCCTCTGAAGCCTATATCTTTACTTTTGGTTAACTCCTCACTCCACCTTTTTCCTACCCCTTTGTCGCCATGTCCATTTGAATTGTTAGCTCCCACAATTCTTTCTCTGTTATGTCCTTTCACATACGTTCTACTATCCTCTATTATTAGGTTGTAATGTTGTAGGTCCCAAGTAGCTTCTCCATATATACTTCATTTTAGTTAATCCTTCTCCTGATTCCTCATTACCTCCATCTTTATCTCTTAACCATTTGCTTAAAACCATCTGTGCCCAGTATCTTTTCTAATTTCTTCTTACTTAAATGATATTATCTCTGCTCCTTAAATGCATCTCTGACAATGACCTATTTTTAGTTTTCTACATTCTATATGAACTCCATGTTAAACACCCCAAACAAAATACTTGAAGCTAGGGCACTCATATGAGTGGGAAAATGTGGCATCTGTCTTTGGTGTTCTGGGTGACCTCAGTATAATTTTTCCTTTTCTTTCTTGCTAGGATCTGGAACTTGCCAATTAGCTTAGACTGGGTGGCCAGCCAGCCTCAATAATCTGCCTGCCTGTTTCCCTGGGAATGCAATCACAGCCCATGCTTCACTCTTCACGTGAATCATGGGAGACTAAACGCAGATCCTCATTCTTAAAATTTTACAAACTGGGCCACCTTTCTGAGCCATTTTTGTAGCACGTCAATGATGGCGTTATAAAAGAAGATATTAAGGAATTAATGGATTGGCAGGATGGAAAAAGGAAATCTGGAGTCCAGGTAACAAGAAAGTCTTGTCTTTGAGGAAGGGCATTTCTTCCTTTGAAACCAAAAATATAAAAAGGAAGAGGAAGAGATGTTAGACAAAGTAGTAGTGAAATTGGGATAGAGGTTAGATAAGTAATTGCATCCTGTGATGTAAATTAGGAAAGCCTGTTTGAAACCAAATAGATTGTGTTTTTAATTAATGCTATCACCATTGCTAATATTTTAGTACATTAGTACATAATTGATTTTGTCATACTCCAAATTGGATTATCACACTATAATTCCTCTTTGAGGGGGTGTTCCTTGGCATATTAAGGAAACATTCTACCACTGAGCCCCATCCTCAACTTTCTCTTGCATAAAATTCTTACCAGTATCATTTAATTCACATTTTATGCACTCCTTGTAGTTTAACTAGTTTCCATGCCTCAGATCAAATATAAGAAGTGGTGGCATTTTGAAAAGGTGACCAAACTTTCTTGTGCATCCATAGTCATCTGTAAAACAGAGCACTCTTAAATAATTCCTTTGAGATTCTTTCACATAGGCACTATGTAGTGTTAGCATGAACTGTAGCAGAACTTGGGGAGACCATAAATTGATCAAAATGAAGTAAGCATCTACTCAGCTAAATCATATGACAAATATGGAGTTGTCCTCAGTTCTATGCAGATTAGGTGACAGTACTACGTGGATGTTATCTAGTATTAAGACTGCTTCCTTTAGGCTTATTTATGCTTTATAAAATGACTAAATAAATTGACCTTTCATTTCCTGCTCCTGGTGTGTTCTAAAGTTTCAGAGCATTGTTAATTTTTAGAAAGCATGTGAAAGTATAGAACTTACTTACCATCACTATGCATTTCTTTTGGGGCTGAGCTCTAGTAATAGCATATTTTATTTTCCACCAACTATGTACGCCTAAGGACATCAAGGACTAATATTAAATAACCTGAATGCTTTTGCATTAATTCTAGATAGGAAATTCACCAAAGATTATTTTTAAAGCAATTTTTGGGTCCTTCCTATGTCTGTTGTCCTCATTTCAGCTAGCTTCATAATTAAAGTCAGTTTCTCCTCTTAAAGATGGCCAGATGCCATTCTGCTGTTGATTCACACAGTTCTGTGCAGAAGTTTTATACATTTTCAGAAGGACTTCTCTTTAATGTCTGGGTTAAGTGACTTTCATGCCCTATTGTTAGTAGTGGCATGTCATTGAAGGCACATGACACAGAATATGCCTTAGTTTCCACATTTCTAAGATGGTAATATTGGGTCTGGCTTTATCATTTTGCAAGTTTTCAGAGACTCTGAAATTTTTCTCTTTGCAAAGAGAAGGTAGCCAATGGAAATGACAGTTTCTATTTTCTAGAATGTTGCCATTGGCATCCTAGTATTGGTTTATTCAATGTTTTAATAAAGATATATAGTTGAATTATTCTGAACCATCACGGCTCAGAACCCACCATGGATTAAAAATTCATTTAAAATCTCTTGCAGGTGTTGTATTCTATTGTCCATCCTCCATCCGAATACATGGGGCAAAATGGTACCCAAGACTCCACCTCCTTGTGAAATTGATAGTTTGAGCTCAGGAGTCTCCTATTAAGGGTAGAAAGCCATCTTTGTTTATTGGGGTATGATTTTCATGCTTAGTATGATTCTATTCTGATAACTTAATTGTTCCACTGATTTGTTTATAATGTTGAAATTACCTCTCAGCTCTGTCAGCAATGATTTATTTTGATATTACAAAAAGTCATTAAAAGTAAGATAATACTCCTTCTCCTATTCCTTTGCTGGTTTCCTCAAGATAATTGCCTTAGGATTTATAGTTCTGCTATTTCTAAAATAAGAACACTTGCCCATGCAAAACTATTTGCTTAGCTCTAATAAAATATTATCTACTTAGACTATTTTCCTTTCCGAGGCAGAAGTATCTTTGAATGTTGAACATTTTCACGACACATTTAATTTATACTGCAAAGGGAATATTGTTAGTGTGAAGACCTGGCTTCAGCGTAGCAAAGGAATGAGTGAGGGTAGCTGGAATACGTAGAAATTGGTGTGAGAATTCACATTTCAGTTTCTTTTTATCCGCACAGGCTACTGGAATGGTTTCTGCATCACCAAACCACTCCTGAATGGTTGGAACAATGAATATTGTCAGACCTTCACCCTTTTCTCCTGAACTTCAAAATTTTTCACTATTAGCTAGCTCGGCTTCAATGTCTACAACTGTACATGTGCCCGAGGGCTATCTTTGACTACTAAAGCCAACTCTGTCCAGATGAAGACAAGAATACCAGGATATGAATGTTCCCTGGGAGAAGCATTCAATCAGTGGCTGATGGAAAAGGTTAAATAAATTCCTCAGCCTCTTCTGCCCCCTGCATGGTGTAACATTGTCTACTGTGTTTTGTAGTGTATCTGGAGTTTCCAGGGGAGACTGATTTTGCATCGTCTCCAGTACTAAATTTAAAGGCAATGCACCTTGTGCTGCAGTTTCTTTCTTTATCACTCTTTCCTATACCCTTACTGGTCATTTCTGGGATCATCTCTAAGACTTTTGTTTTTACTGAAACCCCCCTGACTCAAGATCTGCTTCTGGAAAAATCCAAGCAATGACATCTGGGGATCAAGATTTTGTTCATACAAGTAGGTTAGGAAGGGCGAGTCAGCAAGGGGATCATGAGCTATCATAGTGTATGGATTTAGATTATGCAACTTTCCATAAAATGTGTGATAATTTAGGTAGCAGGGAAAGTAAGCTCATGTGGGGGGTGGCAAGAAGAGGAGAGTTAGAAAGCAAAGTTGAGCAGAAGTTATGAGTGACAGGCATGCGTAAGAACCAGGGTTCAAAGGCAAAAAGAGACAAGTTGCTTGGACTAGTAGCGCACTGCACTGTTTAGCTAGAGATCGTACAGTAAAAGCTTTTGTAAGTTGCCAATGCTCCTGCCTTTGACTGGTCCTTTCACAGTCCTCTCCTTCATTACCAAGAGTTCATCAGAGTCAGAGCTAGAATTGGTTAACATAGATGTTCACCTATCTCTTCTTAACTACAACATGTCAGGAAACAAATGTAGAGAGACCATTAGAGTGAGAATGAGAAACCAGAAGGCACTTAATATTCTCAGCTAAGACACAGAGAACAGTAGAGAAAGAGGAGAAAGATGTTGTGTGACATTTAAAAATAGAGCAAACTTGACCAATTAGTCTTTTCTGCCCATGGTAACCTTATTCATTGTTATGGTAGTAATCGTTTCTGGAGAGCTGTGACATATTTTATAATTGAACTGCCAAGTTCACACTTAGTTATAATTCACTCACGGATAAGTGTGTCTTGTTAACCAAATTATGTTGACTCCCTTAGAAAGCTAGTATGAGGACTTTCCTGTTTCCTGTCTTTGTGTGCTTTTACAGGCTCATGACAGACCATTAACATGGTGAAAGATTGATTATTGTCTTGGGTACCAACTGTAATTTAGCCCTATTTTCATTTTTCTTTCTCATCATCTGCAGAATCATATGCATTTATCAAAATGGGTGTCATCTGTTTTGAAATTCATGAAGTGAGATTGCACACTTGTCAAAAAATTTTTTTTCTGACATTGACAAAAGCCATCAACATCAAGCTTTGCTTAAGTGGTTTGGAAATATATGTGTCCAGGTGAAAGAATGGTGGAATCAAAATGAGAGACTAAGGGGTTGGAATGGCTCATTCATTCTATGAGTGTTTCTTTCAATGCATTTAGGGCACTCAGCAAATTGCCAGACTCAGGCTGAAGTCTGTGAGAAGCTGAAGGGACATTCTGCTGATCCATTCATTCAAAAAAGGATTTGGTTCTCACTGTGCATGACACTGTCTTAGATACTTAAGAAACTAGTAGCAAAGCAAAGTCCCTTCCCTTGCAGAGCATGCCTTCTAGATAGCTCATATAATATTAAGTATATATGATAATGCAATGTAAGGGCACTAAGCTAAAAGTATAAAACAATGAAAATCAGAACAAAGTATAAGAAATGCATCTCACATGTAGATGATCCAGGCAAATACTTTCACAGAACTGGCTATGCCAAATACTAGACTTCAAACAGTGGTTGCCAATCTTCTCATGATGAATTGTAATGTAAATATCTGTGTTTTCCCATGGGTGTATAAGGGTCGTGACCCACCGCTTGAGAACCGATGACTTAGAGGAAGTTGCTTGCCTGTCCTTACCTGTTTGTAGAGCTGTGGTTCAGCTGAAGTTTTGCTATTGATTAGAACTTCTGACCATTGATGGATACACACAAAAAGAATATTGATGAAAAATAGTCTCTGACTGCAGCCTTAGAAACATAAAGGAACTCTCATACCAAAGTGTGAGGTTTGTCTCTTTGAGGTTTGGTAATGAAATAACACTTCATCTTTTGACTGTTGGATTTAACATGACATTAAAGAAGGTTCAAATGAGTGAAAAAGACAAAGAAATTGAGTTCAATTTTAAGAATTGATTGAAAGAAGTGAAATAATCATTTGCAGACAATCTTAGTATTTACACAGAAAATGTAAGAGGCTCAACAAGCAATTAGAAGTAATATGAAATTTAAACATTAGTGGCTGGAAATAAAATGGGAAAATCAGCAACAACCAATTTTTTAAAAAGTAATTTAAAGAGTTTTATTCACAAAACAAAGAACTCTTACTTATGAACATATTTAATAAAGAATTTAGATGCAAACTAATATAGAGAAGCAAATAGAAATTGCTACTTGTCTATGGACATAAAATGTCTTACATTTTCTTCGTGTGTGTGTGTGAATAGTTTGATAAGATGATATTAAAATTCAAATAGGTGGTTAAAAAGCTGGAAGGTAAAAAGCAGTTGTGAAAAAAATCTAAGTGGTAGAATGTACCTACACACACACACACACACACACACACACACACACACACACAAACACACGCTACTATATATATATATATATAGGATGTAGTATATAATATATATATACATTATTTAAAATGAAGTACTGTTGCTGCACAATTGAAAACAGCGTGCCTATCACAAAAAAAAAAAACCAAACATTTCTGTGGCATGCGTATGTGTGTGACCTATTTTAAAACAGGACTCCTCTAAGCTCAGATCTCATTGAAGCATGGAAACACTAAATCCTGTACTCCAAAGGCACCACCCTATGAGCATTTCAGAGTGAAACTTTTGAGAATTGTTTATTCAGCTTTTAAGCCTTTCTCTTTCACAGCAGATGCAGACAGCAGTGAGGGATTGTGTGTGTGTCTGTGTGTGTGTGTGTGTGTGTGTGTGTGTGTGTGTGTGTGTGTGTGT
>OU015760.1:12231004-12255975 GCA_907169655.1 Acomys percivali | reverse complement strand
ACACACACACACACACACACACACACACACACACACACACACACACATACATATACCCATCAGTAATGGTTTTGTGAAAGTTCTACAATTGAGTGGAGAGAGGGATATGACTTTCTCATGTACTCTGGTGCCTCACATTTGACTATGTCCCCTGACGGGGGAGACCTAATGGCACTCAGGGGAAGGACAGCAGGTCACCGAGAAGAGACTTGATACCCTATGAGCATATACAGGGGGAGGTAATCCCTCTGCAGAACAGTCATAGGGGAGGGGAATAAGTGGAAAATGGGAGGGAGGGAAGAATGGGAGATACAAGGGATGGGATAACCATTGAGATGTAGCAAGAATAAATTAATTAAAAATAAATTAAAAAAAAAGAAAGTTCCAAGAAGCTGTTTAATTGATAGTATTGAAGAGAAACTTCCATTAGCATCATAAAAGCTACCCACCTAGACCCTGGTTCACTTAGACTACTATGTCAATCTCATCACCTGATCAGATTCTCAACTGTCTAATACAGTTTTGTGTTAATTTTTTTTCTTTTAAAATTTACATGGTGTCATTGTCTAGACACAGTTATTGCAGCCACAACATGGAAGCCAAGGGGACAAAAGGAGGCAATAGTGGAAACAGAAGTCGAGCACTAGCATGAAGCTCTCCACTTGGCCACTCAGTGCTACATGGAAGTAGAGCTAAAGGGAAGAGATGGTGAGTAAACTAACCAGTCATGCCACAACCAAGAGAAAGGAAAAAAAAAAAATCAATTCAACACCAAAGTCTACTAGACATTTGAAGAAAGACAAAGAGATTTCTCTACCAATGATCAGTGATTATGGTAGTCATATCTGTTATGGCTTGAGACTTGGATGTTCCTCAAAGACTTATTTGGTGAAGGCTTGGTCTCCATCTGGTGGCACTGTTGTGAAGTCCTGGAATTAGTAGGAGGCGGGGCTAGTAAGAAGTAAGTCATTGATCAACAAGCCTATTGCTGTGCCAGTACCAAGCAGTTTTAATTACTGTTGCACTATAGTACAGCCTGAGATCAGGTATGGAGATTCCTCTGGAGCATCTTTTATTGTATAGGATTATTTAGCTATTCTAGTTTATTGTTTTTCCATATGAAGTTGAGAATTGATCTTTCAATGTCTTTAAACACTTGTGTAGGTATTTTGATAGGGATTGCATTAGATCTGTAAATTGCTTTCAGTAAGATGGACATTTTTACTATGTTAATTCTCCTGATCCATGAACAAGGGGGATCCTTCCATCTTCTGATGTCATCTTCAATCTCTTTCTTCAGGGATTTCAAGTTTTTTTCAAACAAGCCCTTAACTTGCTTGGCTAGAGTTACTCCTAGATATTTTATATTGCTTGTGGCTATTGTGAAGGGTATAGTTTTCCCAATTCCTTCCTCTGCATGATTGTCATTTGTATATAGGAAGGCTACTGGCATTTTTGAGTTAATTTTGTGTCCAGCCAATTTGCCAAAGGTGTTTATCAGCTGTAGGAGTTCTCTGGTGGAATTTTGGGGGGTCACTTATGTACACTATCATATCATTTGCAAATAGGGGTAATTTGACTTCCTCCTTTCCCATTTGGATCACCTTGATATCTTTTTATTGTTTTATTGCTCTGGCTAGAACTTCAAGAACTATATTGAAGAGATATGGAGAAAGTGGGCATCCTTATCTTGTCCCCAGTTTTAGAGGAATTTCCTTGAGTATCTCTCCATTTAATTTGATGTTGGCTATTGGCTTGCTGTATATAGCCTTTACTACATTTAGGTATGTGCCTTGTATCCCAGATCTCTCCAAAACTTTAAACATTAATAGGTGTTGGATTATGTCAAATGCTTTTTCTGCATTTGAGGAGACGATCATGTGGTTTTTTTCTTTCAGTTTGTTTATATGGTGGATTACATTGATGGATTTCTGTACATTAAACCATCCCTGAACACCTGGAATGAAGCCTACCTGGTCAGGGCAAATGATATCTTTGAGGTGTTCTTGTATTTGGTTTACAAGTATTTTATTGAGTATTTTTGCATCAATTTTCATAAGAGAAATTGGTGTGAAATTCTTTTTTTCTTGTTGAGTCTTTGTGGGGTTTAGGTATCAAAGTAACTGTGGCCTCATAGAATGAATTTGGTAATGTTCCATCCATTTCTATCTTTTGGAGTGGCTTGAAGAGTATGGGTATCAGCTCTTCTTTGAAGGTCTGGTAGAATTCTGCGCTGAAACCATCTGGCCCTGGGCTTTTTTGATTGGGAGACTATCAATGATTGCTTCTATTTCTATAGGAGAAATAACTCCAGTACCATTGGATCTGATACCCTCTTCTGGGATGAGGGCATGAGATGAGCCAGAGGAATACATAAAGGTGAATAATAATAATAAAAACCCTGGGTTTTTAAAAGAATCCCACAATAACCTTTCTTCTATACAGCTCCCATCTCAGCACTTTTCTCCCACATTATGCCCATCTCTTTGCCTGGTGACAAGTCTCTTATCTCTACTACATACTTGTTTAATATGTATCAGGACTGTATTTGGTCCCATTTATTGTGAATTTCTGGCTTTTGCCAAGATTTGGAGTCTGTTTTGGCAGGGTGATTAATAAAACTCTAGTTTACATCTTTGGGAGATCCACAAGAATAAAGACAAGTCTCTGTGCATCTATGGTATCCAAAGGGAATCTTAACACTTTGACTCCATCAGAGAACGCAAAGGAAAAATACCTACACTCAAAGATGAGCTTTTATCACTCATATTTGAAGAGCTACAAATGATTTAAATAGTTTCCAAAGGTACTCTCTACTCCTTGATTTAAATAAAACTATTTATTATTGTTCAGTTTCCCATATATAACAAATAATGCAGCTGAAATCAAGGCTCTCTTTGCTTGTCTCCAAAGTATAGTCATCAAGAATATGGTTATTAGGGGCGTGGGGCACACAGCTTTAATCCCAGCACTCAGGAGGGAGAAGCAGGCAGATCGCTGTGAGCTCGAGGCCAGTCTGGTCTACAAAGTTGAGTCCAGGACAAGTAAGGCTACACAGAGAGGCCCTGTCTTGAAAAACCAAAATAAAAGTAAAACAAAACAAACACAGAAACAAAACAAAAACAAAAAAACATTAGAATATGGTTAATAACTTCAAAATAAGTGACATTATTTACTAAGAAAACTATAGTCATTTAAGATAGGATATCATTATGTTTTGGGAGGCATTTCATTATCACAAAATGAGTAGACTCCTTGTTATATAATAGGAAATTAAGTTTCCTGTAATGATTTTTACTTTCTGTGCAACCATGGGCCACTTCTGTAACTTTTATTAGTTTCTCTATCCATAAGAAAGAAGTAATGACGTTTAAATTGTGAAGTTGTGAAACCAAATGAGATTGTGTCTCTAAATTGCTCTATGCTCTATGCTTGGAACATCAACAAACAGGTTTATTAAACCTGCATTTTTAAACTTGTACTTTTCTGGCATTTAGTTGAGTAAGACAATTCAGAGTTTATTTTAGTCAGGATGGGCTAGGTTATGCTGTCATGACAAATAACCTTAATGTGTCATTCATTATCTTACAACAAAGGCTACCTTTCTACTCCTCTCACTTGTCCATTAATGGCTAACTGTGGTTCTGGTGTTTATTAGCTCTCTAAGATCCAAAGCGTCAATACATTCATGCTTTGGAACATTGCTAGTAGTTGTGGGCATGGGGAAAAGACAATTTGGTGCAAAAGGCACTGGCCTTCAAAACTTCTACCAAGAACCAATAAGGGTCACTGTTGTTCTCCTTAATTGATCAATGCAAGTCACTTTTGCATCAATTATGTCTAACCAAGTTTAGAAGTATTCATTTACATTAATAATACTGATTTGGTGTAAGGTTGATAGTTCCAGTAGTTTGCTTATTTCTCAGATTCTTTCCATGAACTCTCCAGAAGAAGAGTGGAAAGAAAATATTGAACCAGAGGATTATCCATTCATGGGAAAACACATTTATATAGACATATCTAAGTACCTTTAAAGCTTCAGTCTTCTTAGATTTTTCTGTTTGTTAGAAATTGAACTTCCACTATTTATGACATTTCGCCTTTTAGAAAATGAAGTCATGTGTTATATTGCATTATGGGCTGAGATCCACTAATTTGAAAGCAATGTATACAGTGCTTCAAAATATAAAACTTTCCTTTTTTTGAAAAATTTTATACATGAGCACGGTCTTTCCCAGGAATGAGCCCCTTAGTTATCCAATACCATGTGGTCACCTGAAGTCATATACATACAAACAAAACTAAACAGATTTGGCAGGTTGTATTTAGATATTTATTCACACACAGACACACACACACAGACACGCACACACACACAATGTAAAAATAATAAAAAAGGTCATAAATTTGGGGAGAGGTCAGAGAACATGGCAGGAGTTAGAAATGGAGGAAATTACATAATTTTAATAATATAATTTAAAATTAAAACTTCCAAAATGGAAAAAAATGAGATGTGCATATGAACAGATATTTCTCAAAAGGAAGAAAAATGAAAATAGCTTTTAAAAAGTCTTCTAAAATGTTCCATGTCCTTAGAAATTAGAAAAATGCAAAAATCTAAAACCTGATCACCAACATGACATCATAAGTAAAGACTTATCACATATAACATTCAGAATGCAAATGTACTAAAAACATTATATGAAACCAAAGACAGGACTCAGAGGATAAAGATGTTACTTGCCAAGCCTTGAGGGCCCATATGATGGAAGCAGAGAACTGATTGCTGAAAGTTGTTCTCTGACCTACACACATACTGCAGCATGAAAAATATGTGTATATGTGACATAAATAAATAAATAAATGTAATTGAAAACTTGTTTTCAATAACTTAATTTAAAGCTATGTGTATAAAATGGATCTGAAATATTTACTTGGGTTCCATCCCTAAAATAGTTCATTGTATATGTTTAATTATTACAAAAACATTTTTAAAAAAAATCCAAGCACTGAAATACTTTTGATATTAACCTTTCCTACATAAGCTTCAGTCAACTTCTTCTTACATGGTTGTATTTTTTTTTTCCTTGAGTGTGCTTATCTTTAAGGTGTCTAGAAGAATTGGTGTCTTGTTCATCATTTGAGCCTTTATATATTTCCATGTCTTCAGCATAATTGATTCATAATTGGCTCAAATATTTGCACTAGTAAAATGGAGATGAGAGTTGAGAAGTGCATATCATATGTGTTGATGGGGGCAGTAAAAAAAAACAGGTATTATGCGATAGCAGAATTTTTTCTCTTGAAGTCAAATCTATGGTCTCGTTGTTGTTATTGTTTTGGAAGTTCTTGGTAGTAATCATGGAAAGCTGCCTGAGGAGATTGGAATGTCATCTGAGACTCTCAAGAAGCACTCTTGAAGCGTTCAGAAAGGATAGAGGCTGTGAGAGAAAATGATAGCCACCAGAGAGCTATAGCTATGGGTTTATAATTAGTAATTATGGCAGGAAGGAGAAACATTTATTCTATGCTGACAACAGAGTGCAAAGCTGCATGAGAGTATTTGCCTATACCCTTTCCAGGAACCAATATGTCCTTAAAAACAGAAAGAGAAATAACTGTAGCATTAGTGGAAGCAGCAGGAACACAGGCTTTTTGAAGCTATCCCTAATCCATGACACTAGACAACATGTGACACTGTATGCTTGTCACATGGGTGAGTAAATCATGTCTCCATGCATTTTTGTTAGGCTGACAGTCTAGTACTGAGTCACATCTGTGAAAGAATTAAGTGAGGAAGATGCGTCCCAAGGGACTAGTGATAGCATGGAATCATTTATATAATTTAAATCCAATTGGTAGCGTTTGAGAATCTGCTATGCACCAGACACTGTGATTGTTTGAATCCACACCATCCCTTAAACAATTTTCATCTCATTCTCAATATACCTTTATAAATGCATTCCCTTTTGCTGAAATATTCTGATCTTTTTATCCTCCATAACCTTATACTTTGCATTTATACATCATATCATTTGGGAAGCATTTCTAGGTCTCCAAGCAAAGATTTACTTTCTCTTCTATTTGCTTTCATAACAGTAAGAACATCCCTTATACTGCAAGTGTATTGTACTCTCTTGTTTAATTGCCTGTAGCTTCCATGAGTCTATACACTCTGGGAGGGCAAGACCTGTTTCTTGTTCATTTCTGTATTCTCTGCACACAGTGATGCAGTTATGAAAGTTAATCAATGTGTCATTACTTTTTTATGGTTATTCTATGGTCATATTATTACAACATTAGGCGATGTCAATGGCCTAAGATAGTGCTAAGTGACTTGTATCTTTAAGGAGTGCATCTACATGCAACTAATTAGCTGCAATTGTTGAAGTGCTGTCTTCAGAATGTCAGAGTGTTGGAGTACCATACATTTTTTTTTCCCAATCAGATGTACAAGGGCAGAAATTTAGACCCATGTTTTAGGTTTGGCTCTGTAATTGTCTGGTTGTGTGCTTTTGGGAAATGTTTTCATATCCCTGAATTGTTTGGTTTTTTGGGGTGGGGATTGTTTTTCATCTGTAAGGAAAAAATAAAATAGAATACAAACTAAAAAGTATGCCAAACTTAATGTTCTGTTATTATACCATGTGGCAGTTTGGAAAGAGCGCCTGAACAACCTATGACTTATCTGCTATCCATTACTGGGGTCTGTGTTCCATATTGAAACGTAGCTCTGGGGCTGCAGGTCAAACAGAACATAGTGGAATTGTTACCGGGCCAGTCTTAGGCCCAGACTAAGAACTGACATCATCAACTTCCTGTTTCTTGGAATTCTCATATTTAAAGCAAGTCATAATGCCGAATGGAAGCCCAGGCACCCCATGGAGAAGGTGACTGAGGAAAGGAAGTGCCTTCCCTGTCTTCAGCCCAATCTGAGCTCTCCACAAATAGCCAACATCAAGCAATTCATCAATCAAGTCAGTAAACCATTTTGAAAGGATTTCTCCAGCCTGCGGGTAAGCTATCCCACTGGATGCTGCCTAAAATACAAAGGAGCTGGCCTTGCCTAGCCTTTTGCAACTGACAGAGTCAAGCACAAGATAAATAAACAATTGTTATTTTTAAATCTCTAGGTTTGTTACACAGCAATAGATAATTGATATATACCATTTGCTATATTACAGTGTCTTTGACCTTTCATCCATTCTGATATTGTGGTATGTGCAAAATTAGCTCTAGATTTCTGACAAATCAATGAGTAACCTAAATGGATAGTAGGAACTACTACAGTAGGGGGGAAATGCCATTAAGCCATCAAATGTTAGGTGAGTGGTGCACTTTCTATACTTCTCAGCAGAGGTTAATGGAGAAAGCTTTGGTTAAATTAACTGATACAGCTGACAAGTGAGTCAACCACTCACGCACTGGAATGGCAGTTTTTTTGATTGATGCAGATTCTTCGCAAGTCTTTATGGAGATTGTCATCAATTAAAAGTGAGTCCCCAAAGCACAGAAAAGACTTTCCCTTCCGTTATTTCGTGCAGTGACCTTTCAACAAGGGGCGCCAAGGTATACCTTCACCATTGTCTCTGTCAGTGGCCCAAGCTTTGGAAGCCAGAAGATTGCACTATGTTATAAAACAGTGCATTTACATCCAGAGTAATAAGATATACCTAATTAGTCCAGTGTTTATAATGAATAAAAGCTCTTTATTGATTGCTAAGCATTCAACCCCTTTTTGAACTTGGGGTATGAGGAGTGATGGTGATATCTTTGTGTTAGCACTATGGTTCTTTGGGGGAACTACGGAATAGACCCTAAGACTGAATCTCTGGTATACTATTCCTACTTAAGCATAATGGCTTTTCCTGCTTGGGTCATAATAGTTGTAAGCCGCTCCCATGGAGCCAAGAATTAGGGTAAAAAGAAGTTAGTCAGCTGTTTGACCAAGGCATTAAGGTTTTATGTCTTTGTTTCCTCATCTTGATGGTCATATTAGCGACATTATCCAAGTTTTATTTTTAAAGTGAAATGAGCTAATGTGTATACAGTACTTAGAACAATTCTTGCAATGTGGATGTTGCTGTGTGTTAGCTGTTATTACAATCGTAGTTACTAACACTACTAGTTACTGTATTTCTCTCTTACTATATGGCTGAGCACTCTCAAGGATTAATTCCTTTATGTGATGCCACAAGAGCCTACTATACCCAGAAGGCCTTTTATTAATCCTGAAGTTATCACACATACAATGGGAATCTTTATCTCTCATTTGTAGGATTTTGACATATAAATTCCCAAACACAGCACTTACAGTTCTGCATCCTTCCAGCTTGTCCACTTCCTTTTCATTTCTATTAGCAGGTGCCCCGCCTCTACATAGCTGCCACACCCCAGGAATAGTACTCCACAATTTAAAACTCATATTTCCAAAATATAACAGGAAATAGAAAGTTATACTTTAGAGGGCATTAATATATTTTACATATATTGATGCAGTTTTCTATACTACCTTTCTGAATATGTAACCTCACCTTAGTCTACTCATGATACACAAATACCTAGAAATTGATTGCAATTCTCTCTGTGTGTGCACTTGCAAACATGGGCATGCTACTGATAAGAATGTTCAAAGAATGTTATTGTACATAAGGAAAAGTGTAGTAATAATATTGTAATGTTGGGTTCTTTAAAAAGCAGAAATGTTGTTAAAGTACATTTTTGTTTTAATCCCAAGAATATGAGGCTACTTCAGAGCAGCTATGGTTTGCCTCACGCTCTAGCAGGGGCGTGGTTTTGCCAGCTGTGGATAGATTCTATGAGTGTGTGAACTTGGGAATTCCGAGAACTTTTCAGAGGATGTATAGCTGCTAGGGCCCCTAGAGGCAGGGTTGCTATTGGTGGCTGGTTGGCTATTGGATCTGTTGGTCATTTGTCAAGTAGTCATGCACAAAGCAATGAGAGGGAAATTAGCTATCCTGATGGCAAAGAGCAAACTTTCCTCAAGGAACTCCATGCCCCTAATCAGCAGGATAAAGTCTGATAATAACTTCTCCTCCTTTGCCCCCTTCCATCCTTTTTCCTCTCATATCTAGTGTTAGGGGCTTAAAAGTATGGAAAATGATGGAAGAAAGAAAAAGTAACTCACAAAGTAGCAAATGTCAGCTACAAACAACAGATTTTTAAGCCCCGCAATAGCTTTCACTCTAGTTTTGAAGCACATTCACATTTTCCTCTTAATGCATCTATCCTCAAGGGTCTAAAAGAGAACTGAAACCCACCAAGATCATGGAGCAAACTCGTGAGTAGTTTAGTCGGTGCTGGAATACAACTGCTGAGGACTATAGCTTATTTAAATGTCTTCAAAGCTGTATGTGCTGAGGCCTTTTCTCCCGTGTGGGGACTAGGAGATAATAATTAGGTGAGAGAGATACCATCCTCTCCTCAGAAGGGATTAATACTGGTCTCTCAGAGTAAGTTAGTCATCTCAATATTAGTTTGTGATAGAGTGAAGCCATCCAGCACACTTAGATCTTTCTGCATATAGCTGTTTCCCTCTCTGTTTCTCTTCCATATTGTGACATAGACAGAGAAAGAGTTGTGCCCTAATCACTATTTATCTAGCCACTTGATCTTGGATATTCAGCCTCCCAAAGTATGACAAAAAAATTAGTTTTAAAATTGCTTAGCCTTGGATGTTTTGTTATAATGGCAGAAAATTAAAAAACAAACAAACAAACAATGACTTCAGAAAGGTTAAGAGACAGTTGGGCTCCCTTTCTTCTCAAGACAAAATAGGGAGGGAAATGGAGAAGCTATGGGGATTATAAGACATAACATTGTGAATTCCTGATACTCATTTCCCCTTCTAGGCTTCAGTGAAAGGGAGTGGATTTAGAGAAATTAGGGTAACACTGACAGTAAATGAGACACAGCACACTAGGGAGAGAAGATCCTGGGTTTCAATGTTTGGTAGTTGTAGGCTTCAATTTTTACTCACTGCTGACTTGAAGTTCTGCATCCATGAACTTTTCCTTAAGGACCATCTGTGACAGGAAGAAAAATCTTTCACCCGAAGGAGGCTTGTGGTACAACAAGGCTGGATGTCAAGAGCATTTGTCAGATACTTTTGGATGGGTCAGTAACCTATGGAGACTGACGTGAGGCAAAGACACCACTGAACTTGAAAGTGAGCCAGACACATATTCCAAAGGGGAATAGATGTTCTCCCTTATTGCCTTGGAGGCAGAAGTCACTGTGCATGAGTGCCATGAGTCCTTATTCCCATTACAAGGGCACGCCAATTCTTGTCTGCCCTCCTGGCCTGAGCTGTGTTAGATATTCTCTGCTGTGGCACCCCTGGTCCAATGTTAGAAGCATCACTGTTTAATTAATCCTTCTTTTTACTCTTCCAGGCTTCTGGATGGCACAACTCTCTGGCTGTTGAAATTCTCTGGTGCTTCCCTAGTTCCAATTTGTGTTGTGAAGCAGATTTACACCTTTGATGAACAGACTATTATTTTAACATACCCCCGTTTGGGCATAGTTTCTCTGCTCAGTACAATGGCTGCTCTGGTGTGTTGTGGACATCCTCAATATGCCTCGGTTCTTCAGTTTGCTCTGCACAGATCCTGGCTTAGAAAATGTCCTTGAGTCCCAGACTACTGCAAGGCTTTAAGGAGAGTAGTAGGAAGAGCTATTATGCCTTCTATTTAAACCACATTGAAGCAACTAATTGGCTTTCTGCTCATTCAGAGGAGGGTGTCAGATTAATTAAAAGCACAGTAAAAAAACAAACTAAATTCTATCTACACTGGCAGGCTATGGTGTAAATTATTTTTCAAGTCCTGTGACTCAATTGTTACTAGTGGGGACAGAATTTATTTTATGAATCTTTGTCAACTCACCAATACCTAATGCCCTGACTGGAGAAAGGCTGAACAATAAGGGAGTAAAGTGACCATATTCAATCAGTGTGACAACTCATTCACACATGGAGGTAACCATGGTACCACTTCTTACGGGAGCTTATGTGTTTCACTGAGGGAGCCACTATTAAGGAAAGAAAGACTCTCTCTCTCTCTCTCTCTCTCTCTCTCTCTCTCTCTCTCTCTCTCTCTCTCTGTATTTCTATGTCTGTGTAGGTTTTCACATGATATGTACAATCTAAATATGAATGTACAATAAAATAATATACTGTTTCCATTATTAGGGTCAGTATGAAATTTAGAGGTACACGATCATCTTTAAATTTTAAATCTTCCTACCTTGTCTCTTTATTGTCACAACAGAAGACAGGACTGGCCTGGATTGAGGTGAACTCTCTCAGATCTCTGATTCTGCAAGCATATACTATGTGCTAGGCTTTGTGCTAATGGGTGTCTCCTTGTACGTTTATGACCTCAAACCTGAGCATCCAGTCAGTCAAATCATTCTTCCTGCATCTCAAGCAATTACTGCTTCTCAACTCACTTCTTTACCTGAATAAATAAAAAGATTTCAGTAAAACTCCAGGGTGTTTCTTGAGAGGAGCACAAGCAACTTCTCAGAGACATGGCCAATTGAGGGTAGTCTTATCTTTTCTGGATAGTCTTGAACTTTCTCTTGGGAAGTGGAGTTCACTGGTGATTTTGTGGTGATCAGTGGAAAGTGCTGAGACAGGAAGTCTCCTGTGTGCTCTGAGACAGGCTTGGGGGAATCCTCCAGTTGTACTCCTGAAAAGAACACTTATCTCAGCTCATCAGGAGTGCTGCCCTGAGTGCTCTTTGGTTTTAACTGCTGCTCTCCTGAGCTTCTTCACCCTTGCTTCAAGAGCCTCTTTCTGAAGATCCAAGATCTCTTTGGTGTCACCTTTTCACTTTAGTAATATGTACTGGCTCTTCCTGCCTGGGACTGTGTCCCTGATATTTATGAAATCGTTCATTGTTTCTTTCTCTGCTTTTTGCCACAAGCAGCCCTGAGATCTCTCACAGACTCCCTGACTGCCCATTCAAGCTCTGTGTGTTGAGCCCTACTTGTTTCCTTCATCCAGAAAGGATAATGGGTTCATTGACAAAGAGAACTGTCATGATTAGCATATAGTTGGCTTTTTAAAAAGCATTCATCCCATCAAATGGTCAAATGGAAATTCCCACTTCTTGAAGATAGGCTGGCCAGAATGGTTATCTAAGTAACCATACTCAAGATCAGGTATTTTGCTATGGAAACACAAAATTGATTAATACACCAAGCCAGACTGAGGAACAGGGCACTTGTAGGTGTTCTTGTGACAACTCCAGCTGGATTCTTAGTTTACAACTAGCATTACCAACATCTACATGAGCAAGGACAACATGACTTGAAGCTCAGCAGTATGTTACTGTGAGCCTCTCTTCCAGAGAAACCAAGCCAGCAAACCGGGGCACACCCTCCCCAATCTATGAGAAGTAATGTTAATTAGTGGTTTGCTGTTTTGAGTTTACTGTGTTTGGAGTTATGTTTTAGGTAGCTAGAGGCTATCATAAAAAGAGGCAAGAGCTCTGGGACAGTTCCCTGAGAGCCAGAGGATGCTTATAACATTATATGTAAAACTTGATCACTAGCTGAGGAGTCAGAATGTTTCAGTTAACCAAAGGGAAGCTCAAGAGGGAATGTTAAAATATCGTTTAAGACATTGTAATCGATACAAAAGCATCTTGATTTCCAGTGAGGACAGCATAAGAAGAAATTAACTCAAATTGCAATGTGATGAATTTGGAGTTGAGGATGTAAGCGTGGTGTTTGGTGTTTGTGCGTGTGGAGAAGAGTCATATGCACTCATTTTAATGAATTGTATATTGTCTTTATTGTATTCCAAGCCACTTAGTTATTTGCCCATCATGTTCTCTAGAAACTATTGATACAATATTTATTGAATTCGTATCAATGTTAGAATGATATATGGAATCCTCTTGACTTACAATGGAGCTAAACTGTAATAAATAATAACTTGAAAATAGTCCAAGTAAAATGCACTAAATATGCATATATAGTAAGCATAGCAGGTTAGCATGAGTGTCAATTTTCCTATCATGAACACATGGCTGAATAGGAGCTGCAGAACATCTTCAGAGAAGGTCAAAACATGGCATTTGTCCAGGAGAAGACCTAAATTCAGTTTTCTTTTTCAGTACTAGAGCTGAAACTCAGGGCTTCACACACTGTTCTACCACTGACTTTTATTCTAAGCCACGTTTAATGCTGTGTAGTTTCTACTGACTGCCTATGAGTTTTACATCATTCTAAATTCTACAATTCGTCAGTCTAACCATAGTAAGTCAGAAAAAAAGAACTGCATCATTGTGAATCCCAAACTAGCTTTCCCTAGAATGATAAAATTTCCTTAAGTTATATGATAAAAAGTAACACCTCTGACTTAATTGGTCTAGAGCCATGTTATAATTAGCCAAACAAAGATACAAACTAATAACATGTAGAAGTTGGTGGATTGGAGAACTATATCTCAGAATTCTTATTATATGCAAGGCTATTTTTCTTGTTTTCCAACTTGAACATAGAAGGACTTGCAGGTCTGCTTCCTGTCACCTCATCTTCTTGTCAGTTTCTTACTGCTGAATAACAACTACCTTCTACATCAAATAAAACATTCTGTACCTTAGCAGCCATTTATGTGGTTTGCAATTCTGTGGGTGGCCTGGATCCTCTGGTGTTTTTGAAATGGAACCCTGAGACTTGGCTGCAGATAGTTTTGTTGTGTTTTGGTTTTTAAATGAATCTGAAAGGGTCCACAGTAAAGGCTTAGTTCCCAGGCAGTAGCATTATTCAGAGGTGACAGAAAGTTTAATGAGATGGGAGCCTAGTTCTGGGAACCAGTTCACTGTGCAAAGGTTCTGCTCTGGAAGAAAGTATTGAGATCCAGCAGCTCCCCACCACCACCACCAGAGTTCTGCTTCCTGGTCTACTGGAGGTGAACAGCTTTCCCCAGCCATGCCTTTCAGCCATGATCTTTTATGAAACCACACAAAAAAATCTTTCTGCCTTTGACGTTTTCTTTATTTCAGGTACTGTGTCATGGTGACAGAAAGCTAACAAAACAGTTCTGTGATGCTTCAGATTGTAGTGTTCATGACATGCCCCATAGCCACAGGGGAGACTATAGCTTATTAAAAGGAGATGTGATCTCTTGCCTAGATCCTCACTTCCAGTCCATTTTGAAATAGACTTTTACTTTTTCTTCAGCACTATTTCCATACTTACCACTGTTACCATACTTACTGCTATTTTGCCCATGACATTGGGTTTACAGAGAACTTCCAGAAACCCTATGAAAAATAAGGGAAGCTCTATTTCTATATCTTAAATGTAATCACAAAAGCTCAGAAAATGTTTCCTGACTGATTCTCCTATGGATTTTAATGTTATGGGCATTGATTTAGCTGTTGTTGTTGTTATTATTATTATTATTATTATTTGCTTTTTTGAGACAGAGTTTCTCTGTGTAACAGCTCTGGCTGTCCTGGACTCTCTTGGTAGACAAGGCTGGCTTTGAACTCTCAGCGATTCACCTGCCTCTGCCTCTTGAGTGCTGAGATTAAAGGCCACCACGCCTGGCTATTATTTGTTAAATAATATTTAATCTGACTGATGGGTGAGTGTGGGTAATATAGAGGGAAGAAGAAATCTAAACATATTTCTGAAGCAAAAATTTAGAACTCATTAGTTATACATTTTTTATATTTAATATCCACCTCAGGAAAAGGACTATGAATAGTTTCTATAATATGCTAAAAACAAATCAGCTTTATGTACTATGGACTATGTACTATGTACTATGGACTTTATGTACTATGCCCTATGGCCACAAATTGTGAAATGCATACTCTAGGAAAAAAACAGATTCATTTGTTGTTAGTGGGCCTTTTTTTTTTTAAAGAATTAACCTCTTGCTAGTAAAGTCCCTGTGACTAGAATGTCATATTGGTGAAACAATGAGTCAGAGATTTTCTTGACCTACAAAATAGAAGGCTCACTACAGAAAGACCAAGAGAGCTAAGAGAAGGCCTTGGAATGCTTAGAATGTAAACCATCTGGGATGCCAGTAGGTGTAGAGGGTATGTTTAGGGGAGGCATCTAAATGACAAAGGCCATTAACACGATTAGATGGTTCAGTAAAATCTTGTCAACCTACTTTTAGCATGTCAGTTGCTGTAGTGGAAAGATACTGTTAATTGTTCCTGGGAAACAGTTCTCTATGATAGGTGATTTTCTTTTCAGTTTTTAGATCAGGGAAATGAAATTAATAATATTTCCATTGTGATGATTGCTCTGAGGTCTGCAGGAGACAATACACATGAGAAGTTCTGGCCTTGCGCTTGGTACACGACACTAGTTAACTTAACAAAGCCATGATTATTACTAGTGCTGGAAGGTGAAATAGTGTATAGAATAGCATGTTTTGCGATTTCATAGTATTCTCTTTAAATCTGAATTTTTTAAAGTACAAGTAGCACCATGTCCTTGGGCATATCACCATAAAATTGGAATGATGTCACTTATTTTATATAGCTGCTGTGAGGCTTAAATGAAATCACTTAGAAAAAGAATTGAGTGCCGTGTCTAGCACCTGCAAATTGATGAATGAATGATAGCTGGCTCCGAGAAGTTTTCCATAGTACTGCTTTAACTGTATTATTGCTCTATGGAAGATCTTTGGCCCATTCCATACCTGATACTTTGCAAAAGTAGCCATTATACTACAGGAGACTTTGGTAACTATTGGGTGAGAAGATGAGACTAGAGAAAATGGAGGCTCAAGGGGAATATTTCTTTCAGAGGTAAAAAGGTTAAAGTTAGGAAGAGAGAGAGGGAGCTTTCAAATAAGTTTGTAGGTCTGACCCATAGGGAAAGAGAAAGCCTAACAAGGAGAATGAGGGAGAGCGAACCTAATCCAAAAGTACAGCTCTGAGAAAGCGGGAACAATGGGGAGCCCAGAACAAAATTCCTTGCTCAAGAGTTTTCATGTGTGGCAGGAATGGCCCAGCCATTAACCAGATTAGATGGTGCTCGGTGACTAATCAGTTAAGCCCAGCCTTCGTAGGATTGACTTAGTTCTCTGAAGCTGGAGACTGTTGGTGAACTCTACCCCAATAAGAACATCTGGATGCTGTACCATCATGGCCACGACCAGAGGCCAAGTTATTTTGCATCCCTGTCAGAATTACTCCTGGAGTTTATGAGAAAAGACCTGTCTCTGGAAGGCCCAGTCGACTAGAGTCAACTGTCCAACCCAGGGTGCTCAAGAGATGAATACTATTGAAAAGTTAAAAAAAAAAAAAAGAACTTTATTCATGTGTGGCACACTGAAAGACTGAACAGATAAAGGGCTCCAGTGACTCCAAGCCCATCTTTGGGGAATTGAGTTGGTCTTTGGGTTTGGATCAAGGAAGAATCAGGACAGAGAATAATAGATAAGCATAAACAGGTAGTCCTAGTCAGTGTGGCCTGCTTGATCATTATCTCAGTCCTGGCTCTGGAAGGTGTTTACTGGGAGACAATTGCTCTGGTTTGTTGATGATAGCATTGTGGGGTGATATTTCCGTGAAACTCCCCGGGATCTGAGGAGATTGCAAATTTAGAAAGTGACAGAGACTTTTGGGTACCTTTTTATGAGTCTGGAAATGTTAAAAGCTAAAAGGAAGATGCCTAAAGGAGATAGATAGAAAATGAAAGCCCAGGTGCCAGACCTTCATCCTGCTCTTGTGGCTCCAAGGGAAGAGTGAGTACTTTACAGCAAAAACAATTTCTCAATGCCTGTTAGAGAGAAATCTTTGTTCTTAGTAGTTAATTCCTTGTCTGTGTCGAGCCCTCATAGCGGACTTTCTCTAAATGTGGAACTGAATCAAATTTTCTAAGAAGAGAAATGTCATGGAACCTTTCCTGTGAGGAGTTAAATAAATACAATATCATAAAAAGACAATTCAGTTTCCATTTGGAGAAGAGCAATACAGGTGATGATTTTCTTGGTTTAATTTAATTTATTCTCTGTCTGTCTGTCTGTCTGTCTGTCTGTCTGTCTGTCTGTCTGTCTGTCTCTCTCTCTCTCTCTCTCTCTCTCTCTCTCTCTCTCTCTCTCTCTCTCTCTCTCTCTCTCTCTCTGAGCTTTTATATAAGATCTCATGTAGCTCAAATTTACCTAGAAGTCATGATACTGCAACCTCTGTCTCCTCAGTTTGGGATTATAGGCATGTACCACCGCATCCAGCTAAATTACATATTCTCATATCATACTTTTAGTCATAAAGTTTCAGATTTAGTTCTACTTTCTGTTCCTGTCTGCCTTGAACTACTCAGATACACACACATTTTCTGATTTAAAGGGATGTTAGAAATCTAATAGTAGAGGTAGAGTGGCATAGTTCCTAAGTGGCCCTATAAGGGAGAAGCCATTGTTTTGCTCTATTCTATTATCTTCCCTTTCATGAGTGATGTTAGGGAGGAAAGGTTTGTTCTCCTCCTCCTCCTCCTCCTCCTCCTCCTCCTCCTCCTCCTCATCCTCATCCTCCTCCTTCTCCTCCTCCTCCTGAGACAGAGTTTCTCTGGGTAGCCCTGGCTGTTCTGGACTCACTTTGTAGGCCAGGCTGGCCTCGAACTCAGAGATCCATCTGCCTCTGCCTCCCCAGCGCTGGCATTAAAGGTGTGCTCTACCATACCCAGCTGTTCTCTACTTTAAGTTCAGTTATTTGGGTCTGTGAAGTAAACTGAGAAAACATAGATTATCAAAAGAAAAGTCATGTTTTTATTACTTACATACATGTATGTATAGGAATTCACAATGAATGTAACTCAAAAGAGAGTTAGACTTGTGGGCTTCTATACCTTTTTACTGAGGAAAGAGAAGAGGGAGAAAGGTTATTCATAGGAAAATAAATCACTTTTATTTTATTTCACTTATTTTAATTAGAATACAAAGGGTTAGGCTTCATTGTGATATTTTCAAACAAACTTCGGTTCTGTTGATTTTCCTCTCTTGTCCCCCAGTCTCCTACCTCTCTTGTATCTCTCTAGCCCACTTTTTGCTTTCATGTTACATGTCACTTTCTGTCCTCTCTCCAGCATTCCTCAACATCTCTTTTCTCCATATCTTGGTCTCCTTTCTAGTTTTCAGTCTTTACCCACACTCATACTAATATATGTACATACATATACATGTCATAACATAGAATACACATATGAGAGAGACATTTGTCTTTCTGATTTTGAGTCTCCTCACTTACACTTTCTGGCCCCATTTGTTTTCCTGAAAATTTTATTTTCTTTCCATCTATGGTACATATATAGCAGAAATAACTTTTTGGAGAGATAAGGAGCTCTTCTGAGAGAAGCGTTGAGGGATATAGTAGTCCTGGTGGTAATGTCTGTTTTACTCAAGCAGCATGGCAAGAGTCAATTTTCCTTGCTTGCTCCCAAAGAGAAGTTTTGGGACAATTAAGCTATTATGAAGTTTTTGTCTTTGTTTTTGTTTTGGAGGCCCTACCTATGGACAGATGAAGGATTTTAAGAACTCAAATTCCTTAAGCACAAAATAAATTTCAATGTTACAGTGTCATATTCTATGCCTCTTTAGTGACATATATGCATATACATATATGCATATGTATATGTTTATATATGAGTTTGACAGTGTTTAAGGAGCCAGATCAAAATAATGAGCTACATTCAGCAATACTGCTGGCATTATCTCAGCATGTCAAAGCTTACTCATTAGAAACAATCTGGCAAAGGTGGAAAAACCTGTTAGAAGAGCTCCAAAGTATCACTCATATGATAGTAAGGTCATGTGCTGTGATTTACCCCACTAAGCTTCATGAGATACAACATGGTATATAGTAGTTCAGAAGTCCAAACGTCATAGCATTGGCATCTTGGTGAGGACCTCACAGCTGCATCAGAAATTGGAAGGAGCATCAGAAACAGAGCAATAGAAAGACAACCCACCAGCTGCCCACATGTACAAGTACATGGCGTGGCCTCTTCCAATCTGCTCACCTGAGATAGTTGCAACTCATTCCTGGAAGTGGAGCCAGCATGACTTACTTATTTTACACTATGCTCATTCCCAGCATGTATCACTCGAAATTATCAGAGAGCTAGATATATGCCTGGCATTTCACAAGACAAAATTAAAATCAGAACTAGATTAGATCTGCTTAAATTTTGCTTCTGAGTGCTCACTAAATTGGTTAATTGATAAAATCTTTATATGAGTGAGCCAAGAGAAAATTAAGAATTTCTTCATTGGAGTTTAGGATTGAGATATTCCTTCGGTAAATAAATGCATAGACTCTGCTGTGGAGGCTGTTTCTGTACTTGGATAAGCTCTAGCAGATTCAGAAGCAGAATAAGAATGAAATAGATGGAACACCACTGGAGTGGTGATGTGGATGGAGAAGAAAAGGTAGAGCTTGGGGGAAGGAAGAATTGCAGTAGTGATTATGATGGTCCTAGATACTGGACTTCATCTTCTGATAAAGGTGGTCCAGTAAATTTGGACTACCCTTCTGGCTGAAGATAAGATCTTCTAAAGACTTCTATCTGTCTTTCTTAGTTTTCTTTCTCCTTGGTATGATAAAATACTCAGACAAAAAGCAAAATATGGGAGATAAAGGGAGATTACAGCCTATTATTGCAGAGAAGTAAAGGCAAAAACTTCAAACAGCTAGTTGTATCACATCCATATTTAAGAGCATAGAGAAATGAATGCTGCATAAATATTACCTTGCTTGTGCTCAGTTTAATCACTCTATGCTCACACAGTTCAGGGTGTCCTGTCTAGAGAACAGTACCACCCACAGTGGGCTGAATTTCCCAACATTGATTAATAAAACCAGTAAAATCTTCCACTGTCATGCCCACTGCCCAATCTGACTTAGACAACTTCTCATTGAAAACCTCTTATCAGGCGATTTTATATTACATCTAGCTTGTCACAACCCCTCAAGTGGAGTCTGTGTGACAAACGTTACTATAGAACCTGAGGCTACTACTACTCCTAATCATAGGGAGAGCCTCCTGGAAACTAGTCTGATGTTCTTGCCAGGAGTAACTGACTACAAGCACTCATTGTTTGGGAACATTCTGTTTTGTCTTTCTGCCTATGTTTTTATTTTTCTTATCAAAGAACTTTTCAGACGTGACTGTGTTGCTAGGTGACTTTTGACTTGAAATTGCAACCAAGAGTCATTCAGTCAAGTTTACCACTAAGTTCCATTCCACTTGTTAATAAAAACATGGCTAAGAATTAGTCACCAGTGAATAGTTCATAGTATGATTTAGAAATAATATGTTTGAGTAAAACTCCAGATAGTGGCGGATGAGCTAAGAAAACAAACTGTCTTGACTCATAGATGTTTGGCATAATGAGAGAACAATGACCTTTGATAAAGAAAGCACATGCACTGATACCAATCTAATGACTTACGAATGATTGTTCAAGATTGGTGATATCATAATTATACTCCATCTTGTATTTTTGAATTGTATGGAAAAATAATGTAACCACGAGAGACACGCCCATTTCAGAAAATGTGTATATAAACCTGGCTTGCTTGTCTCCAAAATACACTCAGATACAGACTCAATCTTGAGTTTTGTCTTGGTTTTGTCACTGGCCTGTCTTTTGCCCACTGACGCTTCGAGAACTCCCAACCCCCACGGCCTATACCCAACTGAGATGGTCCGTAGCACTAGCTGACAATTAAAAAGACCATAACACTGCTTAATCACCTGGATTTTCTTAGTATTATGCACACTGGCACACACACACACACACACACACACACACACACACACACACACACACACCACTACTACTACCCCTTGGCATATTAGAAATATTGTGGAAAATATCAGATCAGACAGCTTAAATAGAAAAATAGAGAGAAGAATTCCTGAACCATAGACCTAGGAAGATAGATAGCCATAATGAACCAAAATTTGGGGCTACTTTCCTCCTGGGGTATATGTTATTTGCTTAGTAGAGACTGACAACTTAAAAACTAGATACTGCCTTTGATAGATTTACAAGGGCACTGAAAGAAAGTTTGGCAATAAAGATTATTTCAGGCCATGGGAATGTTGAAAGGCTGGCATGAGCTTTTCTCTGATACAGAGAAATTATATATGTAAAGCATATTAATATTGTAATATTATGAAGGGAGGGAGAGATTGTAGGAAAGCAACATTTAGAAAAATACTCTCTGAACATTTCAAATTTGACAAACAGTATCAAGAAAGAACAATTGATTCCAAGCAAAACATATAGAATGAAATGACTACCTAGACATGTCATAGTAAAAGCTCCTAAATACCCTAAATAAAGAAATGGTCTTAAAAGCAATTAGAATAAAAACATCAACTATTTTCAAAGAAGAAACAAATAGCAGGCAACAGCTAAAAGCATTACAAGCCCAAATACTGGGAATTAAGTTGACTATTGTAGTATAACAGTATTGCTAGGAATCTCGGTATGATATATACTTATTATTTCACAGTTTCTGCAGGCCAGGATCCTGGGAATGTGTCTGATGGGTGCTCTTTAAAGCTACAAACAAGGTGTTGGCCAGAACTTGGTCCTCATGCAAAGATGTATTAAAGAACAATATGTTTCCAAGATCATGTGGCTGTTGGCAGCACTCATTTCCTTCCAGCCTGTCAGAATGACTGAGGGCCTTGGCTTCTTGCTGCAGTTCAGCAGGAGGCTTTGCGTTTCAAATCATATGCTGTAAAAGAAAAGGTGAAAAATCAATAAGCCTAAGTATTCTGCTCAAGCAATTAGCGAGACAAGCCTGGCTAGAAAAAAAAGATTGCAAATCTACAGAGGCTATAGTGAGAGGACTGTGAGTTCAAGGCTAGAGCACAAGCTACAGGCTATTCTGTCTCAAGAAGAGAAATAAAGGGTAGGGAAATAAGCAAACAACAACAACAACACAGCAGACCAGGCACAGTGGCACATCCCTTTAGTTCTTGCACTTGGGAGGCAGAGACAGATGAGTTTAAGGCTAGCTTCGATACATAGTGAGTTCCAGGCCAGTTCAGGAACTTATATTGTGACCCTATGTCAAGAAACAAACAGAACAGAGAAAGAAACAGTACAAAGAAATAACACATGTAGAAGTTGCATCAAAAACAGTAGAAAAAATCAGCAAGAGACAATTATTTACAACACAGTCCAATAACCTTAAAATATTTAGATGAACTAGACAATGTTATGTGAAAGATACATTAGAGACATGACACAAGAAGGAATGAAAAAAATCACAAAGTCCGTTTATAGCCCTGGGTGTAGCTATTAAGAGGTCGAGGCTAGATTACTAGGAGTTTGGAGCCAGCCTGACCTACATAATGAGTTCTAAGGTAGCCTGTGCTGCAGAGTAAGGCCTTACCTCAGAAAATCAAAATGGATTTTAAAATGGAATGTATAAGCTTTTTTTTTTAAATAAAAAAATCCCGTAGTGATTTTATTAATAAATCCTACCAAACACTGAAGGAGAATAGAGAGCCAATTTGTCAGAAAAATGTACAAAACATAGAGGAAAATGAAATACTCTGTACTTTTAGAAATCAACATAACTATGAATGCTGAAAAGCATATCTATATGACAAGAAGCAATATTTCAAGTCAATAGCACTGAAGAATGCGTATGAAAACACAAGCAATATAATAGCCATTTACATCAATAACGAACAAATAAGTTGAGTTTGTAGAAAATCTCGGTAGCCTTAACAATAGAATTGTACAGTGTGATTCACCACAGTGATAGGATTAAGCTTCGACAGATTGTATGGGCACCTTGACAGCAGCTGAAAAGTCTTGTTGAAAACTTGTATATCTATCAATGGGGCTAAAAGCTCCACTAAACACAATAATAACCAAATGGAACTTTCTCAAACAGATACAATAATCAACTAAAAAATAAATGATAATGGAAACTACAACTGATAAACATTGGAGGCTTTTGCTTTGTGACTGAAACTAAGACGAGCCACCTTGCTCTTTCATTCCTCACTGGACTAGAGGATCTTGGTAGCACAATGGGAGAGAAGCATACAACTCAGGCAGAGACAAGACAGATAACTGAACTCTAAAAATTTGCTTGACCTCACTTTCTTTGGGGAAGGCTGTGGTTGGGACTAATTGGTCCTTAGCTTGTATATCTCTGCTGCCTTTTCAATCTCCTAAAGTTAGCTTTGGGAAAATCAAATCCCCTCTTTGGGAAAAAAATAGAAAAAAATGTGGTTAATGGAGACTTGAACTGACTTCTGAGGGGAAGAGATACCTTTCTTTGGCCCAGATCCAGGCAAATGGGGCTTACTGAGTATAGTAGTTTGAATGAAAATAGCTGCCATCAGCTTATATGTTTGAATAGTTGGTCTACAGTTGGTGGAAAGATTTGGTAAGGATTAGGTTGCATATCCTTGTTGGAGAAGGTGTGTCACATAGGGTGGGCTTCCAGGTTTCAAAAGCCCATACCATTCCCAGTTGTAGTTCTTTCTTTCTCTGCCTCATGTTTATTGATAAGATGTAAACTGTCAGTTACTGCTCCAGTGCCATGCTTACCTGCCTACTGCCAAGTTCCCAACCATGCTGGTCATAGGCCAACCTTCTGATACTGTGTACCTCAAATTACATGCTTATGAAGACTCTAAATTACTGTTATGAAGAGGCACTGAAGGCATATTATTTTTAAAGATATTTTTTTCCTGGAATATTTGTGAATAAAATCAACAGGGTGCTGACACATCTCTGAGTACTTGCAGGGTGACTGATGAGTACTGTGACTCACCTACTCTTAACAGAAATGACATATAGTTGGTCACTGCATACACAGACAAGAGGCCAAGCCTGATGCCAATAGATGAGTAAGCTTAGCTTCCAGCATCAGAATGACAATACAACCATTTATTTTAAGACTTGCTATTACTAGACAAGTTTTAAAGCAAGGGGGATCATGCTGGAATCAATAAAGGGCTTTGCATGATAGAAAAACAGGCCATCCAAATATGAGGGGATCAAGAGATAATCAGCTATTAAAACAATATTCTTTTCCAAATATTCCCAAGAGGAAGATTTCTCTACTATTCTTAGATATCTATTGTAGTGGCAATAGGGGAAAATCATCTATGGAGTTACTAGGTAGGTGAAATGTTTATATTAAATTATGATATGTTCAAGTTGTGTGATTCTACTTGGAAGTATGTTCATAGGTCCCTAAGTCAATCTAGAAAGGTTCCATAGAAAACATTAACTCCTTTTTTAGTTTGTCTTATGTGGTCACAATTAAGACCACTGTAGGCTGCTTTTTTTTTAAACTCCCAGTTTGGCTGATGTGGGGCCAAATGTTTGCAATGTCAAAATAATGGACCACTTTTAAACAAATCCAAAGTGGGTGACTGATTCACATGGCCATTTAGAGACATCTGATGCACCGCTCTCAATCATATAAAGTGTGTTGCTCCTGGGTTGGAAATGACAAATAAGCAACACACCACTAAAAGGATGTTAGCAAAAGCATATGTAAAACATTACTAGTAATTATACCATGCTTTAGAGTAGATATTAATTTACTGAAGTCATGACTTTTAAATGCTTGTCCCTTTGAAGTCCTAGATAGTCTTATAATTTGATTTTTAGTGTGATTTTAAAGTTGTAGCCTAGATGCTTCTCCTTATTACACTTTCATCTCCTTAGTCTCCAAATTAGATGTTTCAGAGAATAGTAGACACTCTACAAGGTTATCACATGCGGGCAGGCATACATCATATTGGGAAAATACAGCCTAACTGATGTGAAAGTATTGGAAAGGAATGAAGACATCCCGTCCCTCTAGGACAGGCCCTGAAGCAACAAGAGCAAGCTCCTCCACTCCATTGATCCATACTTTAACATTTACACACACACACACACACACACACACACACACACACACACACACACA
>OU015760.1:12213932-12230994 GCA_907169655.1 Acomys percivali | reverse complement strand
CACACACACACACACACACACACACACACACACACACACACACACACTTGTGTGGTGTACAATTGGCTATGTTTCCTCTTGACTGCACTGTGAGTATCTGAGTTCCAGCTTTTTTTTTTTTTCTGCTCTGAGGTTATCGCCTCAATTAGGGTCAGAGTGGATACACTCCTGAAGGTTTTATGCATTAGACAGAACACAAATGCACAGGGTTATATCTGTGCACTAGGGGTTGCTGCCCCAAGGCTCAAGAAAGAGCTTTCCACTCAAAATGGATGCATTTTATTAGGCCTTTCCAGTTGGTGGAGGTTTGTTTATTTTCTAGTCAATAATTTTCATAGTACTTTAATATATAGAATTATTGGATGCTGTTGCTTAATCCAAAGAGATGGAATCTCCCTGGTTCTTTCTCTGTCTCTCCTGCTCCCTTCCATCTTGTATACAAAGGCCATTTTTAGGCTCACAGTGTTAGGCTGAAAATGACACCATCCCTTAAGGTATGGGCACTTCCTAACTCCAATTCCCTGTGGATGCTGCATTATGATGGAAAAGGGTGTGATTAAAAATATTTTTTATTTTCTTAGGTAGTGTTTCACTCTGTAACCCAGGCCAGTGTGGAACTTCCATCCTTCTTCGTCTACTTGCCAAATATTCTAACAATTGTACACCACCATGCAGGGCACTGATTAATCTTGAGTCACAGAGCTTGGATTACCTCAGAGTGCCCTAAATATAATCACATGTGTCATTATAACGAAAGAGGCAAAGCTGAGTAGTGTAGTGTACATGTGCAGTCCCAGAATATGAATGGCACAGGCAGGAAGAGTGGCATGAAAGAAAGGCCAGCCTGGGCTACATAGTAAGTTTAAAGCCAGCCTAGGAAACATAACAAGACCCTGTATCAGACACTCATACAAAGAAAGCAAGAACATGAAACACAGGTTTAATGGTGGACAGAGTCCTACAGTATATCTGGAAGAGTCCACAGCTGGTTGCTATGTAATCTTGCTGAGAATGGCCATTAATATACAGTAGTTTTCTATTGTTCTATACCAAATTACCATACACTTTGAGCATACAACATGTATTTATTAGTTCACAGGAGTCTGGACATGGGTTATCTGGGTCCTTTAACATACTGAAGTTTCCATGTCAGAGCTTGAGGCTTGACTGATGATAGTTCTGCCACTAAGCATGTGTGGTCATGACAGAATTAATTTCTTCATGTGTAGTGGTTTGAACAGGTATGGCCCCCATGGACTTCTGAGTTTGAATGCTTGGCCTATATGGAATGGCACTGTTAGAACACGTGTTCTTGTTAGAGGAAGTGTGTCACTGTAGAAGTGGGCTTCAAGGTCATATGTACACAAGCTATGTCCAGTGTGGGACACAGTCTCCTTCTGCTGCCTATGAATCAAGATGTAGAACTCTTGGATCCTCCAGCACCATGTCTGCCTGCATACTACCATGCTCCCCACCATGATGATAATGGACTAATCCTCTGAAATTGTAAGACAGTCTCAATTAAATAGTTTCCCTTGTAAGAGTTGCTGTGGTTATGGTGTCTCTTCCCAATAAGAAAAACCCAACTAAGGCATTATGGTTATAAGGTTAAGGCTTTGGATTCTTGTTCATCACTGCTAGATGTGCTGCTTCTAGAGTCTTCCAGTTCCTTTCCACGTGGCCTTTTCCTTAATCTCTCACAAGATTACTGTTTATTCCTTTGAAGCTATCAAGATGGAATTGAGTGTAGAGTGGGGATGGGCACAGATTGGGTGTCTTCCTGTCTTTTTGATCATGCTACAATGTATTTTTTTCAGACAGGGTCTTACTGACCCTGGAACTCATTGATTCAACTATGCTGGCTAGCCAATAAGTTCCAGCGATCCTCCTGCTTCTGTCCCCCATTTCTGGAGTTACATATGTTGAGTATCGTGCCCAGATTTTACATAGGGGCTGGGGATTCAAACATAGATCTTTATGGCTGCACAGTGGACACTAGACAGACTGTGTCATCTCCAGAGCCCCAAGGTGGAGTCATTTAATAAAGTGTAAGTATAGGATGGCATCACCTTGACTTTTTCATACTCTAGAAGTTAGAAAAAAGCCATACTTCATGTGCACAATCAAGCAGAGCTTATTGCACAAAAATAGTGATTCCAGGTCTCAAGGATTATAGAACCAACTTAAAACTTGTCTGCTACAATCTATTGATTTAATAGGTTATATGAGGGAGCTATTGGTCAAAGGATACAAAGCTTGTGTTTCACAAGATAAATACATTCTGGGTAGCTACTATATAACATGACTATAGTTTATATTGTATTGTATACTTAAAGCTACTAAAATGGGTAGACTTTCAGTGTTCCCACATCCACACACATCTACCTCACCAAAAGAAATAAAATGGTAACTATGTGAACTGATGTGGATGTCAAGTAGTTTGGCTGAAATGATGAATCTCACAGTGTATGCATATATCCAGTCATCAAGACTTAAATAGGTGAAAAGAGTACTTGACTTAGGGTGGAGTTGTATCCCATTATGCATTAAAAAATCCCCAATACAAAATACATTGAATGCATCTTGCATATCAGCATAACATATGAGCTTTGTACTATGTGCTGATAGCCCAAGAGGAGACAATATTGACAACTCACAATTTGAAGTATGGTTCCTACCAAGTCCATATCATATTTCACATCACCATAAAGTTGAACCTTGTAAGTTGAAGACTGTCTATACAATTTTTTATCAATCATATCCATATCTCAATAAAGCCAAAAAGGTGTTCAAGAGAAACCTTCCCCAATTCAGGCAACATCTCATGTAGTTGAGCAGCACTTCTTTCCCCGTGCCAACCCTTATTATTTCATCATTTTTTGTGAAAGTAGTGCTCAAATAAAGAACAAGGGACAGACATGGAATCTATTGAAAGAAAGTGAGTAAACTTTGAAGGGATGTAGATGCAATGTGGCTGCACAGGTAATCCTTCTACTTTCATAGCTTGGTTTCTCGAGGCATCCATGGTTTCTAGACAGATGGTCCTTTCTTTGACTCTTCTCACAACATAGCAGTTTACTCCTCCAATGCTAGCATTATTAGAACGTGTCTGGTTTTGAGCAAGAGACATCTTAATAAATAAACCACCACAACTGAAAATATCTGCTGTTGGCTGAAATAATTCTTTTTATCAGACAAGAGTCTTCCCACACAGGTTTTATAAATATGCATCTGTTGTAAGTTATGCATTCATATGATGAATTTAGAAAGCATAGGTTGCTTATTAGTTCCAAGTCTGTTTCTCTGGGTGCTTTTTATTACAGTGCAGCGTGAGCTATAATGTGGGATAGGAGTGTCTTGAAAATAATTTTAGCCTCCAAAACCTTGTTCATTTTCACTGGCTCGAGCAGGCATTGAGTGTGAGTCTGTACTCCCTTCAACTTCTCATATCCCGCCAAGTTCTTATTCCTAGACTATGCCTCTCTGGCCTGCTTCTCCTCACCTTAAAGGCCTTTTGTAGCATTTGCTTAATTTCCTTATGAAATTCTAAGTGGTTTGCCTGTCCTTCAAGGTCCTGCATGTCTTGCCTACTAACCAATCCCTAAAGATTTCTTGAATAATGAGGGTGGGCCATACTGAAGGGGAAAAGATGTTCTTTCAGGCTTGGCTCACATTATGTTCCATGCATCCGAAATGTGATCTTCCTTTCTTTCAGCCCTTATGCTCCAACTCATTTCTTTGGTGTTTTGTTTTGTTTGGGTTGTTTATGAATTTATATTATGAAACATTTCAAACATAAAAGAAATACAGAGAGTAGCATAATAAACAAGCATGTCCATACCATCTGTTTAAAAAATATTGATATCTTGCCATCTTTACCTCCAATGCATATTTCTTTTTACTTTTTTATACTGAACATTTTAAACAAAGAAAAAGTAGTCAAAAACAATTAACCCCACCCTTCTACCTGGTATTTGTTTCCAACAATTGCTTTTGTTCTCATTCTCTCATTTATTCTATTCATTATTATCTTTCTCCCCTCCTTACATGTACATCTACAACCCAAGTTGAAGCTCTTAGCATAAAATTTCATGAATAAATACTTATCCATATACCCGTTAAGTTTTCTGCTAGATAATTTCCATAGCATAGCTGCACCCAGGAAAACTGGCAATGATTCCCTTAACTTGTTTTGTATTCAGTCTATGTAAAATGACAAGTTTCTCCAATTCCTCCAACCCCAAACGTCTCTAATGATAATTATTTTCCACATAGGATCCAGTCAAGTTAAATTCAGCACATTTTTTTTTATAAGTCACTCCTACACTTATTTCATATAATGTCAACTTTTTGAAGTCATCAGGCTACTTATTTAGTAGCCTGTTTTATAATTTGGATTTCTTACAATTTTCCCTTATGGTTTTATTTAGCACCTTCTCTTATAGCAGGTATTTCATTGTAAAAAATTGGAAATAATTTCTCTTCCACATTAACTTGTAGCAGTTGTTCTGTTGCAAAGAAGAACATTTGCTGAACAGTGGTTTCCCCCGTAGAGTATTTCATGCTTCACTTTAAGCAATTTTCAGAGTACCACGATTGAGAATTCTTTATCCACCAACTTCTCAGTCAGTGTTCAAGGACTGCTCCCTAGGGAGTGTTAATTCCTGACATTATCATCTGGACCCTGTGGGAAGACAAAAGAGTCTCACTTTCTAGAGAGAAAATCCTCAGGGAAAGAAACACAGGTAGTGGCAGTTGCAAGTCCATTGACAACACTTGAATAGGACACTGCCGGCCAAAGCCAAAAACATCCATCATTCACGTATCTTTGTTTATTCAGTGTGTTGCCATCACTTCCCATCATCACCTTTGATGCTTAAAGCCTGTCACATTTGGTTAGTGGGAACCTTGGCAAATGTGCTTGTCCTGGATTCTCTTTGGTAGTGTCCTTGATTTCTGGCACATAACAAACCAGCATAACCTTGTGGTTCCACTATCACAGACCTGGAAGCAAGATCCTTCTGCATATGATTTTGTGATCACTTCTTGCCATGTTGATAATAGCTGAGTTTTGCAAATTCATGTTGAAAATTTTAGTTCAAATTTAGCAATACAAAATTTGTACTTAACTTATCTAGTCATTAGTTAGTTTGTTGCTTATGCTTTCCCTTACATGGGGAATATGGTTTCTTTTCTAGTAATATCAGTCTCTTATTTCTGTTACTCTGTGTGATTATTTTTGTTCTTATTACATTGTAGAATAGGCTTATAATAAGAACACTGTTCACAATAACTTGAAATAATCTTTCTTTCTTTCCTTTGCTTGCTTGCTTTCTTTTTAGCATAGTGATATACAGCTACAATCATTTCTTTCCATTGATTTTTTTCCAGTTTTTGAATATAGTAAAACACACAGCTCACTTATCAAACCTTATATAAGAAAATATCTGGAGAATTTACCCTTTTGAACATCTTAATCTATCTTTCCAGTGCTTGATTTCGCAAACTTATCTTTCTTATGTGTTAGCCTACTATACATACTGTAGGTATTGTGTATACTGCTGTGTATAATTTCCTTTTTACTGTTATATTCTAGTAGTTACTGTACTTAACTCATAGAGATCTTCTTCACTATCCTTTAAATATTTGCATTGCCCTGATTACTACCTGTTCTGTTTGTTTTTGTTAGCACATTTAGCTATTTCATACTATTTATAAGACACACTGCCATGCATTTCCTTCCAAAATCTTTTTCTCTCCAATAATTTGCTTTTGTCTAATTGTATTTTCCTTCTTTCTTTCTTTCTTTCTTTCTTTCTTTCTTTCTTTCTTTCTTTCTTTCTTCATTTGTTTCTTTTGAGACAAGGTCTCTCTGTGTAACCTTGGCTGTCCTGGACTCGCTTTGTAGACCAGGCTGGCCTTGAACTCACAGCAATCTGTCTGCCTCTGCCTCCTGAGTGCTGGGATTAAAGGCGTGTGCCACTATGCCTGGCATCTAATTGTATTTTCTAATCATTCCTACATACTATGTTCATGGTCCTGTTTTCAACAGTAGTAGAGGTGCTGGTAACAGAATTCTTATAAAGAAGCTTGTTTCATTTAATTTTATTTCATCATAATAAGAAAGGCTACTCCCTATTAAATGCTTTTGTAAGAAAAATTTTTGATTATAGATGCTTATTTAACATCTATGACAATAGTACATATTTGAACCTATATTGATATTGAGACAGATCATTACATGAATAGATTTTTCCTTTAAAAACAATCAAACATTTTTTTTTTGGTATTTCTGGAATAACCTCGCTTGTAAGGAGCATTGCTCACCCACTTCACAGTGAAAACAAATGAAAATTATAAAAATCAAACAAATAAAAATTGAAATTCTAAGCAGAAAGACTCAAATGGTATATATTCACTTATATCTGCATACTAGCCCAATGGGCATGTCCCACGAAAGCCTTCCCTTACCAGCAAACTGGGACAGAGGGGAGGACATCCTATTGGGACTCTAGATGAGAGAACCATGTGAGAATAGCAATGTAGAAGGATCCAGAGGGTCCTAGAAACCTACAAGTAGAACATTATGATAGGCAGATTTGGGCCAAGGGGTCCCACTCAAACTAAGGCACCAGCTAAGGACAATACAGGCGGTAAACTTTAAACCCCTACCCAGATCTAGCCAATGGTCAGAACAGTCTCCACACTTGAGTGGAGAGTGGGATATGACTTTCTCACGTACTCTGGTGCCTCACATTTGACCATGCCCCCTGGAGGGGGAGACCTGGTGGCACTCAGAGGAAGGACAGCAGGTCACCAAGAAGAGACTTGATACCCTATGAGCATATACAGGGGGAGGTAATCCCCCTCAGGAACAGTCATAGGGGAGGGGAGTAAGGGGAAAATGGGAGGGAGGGGAGAATGGGAGGATACAAGGGATAGGATAACCATAGAGATGTAACAAGAATAAATTAATAAAATTTAAAAAAAATTTAAAAAATTGAAATTCTCTGACTATAATATAGATGGTTCAGTCACTCACTTTGGAAAACAGTCTAGCAATGTCTTAAATGGTTAAATGTTGAATTACCATATGATCTAGCCATTCTGATTCTAGGTACATCACTAAGAGAAATGAAACATGTTCACAGAAAAACACTTATATGGACATTTACCACAGAATTATTCTTAATGCTTGAAATTAAAACCTGCTCATGTGTTCCTCACCTATTTTGATGAGCCCATTTTAAATGGATAAAGACATGTGTTATGTTCAAAGTAAAATTACTCAGCCATAAAAAGGAACAAAGTATTGATATACATTAAACATGACTGAATTTTAAAAGCATCCTGAGCTAATCCCTAAAGAATATATCACATATTTTGTTATTTAACTTTTTTCCTTTTTAGAAAATGTCCACAATGGGCAACTCTATAAAAAGTAGATTCATGATTGCTTAGAAACAAGGATTTGAGGAAGCTAGGGAGGTGATAGCTAAATGGTATGGATTTCTTTTTTGACATGATGAAAGATTCTAAAATTGAATGTGGTGATGGTTGCTCACATCTGTGAGAATACTAAAAATTGCTAAGTTATGTACTTCAAATTGCTGAATTGCATAGTATATGAATTATATTTCAGTAAAGTAACTTTTTCAGTTTCTTAAGCTTTTGCGGTTTTAAACATAGTCACTTATTATAAAAGGGTATTTCTTATCAATGGGGTATAATGATGGAAATATATATCTAACATTTAAATTTTAATTGATGGAACATGTTGAATATTATAGGAGTTTGGTAGACAATAATGGTTTATGCAATAGAAATTTATTTTTCCAAAATTTTAGAGGATAGAAGTCCAAATTCAAGGTATAGACAAATTTGGTTCCTTTTGAGACCAGTTTCTATGGTTTTAGATGGCTATCTTCTCCTCACATCGTCTTAGGATCCTTCTTCTTCATGTGCATCCTTTGTGCCTTTCTGCTGCTGATATTTCCTTCTCTTATAAATTATTTCTGTCTATATAATCCATATGTTCTTCCAGAAAGCATACTGCTCTTTGTGTCTAGGTTGACTGATTTTATTTTAACTCTGTGAAATACTTTGTATGTGATATAAGACATCAGAGACCAAGAAATATTTAAAAAAAGTCCAAGATACCCATGTGGATACTTAAGGAAAATGAAGACAAACAAACAAACAAAAAAAATCAAAAAACAAAACCACCAATGTACTAGAAAAAACAAGTTGAGATTTCTTGAACATTCCAGCAGGCTCAGTCACCAGTTGAATGCAAGTGAGTGGAATATGTCTGCTACCACATGAAACACAAAACTTCCAGACTGAGCCCTGTTTGATTTCCTGACTTATAGAACAATGAGAAGCTACAAATTGTTTCTAAAATGTTTTCACAGTATAAATACAGAACTGCTGCTCTGTATGCTATATGCATCTTCAATCTTTTAGACTTTGCCATAATTACTCTGAAAAGTTAGTTGACCAATTTGTGCACACACTGTTAATTTATAAGAATCCCACTTTCCCCCTAATTTAACTGACATTTGCTGTTATATGATATTCTCTTTTTTAAATTTTTTAAAATTTATTCATATTACATTTCAATGGTTATCCCCTCCCTTGTATCCTCCCATTCCTCCCTCCCTCCTGCTTTCCCCTTACTCCCCTCCCCTAGACTGTGACTGAGGGGGACCTCCTCCCCCTGTATATGCTCATAGGGTATCAAGTCTCTTCTTGGTAGCCTACTATCCTTCCTCTGAGTGCCACCAGGTCTCCCCCTCCAGGGGACATGGTCAAATATGAGGCACCAAAGTTCGTGTGAAAGTCAGACCCCACTCTCCACTCAGTTGTGGAGAATGTCCTGTCCATTGCCTAGATCTGGGTAGGGGCTCGAAGTTTACTGCACGTAGTGTCTTCGGCTAGTGCCATAATATGAGCAGGATCCCTGGGCCCAGATCCACCCATCATAATGTTCTTCTTGTAGGTTTCTGGGATCCTCTGGATCCCTCTATTTCCCCATTGTCCCATGCTTCTCTCACCTAGAGACCCAATAGGAAGTCCTCCCCTCTGTCCCACTTTCCCGGTAAGTGAAGACTTTCATGGGATATTCCCCTTGGGCTAGTGTCCAGATATAAGTGAGTATATACCATTTGAGTCTTTCTGCTTCCGGGTTAACTCACTCATTATGATCATTTCTAGTTCAATCCATTTGTCCACAAATTTTGGGAATTCCTTGTTTTTAATAGCTGAGTAGTATTCCGTAGTGTAAATGTACCACAGTTTCTTTATTCATTCTTCTACTGAGGGACACTTAGGCTGCTTCTAGGTTCTGGCTATTATGAATAAGGCCACTATGAACATGGTTGTGCAGATGTTCTTGTTGTGTCTGACAATTTTTTTAAACTGAAAAAAAATGTCTTTATCCATAGGTGAAACTAATGAAATATTCTTGAAAATAGCATACATTAGAATTTATCTATGACTAATTCTCAGTAGCAATAGACAGAACACTGCTGTTATCTTTAGCCTTTCAGTACAAGGTTTTAAGGCAATAAGCCAGAATGACCAACATTTTGGGGTGGCCAGAGTGACTGTCCCTACACTGCAGCACTAACATACTGCTTATAAATTCAAAAAGGAAGTTTCTCTGAATGTATTCTAAAAGAAAAGCTGCTTTAATTCTGTTGGGAACTGGTTCTATAAGGACTCTAAATATAGACAATATTACTTTCAGTGTTCAATGAGTTGTCTCTATCATTTCTGAATTTCATTGTCTTCTGGCTAAAACTGTGATATATAGCATACTTATGCTTACCTTTGGAGATACCATTTGTGACATTGTGGTTAATTGCTAACTGATCTAAGTTGCCTACAAATGTTGAAACTAAATCTCTAAGCAATAATAAGATGGAGCTTTTATAGGTAGCAAATAAATAATCAAGTCATTGTTATGTTAGAGAAAAGATCACACAATTAGTAAAATTAGTTGTAAACCAAGTAAAAATTGACATAATATATATATATATATATATACATACATATATATATATATAAAACTATTAAGGATATATCAACAATACAGCTTCCTAAACAAGACTTTAACAAGGACTAAGAAAATAGACATGCTAACATAGTTCTTCAACCCTAGACACAGAACTATAAGCAACTAAGGAATGCTGAGAGTAGGAAAAATAGCCTTCCATGGGAAGAGCTCCCCACATAGTTATCCAATACCAAATAGTTAGCCAGTAAATAAATAAATAAATAGACAAGTGTGTGTGTGTGTGTGTGTGTGTGTGTGTGTGTGTGTACTGAGAAAATTATGTTTTTATATATTTTGGGAATATATTATACGTCACTACTTGTGAAACAAGGCCAGGGGCCTAGAATTTGAAAGGGATAAAAAAGGGGAAGAGATATATGAAAGAGAATGGTTTGGAGGCAAGAAAGGGAAACAGGAAAATGATATAGTTATATTTTAATTTCAAAAGATTAAAAAAATTATTAGATTAAAGAAAACCTGAAAGTTAGACATGAAAAAAACCTAGAGTGTCCAAATGAGCAAAAGATAACAATAAACATACCAATACATACATTACTTCATCTTTATGCAAAATAATAGAGTAAAAATTAAAGATTAACCCAACTACTTGATGCATGGATGAAAAACAGGTAAAACAAAACCATAGAGGAAGTTTAATAATGAAGATTTAGGGCTAGATGTGGTAATGCATGGCCATAAACCCAGTAACTAGGACACTGAAGCAAGAGTGTCACATGTTTAAGGTAAATCTGGGCTTTCACATTATCAATCTTATAAAGACCAGCATAGTAATAACACAAAAACAGACTTGAAGACTGATGTAATCAAATAAGAGAACTAATAAATAAGCTCAGACAGCTACAGTCATCTGATTTTTTATGAAACAGCCAAAAATAATGGCCTCTTCAATAAATGGTTCTAGGAAAACATGAATATCCACTTATAGAAGAATGAAAACAGATCGACATCTCTTACTGTGTTCTAAACTTGATTCAAAATGGCTCAAGGGTTTAAATGTAAGATCTGAAACTGTTAAAACTTGGAAAAAAACACTTCAAGATGTACGCATAGGCAAACAATTGCCAAAGATAACTTTAATAGCTCAGGAAATGATACCAAGAATTGGAAAATGTCAGTCTGTAAAATTATAAAGGAAACAATTACCTACAAAATGGGAGAAAATTTCTGCTAGCTATACATTTGAAAGAGGAATTATATCTAAAAGTAAAGAACTAAAAAATGAAAACTACCAAAAACGCAAACAAGGTAATTATTAAATAGGTCAGTATAACAATAAATGAACATAGAAAACAGTTCAATATCCTTAGCCATCAAAAGTCAAAACTACATTGAAATTCCAACTTACCTCACCCAAAATGGATATAATTATGACACTAAATAAAGGATTGGAGAGAAGGCTCATAGGTTAAGAGCACTCTCTGTTCTTCCTGAGGACTCAGGTTTGATTCCCAACAGACATATAGCAGCTCACAAAGCTCTCTACCTTCAGACCAGGGAATCTGATGCCCTTTTCTGGCCTCCTTGGGTAAACATGTATTGAAATGGTGCACATACATGCATGTAAGCAAAACAACCATACATATAAAATAATATTTTTAAAAACCTTAAAAAGAAAGATGATAATAAATACTAGTGATGATGCTGGAGATGGCAGGAAATTAAAAGACCTCTAGGCTCATAGATTGGTAGAATTAATATTGTGAAAATGGCTACTCTAACAAAAGTATTCAACGTATTTATATTTAATACAAACTCTATCAAAATTCTAATCAAGTGATTGATATAAATGGCTACATATCCCAAGGTGTGGGACAGTGGTGGTTAAGTATTGGGCATAACCAACAGCAATCTAATTGGACTTAAGAGGGAGGACATCCTATTGGGACTCTAGATGAGAGAAGCATGGGAGAATAGCAAAGTAGAAGGATCCAGAATGTCCTAGAAACCTACAAGTAGAACATTATGTTAGGCAGATTTAGGCCCAGGGGTCCAGCTCAAACTAAGGCACCAGCAGAGGACAATACAGGCCGTAAACTTCAAACCCCTACCCAGATCTAGCCAATGGTCAGAACATTCTCCACACTTGAGTGGAGAGTGGGGATTGACTTTCTCACGAACTCTGGTGCCTCACATTTGGCCATGTCCCCTGGAGGGGGAGGCCTGGTGGCACTCAGAGGAAGGGTAGCAGGTTACCAAGAAGAGACTTGATACCCTATAAGCATATACAGGGGGAGGAAGTCCCCTTCAGTCACAATCATAGGGGAGGGGAATAAGGGGAAACTGGGAGGGAGGGAAGAATGGGAGGATACAAGGGATGGGATAACCATTGAGATGTAATATGAATGAATAAATTTAAAAAATAACACTTAAAATAAACATTATAAAACAGGAAAAAAAACCTGAACAATAGGAAAGGATTTATGCCTGGTACTGTAAATCTTGCTCACTGCCTGTGGCTAGTGAGGTGACAGACCTTAGAGGATAAGTCACTACTGTCCTTCACAAAACCAGTATAATTTTTAGCTGCATTCTAAGTGCTTGTCCTTATATCCACGGATAAGAGTAGCTCTAATCCCCCTCCCCCACCAAAGAAGCTTCTTTCTACACAAGACAAAGACCATTACAGAAAGAAACAACTGGTGAAAATTCAGAAAACAACTGACTGTGGGCTGCCCACTCTCAGCTGATACTTCTATAACACAACCCTTATACCTAAGATTCAGGGACTATTGTGGAAGAGGAGTTCTAAAAATTGGAAGAGCTAGTGACTTGCAGTGGGACATTTGCTGAGAGCTGGTGTTCTCTAGATATGACAGAGAATGTCATATGACAGCTGCACCCAGGAAATTTTAACAATATAGTTGCCTAAATAATACCTAAAAATGCCAGACACCACTTGACATGCCAATGTGGATGGGGGAAATTCTCAAGAGGTTTCACCCTAGAAGAGTTATAGGAAATTAATGGCTACAGGGAGAGGGAGAATCAGTCATTTTCAGAGATAAGCCCTTTGATAGGCTACCTAATTCCAAGAGATCAGTCCCAAACAGATATCATATATGTAACAATTATTATTAAAGAATAAGAAGCCATGAATTTGAGAAGTGGGTGGGACATGGGATAAATTGGAGGGAGGGTAGAGAAGAGGAAAATCTTATAAATTCAGTTCTCACATATAAAATTCTTTAAAAACATTAGACCCTGGTGAGATGGCTCAGTGGTTAAGAACACTAGCTATTCTTCCAGAGGACCCAGGTTTCAATTGCCAACAGGAACATGATGGTTAATAATCATCTGTGACTCCAGATCCAGGGGATTGGACACCCTCTTGTGACATCCATTAAAGCGTACACATGGTGCACAGACAGACCTAAAGACAAAATATCCACACATTAAAAATAAGAATAAAACAAGGCATAGTGTCACATGCCTCTAATCCCAGCTCTCAGGAGGCAAAGGCAAGCATATCTCTGTGAATTAGATGCAAATACAGTCTATAAAGCAAGTTCCAGGCCAGCCAGGGCTACATAGTGATAACCTGTGTCCACCACCACCTCAGATTAAAATGTTTACAGTGTGGAAAAAAACCTCTTCTTTTTCTCGTTCATCATCTTCTACCTCTTCCTGCTCTTCTTCTTCCTCTTCTTGTGGGGGAGAGAGACAAGTGTGTGTGTGTGTGAGAGAGAGAGAGAGAGAGAGAGAGAGAGAGAGAGAGAGAGAGAGAGAGAGAGAAAGAGAGAGAAAGAGAGAGAGAGAGACAGACAGACAGACAGACAGACAGACAGACAGACAGACAGACAGAAAGGGACACAGACAGAGACAGAGATAGACAGAGAGACAGTGAGTCAGACACAGAGTGACACAGACAGACAGTCGGTCAGACAGAGACAGAGAATGCAAATCACAACACACATGGATGTATGGAAAAATGTCAGGGGTGGGTTCTCTCCTCCCACAGCACTTTTATCTGCTTGTTCATCTCACTGGTCCAATTTGTATTTATTTCTTCAAACTGTTTCTCAGGATTCTGATCTTTTTTAACCTTAGCTTTGAGGCTATTCTTTCCCCAAATACAGTTTCTAAATCACAGATCCCACTGCTTCCCAAGCACCAGATGACTCCAGTGGTCTTTCACCTTTGGGGCTCAGTCTATGTTAACTGACTCTATGTTCTCTGACTCTTCTCTCATTTTCTTTCTGTGTCCATTCATCTTGTTTTAGTCTACTATTTAAATAGTGACATTACTATTTACAGTGTACCCTGTCACTTTAGATATCTAGAGCATCCTCATTTTGTGATATTGGCCAGGCTGTTCTAGTATTTTAATTTCAGCTGGACAAATTTCACATTATGGTTTTTAAAATATTGTTGGCTTTCTAACCATAAACTAATTTTGTGCATTATGTAATTTGGGTTTGCAGACACTTTTAAGTGCTTCATTCTATTCTGCACCCTTTTCTCAGTCCTTCTTTTCATGTGGGTCCCAGACTGGGTACAAAATTAATTTATAGATTTGTCCTGATGATGTTGGAGATGTGGCAATAATAGTTCCCATGCTTGCTGTCTGCTCACCCTCCTTCCTGGTTTCCAGGCTATGTCTGCCTCTGCTCTCTGCTCTCTGCTCTATTTACTGGGCTGCATCTCTCTTTCATTATCTCCCAGCACAAGTGCGGTTTTAGCATCTTCTTAGGCACAGTATTTCTCAATCCTTTGCTTTTGTTCACGATCCTGGGTCTGTTTTTCCATTTCATACAGAGTGATTTTAGTTCTTTTACTTTACAGAATATGAGTCATGAGTCAAAATTATTTTTGCCCTCAGAGCCCACAAAGCCTTCACCAGCCCCACAGGACTAGTATAACTAGCATTATTGTTCATTGTGCACTTATGTTCAATTTCTGATCTGTGTGTATATATTGCAAAACTGCATAGGGCTATTTTTACTTGTTACAGTTTGTCAATCATGTCATATATTGAAGCAGATAGAGCACTTTACAGTATGAGAATGCATCTCATGCAGAAGTTTCTTCTAGCACTCTTTTTAAAGGCATGTATGTACACAGGCTCATCTCCCAACTGTCCTTTCTCCACCTCCTGTTCCAATTTCATTTATCTTCCAGTATTGTCCCTCTGTTCTTTTGAATGGGTAAGGGAATAACTTAAGTACTATTAAAGGTCATTTGCTGAATGCTAGGCTATCCTCAGTATAGAGTGGGGTACTTACAGGGAAGTCTCTGTGCTTGTCAAACAAGTTCCTTATCAGGAAAGGGTCAGACCTCTAATCTTCCTTGAGGGCTATGTGACACTCCTTATAAGATCCAAGGTAACCAGATCAGGTGAAGTGAGGACCCTGATGAGAAAAGAAAGTCTATCATCACAGACTGAGCACAAAATGGTTATCTGGAGACTTTATACTGCAACCTTATCCAGCAGAGTCCCACATATCACAAGATAGAATCATCTTGGAAGAGGAAACCTTAATTGAGAGATTGCCTTAGCCCATTGTCTGCATGCGGATCTTTGGTGCACTTTATTGATGAATGGTTGATGTGTGAGGGCCCAGCCTACTGTGGGCATTGTCACCTTTTGGCCAGTGATCCTGGTTGATATAAGCAAGCAAGCTGAGTAGACAATGGAGAGCAAGTCAGTTAACAGCATTCCTGTATGCTCTGCTTCAGTTCCTGCTTCTAAATTCTTGCTTTGAGTTCCTGCCCTGACTTTTCTTGGTGATGTAAGCTGTAAGATGAAATAAACCCTGCCCTTTCCAAGTTGCTTTTGGTCATGACATTTATCACAGTGAAAAAAGCAAAACAATGTGACTATTAAACTTTAGACTACTGATTCCTACCCCAGGTATCCTGTAGATTCATGACTATCTAAAGGCAAGGACTAGAATTCTTCATTTTAAATCACCAGGGATTTCATATACTGCTTGAAAATTTATGGCCTAGAATTTAGATTCTTCTAACTATATGTGGAATTGCTTACTTAAGTTACAAAGCTGGAAAATGAAACCTATTGCAAATGTTAGATAACCATAGATTCAGTAAGAATTTCGTCAATTTATAAAACAATTCTAGAAACAAATGCCCTCCTCACTGATGTATTTCTTCAAACTGTTTCTCAGGATTCTGATCTTTTTCAACCTTAGCATTGAGCTTGAAATGGGATTGTGATGAGGCCCTCATCAATAGCCTAAAGACATATGCTCATGCTACATGTTTGGATCAGCAATCACTAGTTAACACTGTTTACCTTAATGAACTAGTCCTTGGGTTTTAATTTTGTTTCTTGTGCAGAAACAGACTTAATGACAGAACTGAGTCAGGTTACTGTATCTCTTGGTGTTGGAGTAACAAAACTCTTCTTGAAAGCAAAGGGTGTAGACTGCAGTATTAGCTACTGTTTCAATTTGAATCCTGTTGATTTCAGAGTCAATCTGGAAACCACTTAGCAGTGCTTTGGCAAAAATGCTATAGGCATGCACCGTACTCAAAACAGCTTAACCAATACAACAAGATACTACTTGTATAAGGCCAATGTACCCAAAGACCAAGTTTTGAATAGTGTGCAAGCATGAATGATTTACTTGTTTGTTTCCTTTTGGAGGTGCTAGGGTTGGAACCTAGGGCCTTGTGCATGGTAGGCATTCTACTGCTGAACTAGATCCCCAGGTGTAGTAACTTGCAGACAAGTAATTTCCCTGACAAGGACAATTCAGCCTAAAGCTAATCATTCATGTAATTTCCATCAGCACCTAGGAAATAATTGTAAAATGGGATAAAGAAAAAAATTAAAGAACAAAGCCTCATTTTGGAGGGCTCTATTCTTGATTCTGTGTAGCTTGAGGGTGAGAATACCAGATTATTGGAATTATTTCTCCTATTATCAGCTCTAGAACATTGGTTCATGAAACTGTGTTCCTTTGCCTCCTTGGTGTGTGTGTGTGTGTGTGTGTGTGTGTGTGTGTGTGTGTGTGTGTG
>OU015760.1:12200898-12211886 GCA_907169655.1 Acomys percivali | reverse complement strand
CACACACACACACACACACACACACACACACACACACACACACACACCATGCTGAGATTTTGTCCAGCTGTAGCTTGCTTTAATCTTGTACATGTTGTCACAACTGCTGTGGGTTCATATGTGCGTCTGTCCTGTTGTGCCTGGAAAACACTCTTCCCTTGATGTTATTAACCACCTCTGGCTCTTACAATCTTTCTATTCCAATCTTCTGAATAGATCCTTAAACTTGTGGAGATACTGTGATATGTATATCCAATTTAGGGCTGAGCACTCCACAGCCTCTTATTCTCTGTGTGTTGACCAGTTGGGGGTGGGGGCCATGGTCTCTGTGTTAATTACCACCTGCTGCAAGAAGCATCTCTGAGGAGGTTGGGAGGTTCTCACCTCAAGTACTTTTAAAAATGTGTTTATTTTTAGTTTATTCACTCTGTATCCCTACTGTAGCCCCTTCCCTCATCTCCTTCCACTTCCACCTTCCCTCCCTTTCCCCCTCCCCCTCCCTCTCCCTCTTCTAGTCCTAAGAAAGGGGGAGCCTTCCTTCCCTACCAACTGATCTCAGCCTATCAAATCTCATCTGGACTGTTTGTATCTTTTTTCTCTGTGTCCTGGAAAGTCCACCCCACCAGGGGGAAGCGATCAATGAGTGGGCAACAGAGCCAGCACCTGCTGTCAGAGGCAGGCCTTACTCCCCATTTTATGGGACTCACATGGAGACTGTGCTGCCTATGGACTACATCTGAGCAGGAGGTCTAGGTTCTCTCTATGTATTGTCCTTGGTTAGTACATCAGTCTGTCCTGGACCCTTGGGTCCAGATTTTTGGCTCTGTAATATAGTCATAGAAACTGCTAATGGTTCCTTCCCTTACTTCCTTTTTGTTCTTTTTGATACCTTGTGCTCAACTAACAACTTTCACTTGATTTTACCTCACTGTCTACTTTTGGTGCCCTAAGCTATATTTTGATTCAAATACCAATTCTCCCACTTAGTAGATATATGACAAGTCATTAATCTATCTCTTATCCCTCAGCAAAATTTGACCACTTAGAATTTCTTTAGGATAAAAGGTTTAACACAAACTTCACCACAGGTACCTAGTACTGCGCTGTAATACAACACATGCTCGTATTTACGAGAGTGGCTTCGGATAGGGCTTGACAACTGCAAGATTTATCCAAGTGCATATACACCGATTCTCTATGGCTCTAGTCATCCATCTTGCTGTATTTTGACAGTATGGAAATCACAAGACGAAGTTGCACATGTTTCAACCCAAATTGGTGAAAATAACAACAACAACAGCAGCAGCAGCAGCAGCACAAAACTTAAGACGTATGTGCACCTTGAGGTCAGTCAATAGTGCCATTTTTATAAATGAAACTCAGACCACTGTATTTTACAGATAAGATCTGCCATTTACCTTAAGTAAAGAAACCGTGCTGCCTGATCCATCGTTGTGCCCTCTATGAAGGAGGTGTGGAGGTGGAGCAGCTATTCCAACAGGGCTTTTTTAGTTGGAAACTGAAGACTGACTGACCACTGCTTCCCTCCTATAGCTTTTTAAATAAAGAAAGAAGTGGAGAGCCCTGTGATTCAGTTATACTCTTTATGAACAAAGATTCTTTTCTTCCAGTATGCTTGGTTCACAGGATTCTTCATGAAATATTAACGCATGTGTGTGAGCAGATAGCAGGCAATTTTAATAGGCTAGAGAGAAAGATTATCATGTTATGACAATAAGGATATAATGATTTAAAAAAAATCAGAAATGTGCCAGCTGAACAGGGACTGGAAGATGAGGGGATTCTGGGCTTCATACTCCAGCAAAAGAACAAGAACAAATTCTGCCTTAATGAGGAGTGTGGGAAAAGTGCCACCAGATGTAAAGCTACCAGATAAAACAGCTTCGCTGCCTACATAGGGACCGCAAGAAGCTCTCTTGGTTCTGTTCATCCCACTGTCACAATGATGGAAAACACCTCCCATAATTTTCCTTTAAACTGGTATGGTTTGGATCAAAATTTCCTTCAGAAATTGAGTTGGTGACTGGGGTACAGGTCCTTGGAAAATCTTGGACTATATTATCCCTGACTGCTTCCTGTCACTCTCTCTTCCTCATGGTTGTCCACAAAGTAAAACAAAAACAAAAACAAAACTGTCCACTGCAACACACTCCAGCCATCATGATATTATGCCCAAATTCTACTTCCAAGATACTATGGATTGAAACCTCTGGAAATCATGAAACAAAATAAACAAGCCCCCTTTTACGTTGAGTAGTAGCTAATTTTATATCTTCTTAACACAAGCTAGTTATTTTGGAAGAGAGAATCTCAATTGAGAAAAGGTTCCAACCATAGTGGTTGGTAGGTAAACCTGTGGAACATATTCTTGATTAACGATTGATGTGGGGAGGGCACAGGTTACTGTGAACATAGTCCTCTATGAGCTGTGGTCCTAGGTGCTACAAAAAATAGCAGGATATGCAAACTATGGGAAGCAAGCCAGGAAGCAGAACTCCAAGGCATTCACTTTAGTCCCTCCCTCCAGGTTCCCACCCTGTCTGAACGCTCACCCTGCATTCCTTCATGATGGACGATGTAATCAGGACGAGCAAGCAAAAATAATGCTTTCTCCCTCAAGTTGTTTTTTTTTGTAAATAAAAAATGTGTTATAATTTTTGTGGAAGAAAGCATTAGAAGTTTGAAGTGGAAAAAAGAATTAAGAACAATAGAAGAATTACGAACTTAACATTTTAGGGACCCATTACGGTTTGCCTTATTTCTGGGAATGTCTGAGGAATGTTTCCTAGAACAAGCCCTGCTGGTTACACTGTTCATTCTAAGATATCTTGAGCTTCTTTTGTAGTTTTATATTAAAGTAGCTTATAAAACTAGCAACTGAACAAAGAGATATGTCTGTCTTGATATAGTAGAAGTCTTGCCAGTAATAACTGATGCACGAGAGTTTATAGAAGAAGCCTTTATTAGGCTAGGGAGATAGCACAGCTGGTAAAGTGCTTGCATCATGAGCATCAGAACCTGAGCTTGTATTTGTGTCTCCAGCACCCACAATCAGAGCAGAATGTTATCACTCACTTCTATAAATCTCTTATTGGGAGGGCTGAGAAATTCCTGGAGTCCAGTTCTAGCCAAATGGTGAGCACCAGGTTTAGTGAGAGACCTTGCCACAAAGGATAAGGTGGAGAGTGATTTAAAAAGACACTCAGAATCAACCTCTGGCCTTCACACACATACACATTATGCATGCAAACCCATATACCTAAACACACACACACACACAATACATGCAAATGCAGAGAGGAAGAGAGAGAGAGAGAGAGAGAGAGAGAGAGAGAGAGAGAGAGAGAGAGAGAGAAAGAGAGAGAGAGACAGAGACAGAGACAGAGACAGAGAGACAGAGAGATGAGAGTCAAAGGTCTTCATTGGCTCAAAAACTACTACTTTTCAAGTCAAAGAGATGGCTCAGTAATTAAGAGCACTTGTTCCTGAAGAGAACCTTGGTTCAATTCCTAGCACCCACATGGCAGCTTACAATTATTTGAAATTCCCATTCCAAGGAAATCCAATAACCTCCTTTGACATTCTAGGGCACCAGAGGTACACATGATATATAGGCATGCATACCACCAGCAAAACACTCATATACAATATTTGTATTAATTATTTGAAATTTTAATGTACTTTGAACTTATTCACTCCTTGTGATGGCTATTCTTACTTGTCAACTTGACTATATCTGGAATGAACTACAATCTATAAATGGAGGGCACACCTGTTACCTGAATTTTGAAGCTAGAAGACACATGTTTTTGGTCTAGATCTTAAGGTGGGATGATAAAGGATCATAATCCAGATCAATATACACCTTTAATCCAGATCTTGAGGCATACCTTTAATCTGGGCCATACCTTCTGCTGGAGGCCTATATAAGGTCAATGGAAGAAGGAAGGGCTTATTCATTCATCTCCTGCTTGCATTCTCTTTGCCAGTACATCCATTGAAGCCTACTTCTATTTTTTTTTTACAATTTTTATTAAACATGTTTACATATACATTTATATTATTACACATAAATAAAATAAACTACATACAGCCGGAAGAACCATGAAATAATCGGGAACCATATAAATGTTACATTCATAGTGCTTTGGCTATTTGTATTTGGCAGCCTTCAAGAAAACATGTTTCCTATCTTGGTGAGTCAAAATTCTCAATGTGAATCAATATCATCTATCTAGACCTAAAAACATCTTAAACCCTAAACAACTAAGCTTAATTGTAAAACTAAACTATCTGGTCTTCAACCCCATCAGATACTTGAGAAGGAATAAAGGGAATTACTTTTATTCTTTCTCGAGTCTCTGGAGCCTATCTCTTCAGCATTCTAGCTTATACAGAAGACCAGCTGAGACACCAAGCCTCGTAGGACTGAGCAACTACTAGATTCTTGGACTTTCCATTCACAGCTGCCCACTGTTGGGCTAGTTGGACTGTAGACTGTAAATAATCCCAATAAACTCACTTTATACTCATAGATTCATTCCACAATTGCTGTGACTCTTAGTGAATACTGACTAATACACTTCTGCTCTCCAAACTTCTTCCATAACCATTCTCTACACACTCGCGTTGCTTCCCACCCAACTTTGAGCTTATTTTTTAAAGACTTCTCTCCCCATGTAGTAGAGTTTATATTGCCCAAGAAGTCTTGGAGGGGGTGCTACACCTGGTGTGTGATCAACTTACCAGGTGTCAAGTCATTAAAAAAAAATTGATTCTCCCTTTCCCAGAAGCTAGCAAATGCTAACCACTCACTAGTTACCGGATGGATTTTATGTCTACCTTTCCCTTTCTATTCTTGGATTTTGTCTGCCTAGAGCTTACACAGACCTTATTACACTGTCTGTGCTATCACAATCTCTGTGAGTCCATATATGCATCTACCCTGTTTTGTCTGAAAAGCGTTGTTTCCTTGATGTTATTAACTACCTCTTGCTCTTGCAACCCCTCTCCTTCTGTGCATGTCCATGTCTGAGCCTTGGTAGAGGACAATGATATAAATGTCCCATTTAAGGCTGAACACTCCATATTCTTTTATTCTCTGCATACTGGTTGGCAATTAACACCAACCAGTGTTAATTGCCATCAACTGAAAGGAAAGACTTCTGTTTTAAGGACTGAGATGTGTTCTAATCTATGGGTATGGTAATAAGGCATTAGGAACCATTTTAATACTACATCCACTTAACAGAATAACAGTATTGAGTTCCCTTCTAGGGTCTATGACCTATATAGTCACAGGTTCTTGGGATTTTACAGTGTTAGAAATGAGTTCCATCTCATGGAGCAGACCTTAGATCCAATCAGAATGTGGCTAGTTACATTTACAGCAGTCATGCCACTATTGCACCAAAGGCATATCTTGTCAGGCCAGACATTGTTGTAGCTTACAGGTTTTCAGCTGGATGAAACCCAAATTTTTTCTCCTCTGGGAGGAGCACAGATAGTATCTTCTAGTACCATGAACACTGGCAAGCAATGATGAAGCTTCGAGGTTAGGACCAGCTTGATTTATTCACATTTTGTAACTCAAGTATGCATCACCTTCAGCAATAGAATTTTATTGTTACATTGTGGACAATAATGCTTGTGACACCATTGGCAAACAACTCAAAAATAGAAGGTTCGATTTCTGGTAGTATGGGTTTTATTTGCTAGCACAGGATATATAGTTAAGGTACTGTCTCCCATTTTAAGATAATTTTTATTACATTTTATTTTATATAAGTATACGTACATATTTTTTGAAGCTTCTATAGTAGTAGATTTCCATGTGGCTTTTTCAGAAGGACGTTAGTGGTAATTATCCTTTCCCACAGTTACTTTTGTATCCTGCCTTCCCATCCTTTGGCCCAATTTAGTTAGTCCCTCTTTTTAGAGAAGGAATATGAAACCTATATAACATTCATTTGTAATAAAGAAAGATGGAAAGGACCTACATTTGCAATAATAGGAAAAAGGCTAAATAAAAGCACATACCATTAAAGACTACCATACCGCTATTTGAAAGAATAAAATGGATTATGTGTTTATATTGAAATGTATCCAAGATGTGCCATCAGTTAAGAATGCAGAAACAGCATACAAAGAAAGAAAACAAACACATATATTGCAAATATATACTTAGTATGATTTTATTTTTGTTTGGAAAACAAAGCAAAACAGAAGAATGTGCACACCAGCATGTGCATCTAAATAAATCAACACCTGATTAAGGATAAGCAAGTAGAAAGAAACTTTGAGTATTTTTCCCAGACACACTTTTACTGCTTGGAATGTTTACAAGAGCATATTTATGTATTGCTTGTGTAGTTAGATGAATCAATCAAGAAATAGAATGGAAGTATTTGGGATTGTGAGGAACTCCTAGAAGGCAAAATGTGACCTTTTTCTTAATGTCTTTCTTGGTTTCCCTGTATCTACTCTGCTTTGTGAGTATTGAGGCTTTAGAAGCATTGTTGGACTCTCAAGTCTCTGATGGGGTTGAAGACCAGATAGTTTAGTTCTACAATTAAGGTTAGTAGGTCTAGATAGATGATTTTAGGCTGATAGAGATATGATAGATACTGATTTAAATTCATAATTTTAGACTCACCAAGGTAGGAAAGATGTTTTCTTCAAGGTTGCCAAATACAAATAGCCAAAACACTATGAATGTAACATTTATATAATTCCTGATTGTTCCATGGTTCTTCCTGCTGTATGTAGTTTATTGTATATGTGTATAATAACATAAATGTATATGCTAAAAGAAAAAATAATAATAAAAGAAAGAAAAAAGAAAGTAACCATGTTGACTAAGATAGAAATAACAAATATTGCTTATCTATACTTTATTTGAATCTCATTGTTATTTGAGCAACATGTCCTGTTGCCTTATCTCTTTTCTGTTTGCTGATTATGCAACATTCTACCCCACCCCCCATTCAGCATCAAAGATGTTTGTGTTCTCTATCTTATCACTGCTGATTATGGTATTTGGTTGGTTTGTCTTTCCTTTCTAGCAATGTATTGCACTTCTAGCAACCTGCCTCTTTGGCTAGATGATGTAGAAAAGCTTAAATCCAGCAACATGTCTGCTCTGGCAAGGGATCACATCTAAAGACTTTCTAAGTCTATATGATCCATTGGGAATACAGACACACCCTGGATTACAGTGTGATCCTGTTGGAATACAGACATGCCCTTACTATACACCTTTAATCCCTAACAATGAAAGCAGAGTTAGTTTGAGAGTGATGTCTAAATGAGAGAGAGACAAAGTAACAAACTAGAGAAAGATTTAACAGAAAGAGTTAGAGATAGGATATGACCAACTCTCATGAGAACTGCAGTTTTACTGGGACACTTTTTCGGAGACAAATTACAGAGAGAATGAGAAGGATCCAGAAGATTAGAATATATTGCCAGTTAGTTTGAGGCCAAGCAGAGAGATTCAATCAGAAGCTAAGAGAGGCCAGTTTGAATCAATCAGCTTGGAGAGGCATTTGAGCCAGAACAGCTGAGTTGAATCAGGAACTAGCAATGGTGCATATTCAGCAGTAAGTCTCAGAGGCCGAAAACATTCTAGGCCTGAGATAGCAGGTGGAGGCTAGAAGCTGAAGCCTTCATGGTTTGGGTTTTCAGAAGATTGGATTATATGGAGGCTCGAAACTTCCAAGCCTGGGCATAGGGATAGTTAGAACAAAGAAAGATATGCTCTAGAATCAACCCAATCTGGACATTTGTATGGCTTTGGCAGAGCTCTCATCTCATTACCTGATCTGAAAAAATAAAAACAACATGTATACTTACAAGATGCAGGTCAAATTCTGTGTTCTGTCTTTGCTGGCAGCCCTGCCTGGCATGGCTGCAGCCTCATCTTGTTCACTGCCTGACCTCACAAGGCCAGGTCCATAGTAACTCCTGCTTTGGCTTTCTAATGCACTGCACTACATTTCCTTCAGAGTTCTATTCCGTTCCAGGCCTAGTTTTCATAGTTGAGCTAGACCCATGACTCAGATTGTTTTGTCCTTATTATTTTCTTACTTGCTTCCTGTCCAACTACTAACTCACTCAAAACAAGCAGAAACAGCCTTGAAATCATATCTAGGAAATGTGTGTTACTATCATCAGGGTACCTGACCCAGCAGTGCACCACCCAGAGGCTAGACACTCTGTTAATAAGTACAGTTTCCAAAACGCTACTCACAGGTACTCTGATTTACAATATTGAAACTGAGGTGCCTCCTCTTAAAAGGGTCTACCCAAGAAAGCCAGAGAAGATATTTTGAGACTCTTGTTGCTTAGCTTTCCGAGACTTGGAAAATGTGTATAAATAAACCATACAAAGAAGGAAAGGTTTATTTGGCTAGCAGTGTTAGAGCTTTCAACCCCAAATGTCTTGGCCCCATTGCTTTTGGGCCTGTGGAAAGGCAGTGCAGCATGGTGAGAAGCATGTAAAATAATAACTTCCCAAAGCTTCTACTGTATCCCAATGGGACTATAATCTTGAACCTAAGCCTTTTGCTTATAGACCTTTAAGTGATACTTAAGATGAAAACCATAAAATTTGTCTTAAAAATTTGGATGGGTTCCCATTTCTGTAGGGAGTGTTAGACCACTCCTTAGTAACCCATCACATTTTGCTAATATAATTCATGTAGGTTGTCATCACTAAAATGTAGTTGCATTTGATGGTGTACTTAATAAGCTATACCAAACACATGTGTTTTTTCTTTTTTAAAAATGTATTTAATTGATTTACTCATATTACATATCAGTTGTTATCCCATCCCTTGTATCCTCCCATTCCTCCTTCCCTCCCATTTTCCCCTTACTCCCCTCCCCTATGACTGTGCCTGAGGGGGACCTCCTCCTCCTGTATATGCTCATAGGGTATCAAGTCTCTTCTTGGTAACCTGCTGTCCTTCCTCTGGGTGCCACCAGGCCTCCCCATCCAGGGGACATGGTCAAATATGGGGCACCAGAATTCATGTGAAAGTCAGACCCCACTCTTCACTCAACTGTGGAGAATGTCCTGTCCATTGGGTAAATCTGGGTAGAGATTCGAAGTTTACTACATGTATTATCCTTGGCTGGTACCATAGTTTGAGAAGGACCCCAGGGCCCAGATCTGCCTGTCATAATGTTCTTCTTGTAAGTTTCTAGGACCCTCTGGATCCTTCTATTTCCCCATTCTCCCATGCTTCTCTCACCTAGAGTCCCAATAGGATGTCCTCCCCTTTGTCCCACTTTCCTGATAAGTGAAGACACTCATGGAACATGCCCCTTGGGCTAGTGTCCAGATATAAGTGAGTATATACCATTTGAGTCTTTCTCCTTCTGGGTTAACTCACTCATTATGATCATTTCTAGTTCAATCCATTTGTCCACAAATTTTGGAAATTCCTTCTTTTTAATAGCTGAGTAGTATTCCATAGTGTATATGTACCACAGTTTCTTTATCCATTCTTCTACTGAGGGACACTCAGGCTATTTCCATGTTCTGGCTATTATGAATAAGGCTGCTATGAACATGGTTGAGCAAATCTTCTTGTTGTGTGCTGGAGCATCTTCTGGGTATATTCCAAGGAGTGGAATAGCTGGGTCTTGAGGAAGCCCTATTTCCAGTTTTCTGAGATAGCGCCAGATAGATTTCCAAAGTGGCTGTAGTAGTTTGCATTCCCACCAGCAATGAAGGAGTGTTCCTCTCTCTCCACATCCTTGCCAGCATGTGGTGTCACCTGAGTTTTGATCTTTGCCATTCTGATGGTATAAGATGGAATCTCAGAGTTGTTTTGATTTGCATTTCCCTGATGACTAAGGAGGTTGAGCATTTCTTTAAGTGTTTCTCAGCTATTTGATATTCCTCTGTTGAGAATTCTCTGTTTAGTTCCAAGCCCCATTTCTCAGTTGGGTTATTTGGTTTGGTGGTGTTTAATTTCTTGAGTTCTTTATATCTTTTGGATATTAGACCTTTGTCAGATGTAGGGTTGGTGAAGATCTTTTCCCAGTCTGTAGGCTGTCACTTCATTCTGTTGACAGTATCTCCTGCCTTACAGAAGCTTTTCAGCCTCATGAGGTCCCATTTATTAATTGTTGACCTTAAGGCCTGGGCTGTTGGTGTTCTGTTCAGAAAGTTGTCTCCTGTGCCAATGTGTTCCAGGCTCTTCCCCACTTTTTCGTCTAAGTGACTTAGTGTCTCTGGTTTTATGTTGGGGGTCTTTGATCCACTTGCATTTGAGTTTTGTGCATGGTAACAAATATGGGTCTAATTGTATTTTTTTACACATAGACATCCAGTTAGACCAGCACCATTTGTTGATTTTTGACAAAGAAGCCAAATCTATTCAATGGAAAAACACATGTGTTTTTTCATTGGTTTCCCTTTTCTATTGCTGTAAGTTATTTTTCATCTCTCCTCTTTTGATAACAGCTTGTTGATATTCAGAGAAATACCCCACCAGACTTGTTCTCAACTACAACCTCTAAAATCAAATTGGTTTCTGCCATGTCTAGTTTGTAAGCCAGGTCTAGGTGGTTGTATCAAAATTTCAAGTCAATTCAGTTTACTTAATTCAGTGAATATTTAGGCATTGTCAGGGCTCAACTCCACAAATAACTCTGGAGATTTAAGATCCTCTTTATAGTTCTCTAGTCAAGACAGATTATCCAAGATTAGGATCTTACATCAGTTGCCTTATAAATGTCAAATGTAGATAGTAATATTATTTTGTGGCTCATTTTTATATCTTGTTAAGCTTCATTTATTGATTAACTAGCAAGTGCTATACACTGTGCTGAGAAAAAATAAGGGAAGAATAAAATGCAGATATTCCTACATCTGTTGCCCTCCAAGTGGCTTCTGAGTTATTTTAGAAAATTAGCTGTGTAGATTTGAAAAATAACAGTATATTGTATATGTA
>OU015760.1:12182549-12200888 GCA_907169655.1 Acomys percivali | reverse complement strand
TGTGTGTGTGTGTGTGTGTGTGTGTGTGTGTGTGTGTGTGTGATTATCAGTGAAGAAATTTATTCAATAGAAAGGTCAACTATGTTTGCTAGTAAATAGAAAGAAAACTGTTGCATGTACTGGGTGTTTCCCCCTTGTCTTGTTCCAATGGCACCTGAAAGGGCTTATGTAAAAGAAAAGTATGATAAAAATTAGACAGTCTGATCAGTAGGGAAACATTAATTTCTATATTAAGGTAATAAATATGCTTAAAATTGTTTGAAATAATTGTACTGCCTATCTTAAGGAGCAATTTATGTGTGATATTGTGTCAGAATGTTTAGTGACAAATGTCTCCTGTGGAAGTGATCATTATAAAGTTATCTACTTTTGTTAATAGTTTAAAAAATCTGAATTTGAAATAATAGTTCAATGAACACTATCTTCCAAACAAGTAGATTCTAGGCTCTAAGATGAAGGAATTAGCTGCCTGTTGGCTAAAGTCCTCTTGCAGATTAAAATTTGTCTTGTTGTAGTAGTGGAAGTTAAGCAATGAAGCCTTACTCAAATTAGTCTGAAAAATGATGTTTCCTTAACCAACAAAAATGTAGCCACTGATCATGTAGGAAAGCTATGATGTCATATGAGACAATATGAGAAGCATTCTTACTATACTGCCTGGATGTATTGTTCCTCACAACATGCTAGCTCTTAATATCGCCCACATGCTTTCTAGATGTTAATACTGAACAGAGTGGAGGTAAACATTCTAGAAGGTAAGTTTTGTCAAGTTTGGTTTTGTGTATCCAAATGAAGTTTATTATAGTTTATAATTTAAATTTATGTAGATTATATGACCTACCACATTAAACAATCATCTTCAAGTATAAAATCATCTCTGATGGGTCAAAGGTGCTGAAAAAGTTTATGGAAAATTCTTTCAAGGATAACTCATGTGAATTAATTCAATACTTCATAAGATTGAAACTTAACTTTTTGGCAAGAGGTAGTCTTAAGGTATCAAGTGTTCTTACATTTTGTGGGAACAAATGTCTTCATTGTAACTGGAAAATTACCAACACAGGAAAATTAAGACTATTATAGTGTTGCTCTGGGAATAACTCTGTGCTAAAACTCACTGGTTCCAATTTCTTCAGTTTTGTTTATTTTTTTTTTCTTTTAAAGAACAAAATTTGAATTAAATGGCAAATGTGTGGAGCTGTGTCTCTTTTTTGTTCATCTTTTGGGGGCTACTGTTCAGCCTGTTGTAGGCATTATAAAAAGCACTACTATCTATTTGCTGGCATGGCCATTGGTGCTTTGTGGCAGTTGTTGTTATTATTATTATTGTTGCTGTTGTTTTATTGAGTCAATGACGCTGCTGATTTTCAGGTGCCATTTTATTTATTATATGATACATATTACATAGTACCTATTGCTTATTTTTTTTTGTAATAGCGAAATCTGACATTTAAACTGTGGCACAAATCTCTTTTATTACCTAGAGTTTCTGCTGGCACTGTTTGGAAGAGCATCTCTGGAATTATGCAGATAGTATTTTTATCATCTGTTGGATACATGCATATATAAAACAGGAGGTATGAATGAAATAAATTTATTAATATATTCCTAAAACTATGTTCACTTAGGAGCATAATATTCTTTTATCACCAATTGTTTGTTGGCTCAGAGTTATTGATGCTCTTTTTTCTTCACATGCCACTTGATGAATCAAATGTAAAAAAGGAAAGGAAAATAGGAACATTTTTTTACTCCATTGGCTCCTGAATTTTCTCCCAATGTTTATTATGCATTCTGTAAGTTTGGTTTTGTCATACAATGTCCATACGCGATTTTCTGGCAAAAACTTATATCCCTCCATCAAATGGTCCTAAAATGGTTTGTTGCTTGAAACATCAAAGGGTTATAACTGTCTGGTCGTATCACAAGGAAAACATCCAAATTTTCTCATGTTCATATAACAGCAACTACAGCATGCACCCTGCCTATCTGGATACAACGATAAGATGACATTTATTACAGGTTACATCTCAAAGAGATATTAATGTATGAAACGTTGTATCTCAGCACTAGTAACATATAGTTATATACATGTACCCATACATGCATCCAACAATGTGTTGGAAGTCTGCTGTTGTTAATAATAGACTTTTAACTATCTGAATAACACAGTACATGTCTTTTTGTGAAGTTTTCCAGTCTAGGGGCACAGGGATTCTGTATACACAAGTATTTGATAAAGGTTGTCCAGATTGTGCAGCGTTGTTTTCCACCGAGGGGCAGGCAGGGAGCAATTTGCTGTAATAAAGAACTGAGGGTTGACGAAGGTGACAGGTTTTAGTTTAAGTGCTTCAACCAAAATGAATTACACAGAAACTTCCAGTAAAACCTGAATCAGGAAAAAACAACTCATGTCACAGACAGCAAAGTGGGAACAAGCCTTTTTGTTTATCAGAAGCTTCTGCTCTGGCCAATTCTATATCAGTTAGAGATTCCCCCTCCTCTTCTCCCTCCTCCTCTTGTTTTAATGTTTTCCATGCAATGTATTTTGTTAATTGTCCAATATTGTTACTTAGTAAATTTTACATGTTTGGAAATCTATTATTTGAAAGGGGAAACCCACACCTGTCACGGTGAAACTATATGAATGTCTCATGTCAATTAGTTTTTGTGCTACCGAAGTGAGTTATGTTCATTTTGTTTGTCATTTTTGGCACAGGAAACACAAAATATGCTATGACATTACTAGAAATCTAGTTTATATTTGGGTATTAAAAATGATTCTGGGTTTACTTGTTCAATCTTCACCCTTAAACAAATGCTGAGTACCTTCAATATATCAGCTGGAATTACACATTTCCAGTTGTGAGCAAAAGAAGACATAGCCTCTATTCTCATGAAGTCTATACTTTAATAAACTCAAGTTTCATTTATAATCTGATGATACCAACATTTCTCTAGCTAAGACTTCTCTGAGTTCCAGGGTTGAATGTCCAACAATCTGCATATATTTCTACTTGCATATTCCATGAAGGTCAATTTGCTCAACACTGAATTTATGAGATTTGTATTTATGCCCATATTCCACTGTCTCTCAACAGAGGAGAGTAAATTCAGCCCATTTCTCTTCTAGGCTTTCCCATTTCAGTAAATGTCACCTTCATCATCAGCACAGAGATAGGGATGATGTCTCCCTTCTCACAAGCCAGTTCCTTGTCTATCACTAAGCCCTATCCATTTTCCCTCTTAACATCCCATAGCTCTGTTTACTTTATTTACCCCTTCCCATTGTTCTAGACTTGAACCTCTATAATTTTTTGAGGAAACTGCTGTAAAAGCTTACTCTGAAGATGCTGCTGCTTTTCTTCTATGACCTTGTAGTCAGAGGGGACAAAAATTTAGTCATGCATTCTTTTTTTTCCCTCTTATTCACTGCTCTATCTTTAGTACCTAAGAAAATGCATAACAACAGTAATCAGTTTACAGAGGCAATGAACATATAAATGAATTACTCTGTTTCCTTAAACTGTTACAGACTAGGATTATTGACATGGTCTAACATGTTTCAAAGTACTCCATTGTCATCTGTCTCTCATCAGTGTTCCTCTCAAGCTCGTTCTCTGTGTCTTAAAAAGACTAGCCTTATTTAAGATTATTTTTTAAAATATACTTTATTAATTTATTCATATTACATCTCAATGGTTATCCCATCCCTTGTATCCTCCCATTCCTCCCTCCCTCCCATTTTCCCCTTACTCCCCTCCCCTATGACTGTTCCTGAGGGGGACCTCCTCCCCCTGTATATGCTCATAGGGTATCAAGTCTCTTCTTGGTAGCCTGCTATCCTTCCTCTGAGTGCCACCAGGCCTCCCCATCCAGGGGATGTAGTCAAATATGAGGCACCAGAGTCCGTTTGAAAGTCAGACTCCACTCTCCACTCAACTGTGGGGAATGTCCTGTCCATTGGCTAGATCTGGGTAGGGGTTTGAAGTTTATTGCTCAAATTATTTAAGATTCTTAAGCAAACCGTTTTCATACTGACCATAGGATCTTTGTGGCCTGGTTAGCTATGAACTCCTACCAATCTTTTAACTTTAAGGCCATATAGTACTTCAAAAGTTCTCTGTGCTCTCCCAGAGTAATTTCCATAAGGTGCTTATCCTCATATTTTCTGCTTTTAAAACTTATTTTCTCCATTTGAAATTATGTCTTCATTGATCTGACCAACTGGTTACTTCCACTCTCTTTTCTCTATAAGAACAAGGGAGAGTTTTCTTCCCCACTTGTGCCTCACATCATGCTTGGCCTACAAGTGACCACTCAATGCTTATTTAAAAGATCAAAGGCAATAAGAATTAATGTCTTTGATTTTCATTATAGCTAAGTATATGATAATTTCATAGAATTTCTAAATGTCAGTGCAAATAAAATCACACATTGGTTTAGAGTAAAATCTTCTCTAAAAGATGTGTGTGTGTGTGTTTGTGTGTGTTTGTGTGTGTTTGTGTGTGTGTCTTTTTAATTGTCATCTTAAGGGAAGCAGTAATAGAAACTTTTATTTGTAATTCATGTTCTAAATAAACTAAAACTTAATTTGTATGTTTATGGAGTTAAAATTTTAGAATTTTTACATGTATAATTGTCATCAGATGAAAAAACACTTTCAACCGGCATTTTAAAAACCCAGGCAAACTGAAATGGATAAAGGAAGTTAGAATCAGTCATGAAGTTGAAAGGCTTGATTTTTCACTCTGCCAAGTGTCTTAGGTAGAATTATTTAGTCTAGCCAGGAAATTGACAATTCAGTCTATTTCTCTACATCTAGTTATTTTCCTTTGCTAAAAGTATTTGGAGAAGTCATCATTTATGAAAATCTTTTTGCTACACTTACTAAAAAAGACTATGAAGACCTACACAATAATTACACAATAGACACTTTCAGAACAAGATTAATATTCTCATTCCTATTCAAAGTCATTCTTTGTCAACTGAGCCATAAAATTCTCTCCCTCAAACAACTTGTAAAACTTACTCCTTATAACTTCTACAAACTTAGGTAATTTTAGTCATTTGGTGACATGCTCTTGTTTAAAATGCTTGAAAGTTTTAAATATTGTTCTGCAATATTTAAGAATTGAAAATCTCAAATATTTGTCTAACCCTGTAGAAGTACCAAGTTGATGAGACTTTTTTTTCATCTATGTCAAGAAAAATCCACAAATTTTTTTGGAGGCCATTCCACATAGTGCTATGTAACAAGAATATCAATAAAATCTTAAATTACATCATACTTTGAGGAACTGGACCTTCAAATAACTATGAAAACATTGCATTCTTCCCACCCATACCATTCCCAAATGACAAAACTGAGGATTGTCTGTTATATTCACATAGTAAATGGTGGACCTGTCATTTTATTCACATCTTCTGATTTAAAGTTCCATGAGCTTTTTGCTCTACCTCATCATGAGCAGAGGTGACATTAATATGTCTTAATTCCCAGAATAAGATTTATTCCTAGAATAAATCTTTAAAGTTTCCACTAGCCCTAAACTACTAGAGAAGAGCCCAAACAGGTGATAGTGGTTATTAAATGCCACTGGGAGTATTATAAGATGCTTTTATTCCTTATGATGCTAGAGTGAGAAGAGAGGGATATACTCAAAACACAAAAGTCAGAATTTGTTAATTCATTGAGCTCCTACTGTGTGCCAAGCGTTGCCTAGACTCGAAATGCCAAGATGGCCATGACACAGATTTTGCATTTTAGGACCTTATGATCCTTTGGAGGATCTGAACACATGAAAATGTAGTTGTAATTCACTTTGGTAAATACAGTCAGAGATATGCACAAGGGTTTTGCTACATGTAGAACACCACCCATCTTGACCTGCATAAGCCAACAGAATACATTACTATGGTCTTTGGGAGCTATACCCTATGTCAAAATTATATATCATTTCTTATCTACTTTTATATCCACACACTTATGTAGAGAGCTGCGATGTGCCGCGCCCCTAAGATGGCGCCGCCTTCCGCCTTCCACTATCCCGATGGTGAGCTCTCTCTGAGATAAACAAGTCCTTATTTGGCTGCAAGGCTGTTGTAGTGATGGTGACAGTCTGGTGTCGATCTGGCGTGATTCGACCGGAGGAATGAGGAGTTGACACTTGGCGGATGCTCATTGGCTCTTATGATGGATATTAGCTTTAGCCCTGGGTGAGGATGGGGCCATTCCCTGCTAAGCGATACTGCTGTAACTTCACTCCTGAGTAAACTTCCTTGAGAAGGAACCTGGTTGTTTTGAGTCTTATTCCTGCTGGTCAGGAAGGGCATGGACACACTTAATTGTGACTGTAGCTCAGTAAATACATTAGCCCACTTTACCAACTTGAACTACTAATCCAGAGGTTCTCTGTAGTCTTTTGAAAATAACTACAGCTCTCTGGCCAAGTGATGTATATCTCTTCAATTCCACAGTTTAATCTTTTCTACCATGAAATGTATTTAATCATTATATATCAAATAAACCTATTTAATTTTCTTTGGTTAAATATTTGAGCCTAACAAAGGACACTGTCAACAGAACAAAAAGCCAACAGATAGGGAAAATATCTTCACCAGCCCTATGTCTGACTGAGAGATAATATCCAAAATATCCAAGAACTCAAGAAATTAAAAACCATCAAACCAAAGATTCTGAGAAGTCTTCCTGAACAGAACATCAACAGCTCAAGTTCTAAGACCAACAAATTAATAAACAGGATCTCATGAAACTGAAAACCTTCTGTAAGGCAAAAGACACTGTCAACAGAAGAACACCACAGCCTACAGACTAGGAGAAAATCCTCATCAACCCTACATCTGAGAAAGGGCTAATATCCAAAATATATAAAGAACTCAGGAAATTAAACAACACCAAACCAAATATCCCAAATAAAAATAGGGTACAGAGCCAGACAGATTTTCAACAAAGGAATATTGGATGGTGGAGAACCGCTTAAATGCTCAATATCCTTAGTCATCAGGTAAATGCAAATTAAAACTTCTCTGAGATTCCATCTTATACCCATCAGAATGGCTAAGATAAAAAAAACTCAAGTGATAGCACATGCTAGCGAGGATGTAAAAAAGGGGGGAATACTCCTTCATCGGTGGTGGGAGTGAAAACTCATACAACCACTTAGGAATTCAATCTGGCTCTTTCTAAGAAAGTTGGGAATAGTGCTACCTCAAGATACAACTATACCACTCCTGGGCATATTCCCGAAAGAAGTGCCATGAAACAAAAAGGACATTTGCTCAACTATATTCATAGCAGCTTTCTTTTTTTTTAATTTTTATTAATTCTTTTTTAACATACACATTTATATTGTTACACATAAATAAAATAAACTACATACAGCAGGAAGAACCTTGAGATGATCAGGAATTATATAAATGTTACATTCATAGTGTGTTGGCTATTTGTATTTGGCAAACTTGAAGTAAACATCTTTCCTATCTTGTTGAGTCTAAAATTATGAATGAGAATCAATATCTATCATATCTCATCATTATCAATTTAAAACATCTATCTAGATCTAAAAACATCTTAACCCCTAACCAACTAAGCTTAATTATAAGACTAAACTATCTCAACTTCAACCTCATCAGACACTTAAGAAGGAATAAAATTAATTACCTGAGTGAACCAGAAGTGCATATTAGCAGCTTCCAAGGTGAAAAAATGACTGAGACAGTTTACTGCCTGAACAGTTGCCCCAAATTCTCTATAACTCTGGAGCATCATCTTCAGCCTTCTAGCCCAATATATGTGACAGACATATTTGCAAGGCAGGAACTATTGAGGACTTGCCTACCCTGTCTTGTCAGAGTTTGGTTGTCAACTCTACCTGCATCCAAGCTTGCCCATTTTTAGGCAGAATTCTGTCTGTGGCAGAAACGAGGCCATTTTTCCCAGTGGCTTGTTTGCCACATTTGAAGCCATCTCCATAAGGAGGTTCTTGGAGGCAGACTGGGTTTTGGCAGGAGTTAACTCGTCTTGTTGTCAAAGAATCTTTAGAATAATAAAATCATCTTTAAATGCCATATTCTGTAGGTCTCTGAGGATTTTGAAGACCTTATTTAACTATTTTACCTTATATATCTATAGAATCATATCTATCTGTTAGATCTTGGATATATATTCTTGTGATAAAATTAGACTGGTATTTGACATGACCATGATTTGTTCAACTAATGATTAGCTTGTATTACTTAATTAGCCTAAATAGGCTGCAGCACCACTTTCAAGGTATGGGGAGTAAGCTTTGTATTATAAATGAGTTGGATGGGTATAATGCTTCATATTAGCAATATATATATATATATATATATATATATAGTGTATGAAGAGTAATCTTAGATTTTAATTCTATACCAATGTATCAAAATGACATTTATTTTGCATCAATATACAAAATTCTATACCAATGAATTAAAGATAACCTTATTTCTAGCTGATAAACACCTTCAGTAAAGTGTCTGTATACAAAGTCAACTCAAAAAAATCAGTAGCCCTCCTTTATACAAATAACAAATGGGCTGAGAAAGAAATTAAGGAAACTATACCCTTCATGATAGCCACAAAGGGTAAAAATTATCTTGGTGTAATTCTAACCAAACAAATAAAAGACTTATATAAAAAAACTTCAAGTCTCTAAAGATAGAAATAGAAGAAGATATCAGAAGATGGAAAAACCTCTCATGTTCCTGGATTGGAAGAATCAACATAGTAAAAATGTCCATCTTACCAAAGGCAATCTATAGATTCTATGCAGTTCCCATCAAAATTACAAGACAGTTCTGTACAGACAATTGAAAGATCAATTCTCAACTTCACAAAGAAAAACACACACACACACAAACAAACAAACAAAAACCAGAATAGATGAATCAATCTTGTAAGGTAAAAGATCTTCTGGAGGAATTTCCATCCTGGATCTCAAGCTGTACTATAGAGCAACAATAATAAAAACAGCATGGTACTAGCATGGAAATCAGCTGATTGACCAGTGGAATCAAATAAAAGACCAAGAAATAAAACCACACATCTATGGGCATTTGATTTTTGACAAAAAAGCCAAATCCATACAATGGAGAAAAGATAGCATCTTCAACAAATGTTTCTGGTCTAACTGGGTGGCTACATGTAGAAAAATGCAAATAGGCCTATATTTATCACCATGCACAAAAAAGTCCAAATGGATTAAACACTTCAACTTAAAACTTGATACCCTAAATATGTTAGAGGAAAGAGTGGGGAAGAGCCTTGAACTCATTGACACAGGAGACAACTTTCTGAACAGAACACCAACAGCCCAGGACTTAATGTCAACAATTAATAAATGGGACCTCATGAGGCTGAAAAGCTTCTTTAAGGCAAAGGAGACAGTCAACAGAATAAATCAACATCCTACAGACTAGGAAAAGATCTTTACCAACCCTACTTCTGACAAAGGGCTAATATCCAAAATATATAAAGAACTCAAGAAATTAAACCCACAAAATCAAATAACCCAATTGAGAAATGCAGCTCAAAATTAAACAGAATTCTTAACGGAGAAATATTGAATGGCTGAGAAACACTTAAAGAAATGTTTAACATTCTTAGTCATCAGAGAAATGCAAATTTAAACGACTCTGAGATTCCATCTTATACCCATCAGAATGGCTAAGATCAAAAACTCAAGTTACAGCCCATGCTGGCAAGGATGTGGAGAAAGGGGAACACTCCTTTATTGCTGGTGGGAGTGCAAACTTGTACAACCACTTTGGAAATCTAGCTGGAACTTTCTTAAAAAATTGGGACTAGAGCTACCTCAAGACCCAGCTCCTTGGAATATACCCAAAAGATGCTCCACCACACAACAAGGACATACGCTGAACCATGTTCATAGCAGCCTTCTTCATAATAGCCAGAATCTGCAAACAACTTAGATGTCTTTTAGTTGAAGAATGGATAAAGAAACTGTGGTATATTTACACAGTAGAATACTATTCAGCTATTAAAAAACAAGGAAATCTTGAAATTTTCAGACAAATGAAGGAAACTAGAGACAATCATCCTAAGTGAGGTAACTCAGACCCAGAAAAACACATATGGCATATTCTCACTCATAAGCAGATGTTAGCCACTTAATTCAGGTTAACCACATTACAATACAGAGACTGATGAGCCAACCAAGGTCCATCTGGGATGTGGACCTAGACCTCCTGCTCAGATGTAGTAGATAAGCAGCACAGTCTCAGTGTAGGTCCCATAATATGTGGAGTAGGAACTACTTCTGACATGGACTCAGGCCTCTTAATGTTGTTCACTTCTACTCTGGCAGGGTGTCCTTGCCAGGATACAGAAGAAGAGGGTACAGGTAGTACAGAGGACACCGGATAAGCCGAGGTCAAACTTTAGGGGAGAAGGGGAGGAGGGGAGGAGGGGAGGAAGGGGATGAGATCGGGAGGTGATATGGGAGGGGGCTTCAATTGGGATGTAAAGAATTCAAACTGCAGAAGAAACAGGTAACTAATATTGCTAATCTTACTACATGGGAATAGCTCTGAGTCTGGTTTATGCATAGACAAGGCTTCATGTTGGTCACAGATTCTCTGTGACTTATAATTAGAGGCCATTCTTAGTATGGCATGAAGGAAGATTTGCAAATATCTTACTTCTGCTCATACAATGAGCAGAGAACCAGCCTTAATTGCTCTGTACTTCCTGTACACCTCATACCGTCACAATGTTAGAACTTTATAATGCTTTTGAGAAACTATGTTTTTAGAAGAAAAGAACTGGACACTGATGCTGAATCAGACCTGACAGGATTCATTCCTCTCAGCAAGCTGGATGCTGACATCCTGCACCTTCCATGTTCCAGCCCCAGGCGCCTCGGTTACTGTTACCCATCAGAACAGGACAGCTTCCAGGACAGCGTTGTAGAAAGTTTCTGATCCCCATTGGTCCAACAGTTCAGACTGTCCTACACAGGACTCCTATTAAGCCTGGAATTTCACAACTTTTGAAAAATGGACCACAAATGTTATTCCTGGCTTACTTAACCATTTCCCTAATTTTTTTAGGGGAGCTTCAAAGGAATTATTTGCCCTAAATCAGCCTGAAGAAACCTTAAGAGAATGATGTCCCATTTCCTCTAAGGGGGGTTGGATATGTTTTTATTTACTCTCTTGGTCTACAGATGCTTATTTTCATTGGGAGTTGGTTATAAGTATTATTGGTCTTTTACAGAGAGGAAATTAGATTTGACTCAGGGACATAACTCTTTTTCCTTTATCTTTCTTTTGTAAGTAAGGGGATAGGAGCTAAAAAGAAGGAAAGGAGGACATAGAAATATAGAGGGAGGATAGAACAAAAGGTAGATTATTGAATCTACTCCTAAACTCAAGGCCCTAATTGTTACTCACAAATAAGGTTATTTTTAAATTCAATGGTATTGAATTTTGTATATTGATGCAAATCACGCTCATGTAAAAAACTAGTCTAATTTTATCACAAGAATATATATTCTATGTCTAATAGATATGATTCTATAGATATATGAGGTAAAATAGTTAAATAAAGTCTTCAAGAAACTCAGAGAGTTACAGAATGTGGTATTTAAAAATGTTTTTATTATTCTAAAGATTCTTTGAGAACAAGACAAGTTAACTACTGGCAACATCAAGCCTGCTTCAAAGAAGAGGATGACTATCAAAGAACCTCCTTGTGGAGTTGGCTTCAAATGTGGCAAACCAGGCACTGGGCAAAATGTTCTCATTTCTGCCACAGACAGAATTCTGCCTAAAAAATGGGCAAGTTTAGATGCAGGCAGAGTCAACAGCCAAACTCTGCCAAGACAGAGTAAGCAAGTCCTCAATAGTTCCTGCCTGCCTCGCAAATATGTCTGTTAGAGATATTGGATCAGAAGGCTGAAGATGATGCTCCAACGTTATAGCGTTGGGTGACTATTCAGGCAGTAAACTGTCTCAATCATTTTTTTTTTTATTTTGGAAGCTGGTAACCTGCACTCCAGGCTCACTCATGTATTTAAGTTTTATCCCTTCTCCAGTCTCTGATGGGTTTGGAGACCAGACAGTTTAGTCTTTTAATTAAGCTTAGTAGGTTAGGGGTTAAGATATTTTTAGATCAATATAGATATTTTGAGTTAACAGAGATGAGATATGATAGATATGAATCTCCATTCAGAAATTTAGGCCCAACAAGATAGGAAAGATGTTTACTTCAAGTTTGCCAAATACAAATAGCCAACACATTATGAATGTAACATTTGTATAATTCCTGGTCATCTCATAGTTCTTCCTGCTGTGTGTAGTTTATTTTATATATGTGTAATAATATAAATGCATATGTTAAAAAAGAAACAATAAAAAAGAGACTGTGATACATTTACACAATGAAATATTATTTGGCTATCAAAAGCAAGGAAATCTTGAAATTTGCAGGCAAAGGGATGGAACAGTAGACAGTCATCCTGAATGAGGTAACCCAGATCCAGAAAGACACACATAACATATATTTACTTATAAGTGGATATTAGCCCAACATAGATGTCGTCTGAGAGACTCTACACAGTGGGGGTTTGGTACAGATACTGAGACTCAAAGCTAGATGCTTGGTTAAGAGCTGCGAGTTGTATGGAAGTGATGGGTGATGGAAGGACCGGGTGGGGGGATGTCAGAAGCTCCAAGGCTAGCGGATATGAACCCAAGGGGTCATGCAGAAACTGATGCGCCAACCAAGGATATTCAAGCAGAGAAATTAGATCCCTGTTCAGATGTAGCCGATGGACAACTCATTCTCCACAGGGAGAAGGGGTGGGCAGAGGGAGAGTGTGGGGGACTGTTTCTGACAGGCACTCTGGTGCCTGAGATTTGATCACTACCCCTTGGCAGAGAGACCCTGTGAGAACACAGAAGAAGGGGATGCAGGCTATCCAGATGAGATCTGATATGCTATGGTCAGATGGTAAGGCAGGAGGATCCCACAGGTCAGAGGTCTAGTAGAGGGGAATAGGGCGGAAGAGAGAGGGAGGGTGGGAATAGGAAGATAAGAGTGACAAGATTACAATTGAAATGTAATATAAATAAATCATAATCAAAATATGTAAAAAATGAATATTAAACCTGAAAAATGGGGTATAAAAATAAACAGAGAATTCTTAACAGAGGAATATCGAATGTCAGAGAAACACTTAAAGAAATGCTCAATGTCCCTAGTCATCAGGGAAATGCAAATCAAAACAATTCTAAGATTCAATCTTAGACCTATCAAATGGCTAAGATAAAATACTCAAATGACACCACATGCTGGCGAGGATGTAGAGAAAGGGGAACACTCCTCTATCTCTGGTGGGAGTGCAAACTTGTAATTACTTTGGAAATCAATCTGACATTTTCTCAGAAAATTGGCAATAGTGCTACCTCAACAGCTGGCTGTACCATTCCTCAGCATATACTGGAGAGATGCTCCACCACACAACAAGGACATTTGTTCAACCATGTTCATAGCAGCCTTATTTGTAATAGCCAGAATCTGGAAACTATGGTACATCTACACAATGGAATACTACTCAGCTATTAAAAGCAAGGAAATCATTTTTTTAAATTTTTTATTAATTTATTCTTGTTACATCTCAATGGTTATCCCAACCCTGTATCCTCCCATTCTTCCCTCCCTCCCAGTTTCTCCTTATTCCCCTCCCCTATGACTGTTCCTGAGGGGGATTACCTCCCCCTGTATATGCTCATAGGGTATCAAGTCTCTTCTTGGTGACCTGCTGTCCTTCCTCTGAGTGCCACCAGGTCTCCCCCTCCAGGGGACATAGTCAAATGTGAGGCACCAGAGTACATGAGAAAGTCATATCCCACTCTCCACTCAAGTGTGGAGAATGTTCTGACCATTGGCTAGATCTGGATAGGGGTTTAAAGTTTACTGCCTGTATTGTCCTTGGCTGGTGCCTTAGTTTGCACGGGACCCCTGGGCCCAAATCTGCCTATCATAATGTTCTTCTTGTAGGTTTCTAGGACCCACTGGATCCTTCTATTTCCCCATTCTCCCATGCTTCTCTCACCTAGAGTCCCAATAGGATGTCCTCCCCTCTGTCCCACTTTCCTGGTAAGGGAAGGCTTTCGTGGGACATGCCCCTTGGGCTAGTATGCAGATATAAGTGAGTATATACCATTTGAGTCTTTCTGCTTCTGGGTGAACTCACTCATTATGATCATTTCTAGCTCAATCCATTTATCCACAAATTTCGGGAATTCCTTGTTTTTAATAGCTGAGTAGTATTCCATAGTGTATATGTACCACAGTTTCTTTATCCATTCTCTTACTGAGGGACACTTAGGCTGTTTCCATGTTCTGGCTATTATGAATAAGGCTGCTATGAACATGGTTGAGCAAATTTTCTTGTTGTGTGCTGGAGCATCTTCTGGGTATAGTCCAAGGAGTGGAATAGCTGGGTCTTGAGGAAGCCCTATTCCCAGTTTTCTGAGATAGCACCAGATAGATTTCCAAAGTGGCTGTAGTAGTTTGCATTCCCACCAGCAATGAAGGAGTGTTCCTCTCTCCCCACATCCTCTCCAGCATGTGGTATCGCTTGAATTTTTTATTTTAGCCATTTTGATGGGTGTAAGATGGAATCGCAGAGTTGAAAAACAAGGAAATCTTAAAATTTGTAGACAAATGGATGGAATGAGAAACAATCACCCTGAGTGAGGTAACCCAGACCTAGAAAGATACGCATAGTATGTACTCATTTGTAAGTGGATATTAGTGAAACAATACAGGCTAACCACACTACAATACAAAGGCCTAAAGGAACTAAATAACTAGGATGACCCTAGGGAGAATGCTTAATTCTCACTTAGAAGGACAGATAGAATAGCCACTGGAAGTAGTTGAAGAGAAGGAACAAGAAGGGAGCCTTCCATAGAGGTCCTCTGAAAGACTCCACCTCACAAGGATCCAAACAGATGCTGAGACACCCAGCCAAACTCTAGGATGGAGGGAGTCTTATGAAAGAGTTGTGGAATAGAGGGACCTGGTGGGGCGTGGAGATCTAGGTCCCCTACACAGATGGAGCTGATGGGCAACTTGTGTTTCATGTGGGCCCTCTCTAGTAAGGGGAGCAGGAGCTGTTTCTGATAGGGATTCTGTTGCTTGCTTTTTTTTTCATCATTTCCCTTTGAGGGGGCTGCCTTCCTAGGCCACAGGGGAAGAAGATGTGCTCAGTCCTGATGTGCTGGGGTGGGTTAATAGTAGGGTCTCCACTTTTCTGAGAAATGAAGGGGGAAGAGGGAAGGAGGGCACGACAAGGAAGAGAGGAGGGAGGGCCTACAATCAGGATGTAAAGTGGATAAATAGACTAATTAATTTTTTAAAAAGTATTTGAGCCTAAGCAGAGTAGAGCTGACTCTGGATGTGGGGGTTGCCAGTTAGGTGGCTTCGAGTGTGTGAGCATGTGAGAGCTGGCTGGCTGACCAATCCGATGCCTCTCAGGTCCAGATCTAAGGCTTTGAATTTGCCCACCCTTACATCCACTCCATTGATGAACTGCTGAAATGCACGAAGGATCTTCCTGACACAGGCAAGCAACAAGAGATCCTAGAGGAGTCCCAGTGAGGTTCAAGTCTTGACAGAGTAGTAGAAACCAGAGGTCTCAGACCACACCAACCAATAAGTCATTGCAACGAATATCCGCAAGCAAAGAAGTAATCACAAAGGGTTATGCTGTGGTATAAGTAGATGGGGAGATGAGTGGGATTGGACTAGGGTACATGATATAAAATTCACGAAGAACCAATAAAAACTTTTTTTATACCTCACAGAAATTTAATATATGCACAAAATTTTCAAAGAGCAAGACTATATATAATACAAAAGAGAAAAAAAACAGGAAGGCATATAAGGAAAAAGAAAAAGGACAAAGAAGAAAATCACACAAAATTGTCAACCTTATTAAGTCATTTTTAAAATGCTAGTTAAAATAGCAATTCAATGCTATTTTATTTTTTTAAAAGACTAAAAAGAATTTGAACATAGATTCTTTTATTTTAATCATGATCCTCTATGAGAGGGAAGTATCAAAGATCTCCTCCAGCCTGCTTATCTGTTGGGCCTTGTTTTAGATTTCTCTTATTCAGAAGAAAAACGTCTTGGTATGCCAATCAATGTCACTTGCATTTAATGACTTCTATCATCTCACAGTAGTTGATAATAGCATAAATCAAATAGACCTTCCTTTAATTAGTTAAGAGGTAGTTTCAATTTGAACTTAAAATATGAATTTTCTGTTTCTTTTATCTTTTCTAATTTATGTAAGTTTATGTAACTTTCCTGGGCTTTGTATTAACATTCAATCCCATGTTCATAAAACTTCCATAGTGATATGGAGACTAATTTTCAAAAATCTTTTATGGCTTTCTACTGTTAATGGGAAAAAATTCAATGCCCCTTAGCATAATATTGCAAGGCATTATTCCATGGACAGTGGATTGGGTTGGAGTTATACCCATGATCAGCTAGTTATTTCAGCAAATTGAAGTCTGTTTTTGAAAGAACTACCTTGTAACATCCTAATTTCTTAGCCCACCAAACAGAGTTACAAAACAGGATTACAAAACAGAGTTATAAAACAGTTTTGCCTGCATGATGTCTCCTTGGAGAAAATGGAAGCTATGAAAAGAACAGCTTTTTTTTCACTGATGGAAATCCCCTGCTGTAGTCTTTGACAGTGCTTTGGAAATATTTATTTCAATGTACTTGGCATTATAGCCATTTTTATGTAGCAACAGAAGTGCCAGAGTCAGACCCTCAATATCCATCATTAGCCACAGCCAGCACAGCCTTGCCTTCACCTTTGGAATCTCCATGCTTGCTGGAACATTGACTGCTGAAAATGTCATTCCAAAATACTATAGACAACTTGCTGCTGTGACTCAGCCTGCAGACTTATCCCTCCCCTCTTCTTTCTTCCCTCTCTGTCTCTCAAACACATACACACACACACACACACACACACACACACACACACACACACAGACAAACACACACACAGACAAACACACATATGCAGGGGGAGAGAGAATGAGAGAGAGAGAGAGAGAGAGAGAGAGAGAGAGAGAGAGAGAGAGAGAGAGTGAGAGAGAGAGAGCTGGATTTTATACTTCACCAACACCCCACTGCTCCCTTAACTATGAGAGACATATTTGAATTGTTGTCAAAGCAATCTTGTCACATTGCATGTGCTTCAGTGTTCACCTTGTTTTTCCCTTACTACCAATTTAGTTCATCTTTGATAGTAAAGAGAATGTTACAATAAGAAGGGGAAAAGCCTAATAAGTCAAGAAAAATGAAATTAATTTTTTTTGGGGGGACAGGGTTTCTCTGTGCTAGACTTGGCTGTCCTGGACTCACTTTGTAGACCAGGCTGGCCTCGAAATCACAGAGATCCGCCCGCCTCTGCCTCGCGAGTGCTGGGATTAAAGGTGTGTGCCACGACAGCCCGGCTGAAATTAATTTTATTTAAGCAAGCCTCTCACTTTTAAAGTGAAGTCTGTCTGGCACAACAGCTGTGGTTTAATTCAGAGGTGCTGTGGCAGTCTCTTCCTTCTTGAACAGTAACTTATTAAAATTCCTTCCTTTTATAAAAAAAAGTATGCTATTTCTTTTCTGTCTTCACTTTTGTTTCCTCACCATGGCCTGATAATAGAAAAAAAATGACTGGATGGTCAGATCAATGATTAGAGCACTTAGAGATTTAAAAATGAATAGATCACGGCTTACTCCTGGAACACAGAGCAGGTGTCATCACAGCACCGCACTCTGAGACCAGGCCTGCAGAATACCTTTAGTTAGAGAGGAGAAGCTAAATCAAACCATGCAGTCTTCCTCCCACAAGGCTTGACTCTGATTTGATCCATAGACTAGAGTGAATAGTGTACTAGTACCTCTGTCCACACAGGGGAAGACTTGGCATCCACACCCACGTGATGGACTATGCCCTCTGCATCCTGTCTAGTCCTCATTCCTTCATCTTTATGCTTCCCTTATATATGAATGTGTTTTCTTTCTACTGCAACATGTTACTAACAAAAACAGCTTCTTTTGGTTTACAGTTTGAAGTTGGTCCACCATGATAGGTAAGGAGGCATGGCAAGAGGAAGATATATGAAGCAAATGGTCATATTAAGTCTATAGCTAGGAAGGAAAGAGAGAGAGAGAGAGAGAGAGAGAGAGAGAGAGAGAGAGAGAGAGAGAGAGAGAGAGAGAGAGAGAGA
>OU015760.1:12132264-12172339 GCA_907169655.1 Acomys percivali | reverse complement strand
AAGAAGAAGAAGAAGAAGAAGAAGAAGAAGAAGAAGAAGAAGAAGAAGAAGAAAGCAGATCACAAACTTGAGGCAAGTCTGTGTTAGTAGATAAACAAAACTCACAACTCACATGTTCACTTTATTTTTAGGAAAGTTAGTAAAATGCAAAAATTATCTTTGAACGTATCCCCTGGACATTGTTCTTTCTTTATTCCTTAGAATTAATTGCTATGATGAGTGGGATAATCATCCTCTTTAATACTTTTACATGTAACAAAAGAATTTTATATTATGGAATTTTGTTATGCAGCTTAGTTTTTTTCAAGGTTACATTAAGTAAAGACTTGTATAACTCAGTGCTTGCCTACCATGTATGAGGTCCTGAGTTAAATCTCTAGCACTGCGCAAAATTAAATTAATATTAAATATTTTAGTTCTATCATTACTGATACAGCTCTGGTTGTGTACTTTTGTCTGAATAAGAATCCAATTTATAAAGACATTGTACTTTACCTATGTCATTATTGATGAGCATTTGGGGTCACTCCTAATTATTTTTCCCCATTTTTGGCAATTCCTTGATAAATGGATATCATGTATATGTCCTATTGGGTACATAGTCAAATGCTTCTCTGGAGTACATACTTGAAAGTTAAATGCTAGACTGTGGGGTTGGTGCATAACACAATTTTCTTGATGCTGTTCTGCTACTTCCCAAGAATCTGTGTCAGTTCACAGCCTCACAGGATAGCATGATATAATCTGTTTACTCATCCCCTTCCTCCATACTGGTAATTGCCACACTTTTTAATTATGGTTAGCCTGATGAGCCAAAGATGCTATCTTATTGTAATTTTACTTTCCATTTCTCTGATTACTGGTAAGATTGAGAATCTTTTCATATGTTTATTGGCCATTTGTGTTTCTTCTGGTTTCATTATATGCCTAAAGAATCTCTGCTTATTTTTTCCTGCATGCAGAAAAAGTACACTCAAAAGCATTTGTGCATAAAATGAAGCTGGAAGGAGATGGGAAATCATTTACAGCATTGTCTACTAGAGTAGTTCTCCTTAATGTACCTGAGAAGGATGACTTTGTTGTAATTTCCTTTTTGAAAGAGAGGGTGGTTTTCACTCCTTTGCTCTACACATACTTGATCTATTTGTAAAGCACCTTCAAAAAGGAAACAAATCCGATGTAGCCTCCTCAAGAAAGAAATTAGTATGCTTTAAATGAATACCACAGTGGTTGCATCTTGGACTTTGGGATCAAAAAAAGCCAAGTTCCTGTTTTTAGTGCTTACTAGGAGGGACCTTGGTAATACCATCGAGGGTTTCCTAGGTTTCACAGTATTTTCTTACTTCTCTTGGTCTTTTCAGCAGAGTTCCCTTTTCTGTTACTGCCCTTGTCATCATTCTTGGTGACAATTCTACAGTGGCTTCAAATCCTTTCATTCTGATCCTCTTTGTTCCCTGATAGTTCTTGTGACCCATTAGTGTAGTACCCCATGGAAAAACTGGCATTACTAAATAGTCAGCCTTAGAACTTTAAATTTCTCCTTGCTGGCCCAAAAATCTGCTCTTCATTTTTGATCCTTTACCTTCCTGTCCATCCCAGTAACCCTGTTTGTTCATAGGCCATAGCCTCCTTTTATAGTTCTGTTTACCAGTTTGGAGCTTTGGTTAACAATGCCTTCTTTCTTCAGACCTACATTGGTTCTTCAACTCTTTCCAGTCACTCCTGGTAGGATTCTCTGCTTTCCTCTTTACCAGAACTTAGATCCACAACAACAGGGTTTTCTAAATGTGAGTCCTGGATCAGTGACATCTATATCACTATGTATCTTAGTCAGTTTTAACCAGCAACCTAACAGTCTAGAGCAGTGGTTCTCAACCTGTGGGTTGTGACCCCTTTGGCGTGGGTCAAATGACCCTTTCACAAGGGTAGCCTAAGACCGTCAGAAAACAAATATTCTTATAATTTTTTAAACAATATCAAAATTACACTTACAAAGTGAACACAAATAATTTTATTGTTGGGGTCGCCACAACACGAGGAACCATTGGTTCCTCAAACAATGGTTGAGAACCATTCAATGGTCTAGAGTCACCAAAGAAGGGAACCTCAGTTAAGAGATTTCCCAGCTCCATTGATTTTAGGGCCATGATGAGGCAGAAACATCATGGCAAAGGGCATGGCAGAGCATGGCTGCTCACCTACTGCTAGCCAAGAAGCAGAAAGGAATAACAGGAATAGGCCAGGGCCAAGATTACCATCCGAAGACATGCCACTATGACTTTCTTCCTTCCAAAGCTCTTCACTTTCCAATAAAACCATGTACCAGGTTGGAGTCTCCACAATCTGCTCATCTCTGGAAATGCTTCATAGACACACCAGAGAGAAGCCTGGCTAATCTAAGATCTCACAGTCCAGCCACACTGACAGTCCAATGGAGTAATCATAACAAACTGAAACCCAGATTTTTTTTCTGAAGTTAGATGTGAACTTGAAATGACTTTTCAGTAATGCAGAAGTTGGCAAGGAGAAAGTATGTTTACACCTGGCAACTCTTGATTTTTTCTTTCATGCTCTTTTTGTAGTGCTTGAAACCTGGAAAGGGTGTTAGGAATACAGTACAATTTTAAATGACAGGGAAGCTTTTGTGCAAATGACATTGGTGCATGGCTGTGCCTAGACACCTCTGTGGGCTGTGCTTAACCACCACAGGCTGTTGTATTTCCATCCCCAGAGACACAGAGGTTCATAGACCTGTGCAATGACATGTGATTCCAAGTTTACCATAACCATACTAATTCTTTATTATCTTTGTTATTATAAAGACAACAGCACAAATTATCCTAACCTCAGTTATCCCTATGTGAGCTTTTTGTGTATTTTCCATTCATTGTAATTCATTTTTAGTAATTCCTTTTTAAAAAATCATCATCAATGCTTACTTAAATGCTGATATATATATATATATATATATATATATATATATTAGTTCTGTGTTATGCAATAAAAACCACCATCTCAATCAATGAGAAAAAAAGAGATTGCCCAGATAATATTGTCTTGTGCACTTGTCTTCTTAATTGATGCAGGATGACCAAGCCCACCAGGCAGGTAACAATGAAGTATGTAAGAATGCTAGTTAATTATTTGCCACAGAAATCCAGCAAGCAATGTTACTGATAGGTTGTGTCCTAGAAGTTCAAGGTAAATGAACCTGTTGTTCCTCCATTAAATTGCTTTTGATCAGATGCTTTTATTATGGCAGCAGAGATGACACTAGGACACTGTGGAGCTTGTTAGAAGTACAGATTTTGGGCATTCACTCTGGGCCTACTGTCTAGTTAGAGCTTAGGAATCTATGTTCAATTTAACCACTATCTAGTGCACTAGATATTCCCCCGTTCAGCTGAATATCAATCTTCCCAATTCGGGAATCCCAATCAGATTCCCAAACTTGATGCACTATCCTTAGTATCTGCCATTCTGATTGCACAGCTCGGAGTTTGCCTTTACAGTCAGCCTGCCTATTAATTCTCAAGCAAGAGAATCTGTGCTCTATACCCCAGAAAACATTAAGAAAAAACTTTACCTTGGTCTTCTCATGTCACTAACTTCAAACCATCCTTCTTCCTTTAAAAATCCATGGCCTTCTTTTTCACTCAGCTCATAGAGTTGAAAGCCTTATTCTACTCTCTCTTGCCTCTTCCAATAATGCATTTAATTTCTTTCTGGTTACCTACTGACTTGGGAATGCTCCTTTTTTCTTAAAAATCTTTCCATAGTTTTACCTTCTGAGTTCACTTTATTCTTCATTCCCCTTAAAAGTGTTGGCAACTGTGGGCTAAATCACCACCCTATTTATTTATGTTTGCTCGTATTCACTCCTACCATGCACATCATCACCTCCTGCAATGATTCACTTGTTGCTCCTCAGAGACTTTTTTCATCTTTGTGGTAAAATACCCAACATAAGCAGTTAAAAGCAGGAAGGGGTTATTTGGGCTTATGGTTGCTGAGGATTCAATCCATTGAAGTGGGAAGGGAATGGTACATGACAGGAAAATGGGGAGGATGAGTATTAACACCATGTTTAACCTTCAAAAACCTTCCCCCAAATATCTATCCCACTCTAGACTCCCCTCTCCTAAAATGTCTACCTCCTCCCCAAATGGTGATGCCAACTAGGAACCAAGCCTTCCATGTGTGGACCAGTCTGGGATGTTTCAGATTCAAAGTGTTAGAATATAAATTACTGCTCCAGGTGCGACTCCAAAAACCTTTAATGATCAAGCCACATACTCTTGCAGTCTGTTAACCCTCCAGGAGCTACTGCAAAGAGCTGAGAGGTTACCCATTGCTTTCAAAAGAGCTGGATCCTCCCCAATTGTTGCCTAAGATCCAAGGAAGCTTGACTCTGTTCACACATTAACTAAGTCCCCCTCCCCTATGCAGATTTTCTGTGATACCTATCATCTGGCTTAAATCCTGCCTCCTTCCTTTGTCACCCAGCATAGCCTTGTGGTCTAGAATTTAAATATTTTTATTTTAATTCACATTAGGAGCACACTTTCCCCTACTTCCACTCCTCCCAGTCCCCTCCCACCTTCATCTTCCACAGATCCACTCCTCCTCTGTTTTCCTTAAAAAAAAAAAAACAAAAAAAAAAAAAAACAGGCTTCCTAGGGGATATCAAACAGAACATGACATAACAAGTTACAATGAGTCTAGGCACATACCCTCATATCAATGTTGGATGAGGCAACCCACTAGGAGGGAAGGGGTCACAAATGTAGGCAAAAGAGCCAGAGACACTCCCAATTTCCAATGTTAAGAATCCCACAAGAACACCAAGCTATAAGACAATAATATACGCAGAGGACCTAGCTCAGACCTGTACAGTATCCATGATTGTTGCTTCAGTCTCTGTGAGCCCCTATGAGCCCTGCTTAGTTGATTCTGTGGGTTGTATTCTGATGGCAAGGCATAAATAAGTCTTTAAGAGTAGATATCACATTTTGACTGGTGAGATTGAAACCCTTTATTCTTCCTCCCCCCCATACTGCATGGAATATTAAATCTCTAGGAAATTTGATCTCAGCACTTTTCTTTTGAAATTATCCTCTTTCTAATCCGTTGACAAACATCACAACAATGTAACAATGCCATGAGATCAAATGATTTTAGTTTACATCCTCTTTTCATACTTTGAGGTTTAATCCTGACACCACTATTTTTTAGTGGTACCCCCCCCACACTCTTTGCTTGGCTTTCCAGGACAACTTCTATGTTTCCTTTTTGTCACTTGGATTTATCGCTTTTGTTTTCCAATGAAGACTTCAGTTTTTCCGATTGTCCCAGTGAACATATGATTTCCTTGTTTTTCTTTCTCTATGCATGCTTTCATTTGTCTAATCATGCCCTTATATTTTCATTTTTATTGAAATAAATTCACGTTATAAATACTATCAACCATTAAAATATGAAATTTAGTGAGTTTTCCATATGCACAGAGTTGTGCAATCACTAGCAGTCTGCTTTCACAATATTTTCATTATCCGATTTCTTCTAAATGCAGACAGCCTGTGCTCGTTAATAGTCATTCTCCATTTCTCTCCTGAAGCTTTTATAATCATGCCTCTACCTTTTGTTTCAATGTATTCATTTATTTGGACCATTTTATGTGATTAGAATAACTCAATACTGTGGGGTTTTCTGTCTAACTTCTTTCACATATCATATTGCTTTCAAGGTAGATCCATATTGCAGCACATGTCATTATTGTCATTATTTTTATGACTGAATAACATCTAATTGCATGGTTATACCATATCTTATCCATCCTTTTATCAGGTAATGGAAATATGAGTTGTTTTTTCCATTTGCATATTATTAATACATAATATACACCCAGGGGATGAGTTGATTTTCTGTTAATTCACTATTTAACTTTTAAAGAAAACATGCCATTTTTCCAATTTCCTACACCAGTGGTATCTCATCATTCTGCTCTCTCTATATCCTTAGCACAACTAGGTTAGTTGTCACTCTTTGTCTCCTTTGTTGGAGTCTCTCTAGTGCATGGGAAATGGTGTGTGATCTTTTCGATAATTACACCAATTTTTTTCTCATAACCATCTGTAAATTTTCTTAGAAAAAATTCTATTCTAGTACTTTGCTCATTTATAATTAAGGTTTTTTTGTTGAGTTATAAGAGCTCTTTGTGTATTGTAGATACTATCCAGTTATTAGAAGCATCATATCTAAACATGTGATCCCATCCTATGGAAGTCTATTTTCTTTGAGCATACATAATTTGAATTTTGAGGAAATCTCAATTATATACTTTTTCTTTAGTTACTCATGCTTTTGGTGCTGTATCAGTCATCCAGATTATTCTCTCTATATATTTTTTAAAAGTTTTATAATTTTAGACTGAATTTAGCTAGTGTCATATAGACTTTATTGAGGGCAAGACCCTTGGGCTGGAGAGGTGGCTCAGATGTTAAGAGCACTGGCTGCTCTTCCAAAGGTCCTGAGTTCAATTCCAAGCAACCACATGGTGGCTCACAGCCATCTACAATGTGATCTGGTGCCCTTTTCTGGCCTGCAGGTGTACATGTAAACAAGACACAGTATACATAATAATAAAAATAATACATCATTTTAAAAAAGAATAAAAAAAGCAGGAAGCTTTAAATAGTAACTCTTAAAATCAGCATCTATGCTTCTTCCCCCTAGATTTCTTGCTACCAATACCGTAGCTGTTGCTATTTACTTAGAGACTTTTATGAATTGGTTCTAAAATGTCCATATGTTTCTGTAGTTTTGTTTTTGCAGTGGTGGGAATGAATGAAACCTAGAACAGTGTGTGTGTGCGTGCACATGTGCACGTGTGTGTTGTGCATTCATTTTATCACCAAGCTATGCCATAATAGTTTCTTTTCTGTTAGCTTTGTGGTTGGCTAATGACTATACTGAGAGTTTCTTAGATGTCTAGAACCAGTAATTCTAGTAGTGGTAGAGGGAGAAAAAATATTAATGCTCTCATCAGTAAGTCAGGAAATTTATGACTTTGCCTTCTGTTCATGCAAAACCATGATGTCACATAACAAAGTGCTTGAGGCTTTCTTGGGTTTTCCTTCCTTGAATTTGAGCACAGAACTGGAAATACAAAGACCTATGGGATCTAACTCTTTCACTATTCCATATGTGAATTCATTCATTCATTCATTCATTCATCCAAGTTATTCTTTGTCTCAATTTTTATACTTACCTCAGGAAGTTGCATTGTTCACCAGTTGCTGCTGATAATTTTTCATAAAAGCCTCCTGGAATTTTTCTGCACTGATTGCACTGGGACTAGGAAGTTAAGTGTGCCCAGAGCTCAGTGTTCATAATGAGATTTAGTTATATTTCTTTAGTAAATGCATCGATAAGTCTCAGATTGTTACAAACTTTTGATTAATTTCTAGAGTTTTAAAAACATTGATTTTGACCAATTTTTGCTCGTGTACTCCTTGTTGTTCTTGGGGAACTGGCTTTGTAGAATTGTTTCTTTGCCTTTCCTCCTGACATCATTACTGTTAATCTAATATTGATTGCTATATCTGTGTTCCCCTTTTACTTGACCTTCACCTGAATTTCCCTCTATGCATACCACAAATTTAATATCTTTTAAGTAGAACTAGTAATCTCCTTCTACACATTTTCTCCTTCTTCCACTGTCCCTGTTACAGGCTCATTTTTAGGCTGGAGAATATTAAGCTGGCTAAGCAGATGGAGGAGACATCAAAATTGTAGCAGGATCTAATTATAATTATCTGCATTAATCTGATACTGCTGGGTGTGAAATGAATAAAAACATTAAGGATTAGAAATAGATGAACTTGAGTCATAATAAGATTTACATCAAATGCTGCACTGACCCCCAAAATCTCTGATACAATTGAATACTTCTTTTCACTGTATAAATTGCTTTCTCCACAGACCAACTGAACTGTGACTCACCCCATTGAATACCTTACTCACATTAAGTGCTAAACAAATGCCTGTTTAATAATAGCATAAAATTTAATTAAATAAATAATATGAATTTGTCTTCCTTTCTCCTCCTTCTCTCTCCTTTAAATTAGAAATTTAGTTTCCTTCCATGCTGGACATTTCTTCAGAAAGTCATGAGTATAATTACCTTTTCAATATTCCATTGACATGTCAACCTGAATTATATGCCAAAGAGAGCCAAAATAAGAGTTTGTTATGGGATGTGAAGCCCGATACAATTTCATACTTCCTTGGGGGTATTCAATGAGTATTAATTGTGCTAGGAATCAAATTAGGAAATGATATCTGATTCTGTTTTTGCCCTGCTTTTATGTTTCATAGAAACTTGACACAGACCACTGGAAATCAATGACAGATATTGCCACAATGAGATGAACAACAAAATTATTAAGCAGAAAATGTTTTCTATCTAGCTGTTTTTTAAAAGTGAAACCTTTCACCTAGGCCTTTAGAAAAAAAAATTCTTTAAAAGTCTCAGGACCGAATGTATATTCTTTGTATTTTTAACTTATTTTTTGAGACCTTTATCAATGAGTAGTGTATTTACATAATTTCCACCCTATTCTCTCCTGCTCAGACTCTATCAGTTGTTCCCTCAACAAACTTATGACTTCCTATTGTTTTACACATACGTAAGTGTGTCTGCTTCTCGTCTCTGGATTCTGTTGTCAAGATGAGCAAGTACAACTCTGGAAAGAGGTTAGTAAAGGAGGCATCATCTACAGGTGGATATCTGTACTGCTGCCAAAGTATCATTAAAAATAATAGGCACAACTTTTTCCTCAGAAAAGATGGAATAGAAGTGTTTTCCTTTGTTTTATTAAGAACCAGTAGATACGAACATATAAGAAGACTCTGAAATATAGATAGAATGCCAACAGACCAAAGATGATTTTAGAAAGCCCAAAACATATAAGAATGCCTTCTGTCTCTGGTAAGAGAATGAAGGAAGAGCCAGAGGCAAGCACATGAAGAAAAAGAACATTTAGAACAATAATTGTTTTACTCCAAATATGACAGTTAAGACTAATATCCCCCCTCTGACACAAAGAATAAAAGTTAAGTGGAGATCCAGACACTCATCACTGTGAAAAAGTACATAGTGTGGAGGCTGCATGGGGGATAATAAACTAGCTTTGACTCTCTCAGTGAGAATATATCAGAAGAACCATAGTTGGCACTCAGAATTTGACCCCCTTCCTCTAACTTACACCCAGCAGAGAAGCCCCTTATCTCTTGGCATCAACAGGGGCTGAATAATGTAACTGCATGCTCTATATGGAAGGAGCAAGTTCCTGTTTATAGTTCCCTTAGTGGATGTGCTAGTGAATGTTTGCTAAAAGATATCTAAATAAGACCAAGAGTTTCACAATAGGACATCCCAATGTCCAAGAGTCTCATTGTACTAATAATAGTTCTGTATCTTGGTGACAGTGCTGGTGGAATAAATCTATGTATGGCATAAAATGATGTGGAACTAAACACATACAGTATTTCAATGCCACTTTCTTGCATTTAATATGCTATTACCACTATATTAGCTATGACCATTGTGGAAAGCTAGATGGGGATATATGTGCCTCCTACATGTTATCATTGTAACATTTTGTAAATCTATACATTATTTAAAATAGAAAGGTAAAAAGGCTAGTTTTCTTGGTTTTGAGAGAAAGAGACAGACAGACAGACAGAGACAGAGAGACATGGAGAAACAGAGAGTGACAGAGACAGAGAAAAATAAAATAAAATTTGTGCTTCCAGACACAGTACAAGAATCAGAACATTTGAGAAAAAGAACGTACATAGACTGATCTGAAACTCTAAGAAAGAATCCTGGAAACAGTAGTCATTTTTAAGTATTGCACTGCAGGGAAGCCATATATCAGTCCATAAAATCCTCAAAGCTCATCATTGTGATTGATACATGTTAACAATTGCCACAAACAAACAAACAAAAGTGTGTGGACTCAGTAAACTAATAAGTGAGAATGCCTTGTTCCAATTTGTAACTTGCTGGCTACAGTTAGAGAGAGGACTTAGAGAAGGGCCTTTAGGGAGGACTAAGGAGTCACTTGGTTTCCATAGAGGTACCTCTCAAGCTCTCCGAGATGAGCATTACAGGATATATCTAGATTTCAAATAGGAGAGAAGGGAGAAGGGGTATTCAAATTTGAGATGTGTCAGTGTAGCTGATTTATGTTAAGAGGATCAGGCTTATATGTACAAGGGTATCTATGAAACTACTTTGACTTCTTCAATTGCCTCTCTTCATAGAGTTTCTTCATTGAGTTATTTTTTTTAAAAAAAGTTTAACATATCATGTTATTATAAATGAGAATCACCTACCTGTGCTACAGAGTTCAGGAGAAAAGTGCAGAGGCCAGTTCAAAGCAGTGAAGCGTTCCAAGCTAGGTATCAGAAAAATACTAGGGGCAGATGATGCAGATGATAAGGTGAACCATCCTAGAGGTCAGAAGATACTTCCACTTCAGATTTCAACTCAAGATGTCTAGTCAGTTCCCTAGGCCTGGAGTATTGCTCATTGTATAGATTTGTTAGTCCAAATTATTACAATATTCTTGGGCCTATCTGTAATACACAATAATGCAGCAATACAATAAAATACACTTACAGTCCTGCCACTCTGCACCAGCAGGGACCATCAGCATGCAGAGAATAATATATGGAAAAGATATCTCACATAATAGTCAACAACCTATGAAATCGCTTCATGAAGAGTTATAGACAGATACAATATAAAAGCTACAAAGCTGCGGTGGTTACTTCAATATTAGAACAAATGCAAAATGCATTAAAAATCCACCTTGAGACATTTTTGAAGATTGAACCTACATAAACTCAGTCAATGCTTTTGTAACAGTTATGTGAACTTTAGGGCATCAAACTATCAGATATTTATTGACCATCTAACAAAACAAAGATTTTATGTCTTAAGGATCACAGAAGGGACTTATTTTGCCTTGCTTTTCAAAAGAATGTTTGTGTGTATGTGTGCACATGTTGCCTTTTAAAAAAATCTATTCAAGCCAAAATGTTTCCTTTTAACTGAAGACATCTGCCCTTAGAGGCTTATAAACTTTCATATGGCTTCAGTGCAATCCAATCAGTCATTCTATGTGACCATACACAGCACTGTCAGGTATTGTAAAGCGATAAAGTGTTTCTAAGTGACATCATAGGAGGAAAATAGAAGATTTTAAAAAATACATTAAAAAGTGCTGGGAAATGGAGGTCAGGGTAATGGAGGCTGAAGAGAGGGAAAGATAAAAAGAGGCAACAGACAAGGTAACTCTCTATTTTACTTGTCCAGCAGAAAGGGGTTAAGGCACCAGCAGATAATAGTTCAATGGCTATCCAAAAGGATGCACACTTGTTGAGGTTGTGCATTACATTCTCCTACTCTGCTTAATATGCATTCTGTATAGAGTTGCATCCATTAGTACAAGGCTAGAGAGATAGTTCAGTGACTAAGGAAGGTGCTTGGTGAGCAAGCATGAGGATCTAAGTGTATATGGCAGCTTATGTATGTAACATATGGTTCTGGGTGGGAGTGGTGGATAGAAGAGACAAGTGGATACTAAAGGCTCACTACCTCAAGCAATTTAGGGAAAATGGTGAGTTCCAGATTCAGTGAAAAAGTGTGTCTTCACAAATAATCTTGAGAGCAATAGAAGACACCTGACATTGACCTGTGGCCTCCATGCAAGCACCTATGCACACACACGTGCACGTGCACACACACACACACACACACACACACACACACACACACACATGAACAACACATATACACACAGAATTTTGTCCATGGAAATAACACATTTTAGTTCAATGAATTAATTATAGGGAAGCACAAGGTTTTCTTTTCAAGGGTCTATAAATGACTTTACTAAAATTAACTGACAACAGATTAGCAAAAGAAAATATATACAAAATTATTTTCAAATTAAATATATTTACTTATTTAGTTATTCAATTGTATGTGTGTTTGCCTGCATTTATTGGCATGTATAGTGTGTCTTCTGATGCCCAAAGAGATTAGAAAAGTTTATTCGATTCCCTGGAACTTGAGTTACAGCAGATAGTCTTTATTCACCATGTGAGTGCTAGGAACTCAACCCAAGTCCTCTTCAAGAGCAGCCAGTGATCTTAATTGCTAAGCCGTCTTTACATTCCAACATGCAAAATCATATATATATATATATATATATATGTGTGTGTGTGTGTGTGTGTGTGTGTGTGTGTGTGTGTGTGTGTGTGTGTGTGTGTGTGTGTGTGTGTGTGTGTGTGTGTGTGTGTGTGTGTAGTGACCAGATGGTTGGTTGAGGCTTAAATAGCTTCTTCACATGAAAGAGGGAAGGAGAAAGTGCAAGCATTTAGAAATGAAGAAATGGATGCTCCTACAAACAGATAAAGTTCTTCTGTGTTACATTTCTTCTTTAGTAGAGTTTAATTTTAATATTATTTGATTAAGTAGTTTTCAGTAAAAATGAACAAAAACAAAAACTGAAGGCAATTGTGTTCTTCTTTAGCAGACCCAGTTTTTTTCTTTTTAAAATGTTATTAATTTATTCTTGTTACATCTCAATGGTTATCCCATCCCTTGTATCCTCCCATTCTCCCCTCCCTCCCATTTTCCCCTTATTCCCCTCCCCTATGACTGTTCCTCAGAGGGATTACCTCCCCATGTATATGCTCATAGGGTATCAAGTCTCTTCTCGGTGACCTGCTGTCCTTCCTCTGAGTGCCACCAGGTCTCCCCATCCAGGGGACATGGTCAAATGTGAGGCACCAGAGTATGTGAGAAAGTTATACCCCACTCTCCACTCAACTGTGGAGACTGTCCTGTCCATGGGCTAGATCTGGGTAGGGGTTTAAAGTTTACCGCCTGTGCTATCTCAGAAAACTGGGAATAGGGCTTCCTCAAGACCCAGCTATTCCACTCCTTGGAATATACCGAGAAGAGGCACCAGCACACAACAAGAACATTTGCTCAACCATGTTCATAGCAGCCTTATTCATAATAGCCAGATCATGGAAACAGCCTAAATGTCCGTCAGTAGAAGAATGGATAAAGAAACTGTGGTACATATACACTATGGAATACTACTCAGCTATTAAAAACAAGGAATTCCCGAAATTTGTGGATAAATGGATTGAGCTAGAAATGATCATAATGAGTGAGTTAACCCAGAAGCAGAAAGACTCAAATGGTATATACTCACTTATATCTGCATACTAGCCCAATGGGCATGTCCCATGAAAGCCTTCACTTACCAGGAAACTGAGACCGAGGGGAGGACATCTAGATGGGACTCTAGATGAGAGAACCATGTGAGAATAGCAATGTAGAAGGATCCAGTGGGTCCTAGAAACCTACAAGTAGAACATTATGATAGACAGAATTGGGCCAAGGGGTGCCGCTCAAACTAAGGCAACAGCAGACCCAGTTTTTAAGTAGATGGAAGGGCTTTGGGATAAAGCTCTTTCCTGCATTTGTTGCTGTCCAGGTATTCAGTTTGAAGTCCACTTGGAGAACCATTTTCTGATATTCAAGAGAAGGAATGAGGAAATGGCACATATGCCTTACATTTCTTTTCTAAGAAAGTAGTGCTACGTGTCATTGTGCCATAAAATACCTATATATAAAACCACTCAAGGCTTACCAAAACCTTCATCTCCATGGTTCATTTCAATACTTATTTGTGAAACTCTTCCATTTCTCCTAAACTAAATAGGTCAAAGTTGAAGATTGAGACTGTCAAAAGGAAATGTATAAGTCTATTGATTTCTGTCCTTAAGTATTTGAATAAAACTATGGAAAATAGAAATGTATAGTAGATGGTACTATATATGGAGGAGGGTGCTTTGGAGAATTCCCAGGACTGAATATTGACAGTTCAGAGTTTTAACAATAAAATATTCCTCAAAGCAAAGCAAAAGGCTTCCCCAGGTCATTTGGCCCCTGGGCTATTCTTCCTGCCAGTCAAAAGGGTGTTCTCCCTTTGATCTGTGTTGACATAAAGCCATATGATAAGAATACCTTGTGATAAAATAAAGTACATATTTGGGGGAAGCAATTTGGATATACCATTGAATTTTCACACTCCAGTATGATTATGTTTAGAGAACTATTAGGTTTTTTTTAAAGATTTATTTTCATTTTGATGTGTATGTGTGTTTTGCCTAATACATGCTTGTGCATCAATTGTGTTCCTTCCTGGTGCCTGCAGAGGCATGAAGAAGGCATTGGATCCCCTTGAACTGGAGTCACAGACAATTATGAGCTGCCAGGGATAAGTCTGGGTCCTTTTCAAGAGCATCAGGTGTTCACCAGAGAAGCCTTATCTGAGGCCCTAGATGACTATTTTTTTTAGTGTTTTGAGACAGGGTCTCATTCATTATGTAGCCTTGGCTGGGCTAGAGCTAGCTGTATAGACCAGGATAGGCCTGAACTCACAGAGATCCACCTGCTTCTGCTGGGATTAGAACCATGTGTCTTCATGCCTTCATATTATATTTGAAATAACGATTACAATGACAGAAAAGCATTAGTACTAAATATTTCTTGCCTTATCATCCATTGTCTCTTTGATATATTTTCTGGAAGTTTTTCTTGACTGTATACTATCTATTGTGCATTTTTAAAATCCAACAATCATTTCATTAATTTATTAACTAAAATCTTTCTTCTTTACTAATTTTCAGTCTCATTATAAATAATATCAGTCTTTTCAAATACTAAACTATTTTTCTGGTTTCTTTTTTCAGAGATCTCTCTGTTTAATTTTGAAATAATATGTTTATCTATGAGATTATTACATTTATTATTAAAATTACTATAAATAATTACATCATCCCCCCTTCCTTTTCCTCCTTATAAACCTTTCTATATACCCATCCTTGTTCTCTTTTAAATTCTTGGATTTTAAAAAATTAATTGTTGTTACACATATACGTATATACATATATACTTATATATATATATTCCTAAATATAACTTTGTCCATATGTACATCCACTGTATGTGTGTTTTCAGGCCTATAGCCAAGGCTCAGAGAGCACTGGGGAGGAAGGAAACAAAAAGATTGTAATAGCCAGAGAATCATGGGTATTTCTGAGAGATAGTGTCTTGTAGGAATGGCACTCATAAGCCCTCACCAACATGACTATCTAAACATGAGCTGTAAAAGGACAAAACCAGACATGAAGTGGGTGGCATGAGGCCTCAATCTTATACAAAGAAATACAGGAAACTAAGGAATGATGAGAGTTTGTGAAATAGTAGTATCATGGGAAGAATACACAAATTGATTATCGAATACCAGATATATTTATTTTTATTATTGTATATTTATCTAGGACTTGTCTAATGATTTTTTTCAAATACTTGACAGTGTTCCATAAAAGAAAGAAAGAAAAAGAAAAGCATATTGGAAACTTACTAAAATTTAGACTCCAAGATAAATTTAGATTTTTTTTCTCATAATAAGGCCAGTAATAGTTATTTACGGTCACTTATTTGTGAGAATCTGGCAGTAGTGGGATTGTATCCAGAATAAGATATTTTCAGGGACATTTACATTTTTTCTTATCTTTAGTTCTATAAATACTCATTTATTAATAATTGTGACATATTTATGCTCTTTTAAAAGATGTTTCTGCTTTTGGCTAAAGAGGAACTAACTGTGTTTTGATAGTAAGCTAACTAATTTTTCTGAGACAGTTTACCTTTTAAAACTCAATACAAAGAAATATACTGTATTGGTGGCACTAGTTACCTTTTTCTGTATTGTAATTTTGAATTTTTTGTTTAGAAGAATAACCATTTCATAAGGAATATCAAATTTGTTGGTCCATGCACAAAATTTACAACCACATGCCTTCATGTTCCCTCTTCACATTTGCTTCTCAATACACTTAATATGCTAGAACTTCTGTTTAATCTAAAATGGTTATCTACAAGAAGAACACTATGACCGGCAGATTTGGGCCCAGGGATCCTGCTCAAATTATGGCACTAGCCAAGGACAATACAGGCAGTAAACTTCAAACCCCTACCCAGATCTAGCCAGGACATTCTCCACAATTGAGCAGAGAGTGGGGTCTGACTTTCACACGAACTATGGTGCCCTGTATTTGACCACGTCCCCTTGATGGGGAGACCTGGTGGCACTCAGAGGAAGGATAGCAGGCTACCAAGAAGATACTCGATACCCTATGAGCATATACAGGGGGAGGAGGTCCCCCTCAGTCACAGTCATAGGGGAGAGGAGTAAGGGGAAACTGGGAGGGAGGGAAGAATGGGAGGATACAAGGGATGGGATAACCATTGAGATGTAATATGAATAAATTAATTAAATATTTTTTAAAAATCTAGAATGGTTATGACTGTATGTAAAACCATCCGTGAAAGAGCACTCCAGTAAAAATATGGAACATTCTGAGAAGAACTGAGGTTTGGCATGCCAGAACACTTTATTGCCTCTCTAGGATGAAAAAAAAGGACTTTACTGAGGCTGAGTCTGTTTTCAATAAACAGGGCATTTTCACCAGCATTCCAACAGAATCATGGTTATGACAATTGAAAGATTTTTTTTGGCAAATTTGGCTGTTTTCAAGTTCATATTATCATGAAAAGAAAGTCAAGACAAGATGTTAGGGTAATCCACTCCTAAAAATATTGAAAATCCACAACCACCCTTAGGGCTTAAAGGTGAAAGAGAGGGTACACTCATTAGTGCCTGCAGAGGATGTCTATAGTAAGAGGGCTGATTAGGAGTTGTGAATTTTGTCAAAAGTTTATGATCAACCCATAGTAAATCGAGGGAAATAAAATTTTCCCCATCTCATTCCTCCTTAGTCTCCTCACATTGGCAGGCATCTCCCATTAACTGAGGCTAGTCAGAAGCCAGAAGGCAATGGGTCTGCTGATAGAGTTCAAGGAAAGCTGTTTCCCATGGTACAGGACACAGTAGAGAAGACCATAGTGAATCTAAGACAAGCAAAGGGAAATGTTTAGCACTCAATGAAAAACTCATATTTATGAATAATTCCTTAAGTGTAGTTTGTATTGCTTTTTCTGGAATGGCAAAGCAACTCTATATATTCAGAGGGAAATGATGTAGTCAGATCTGACTCATTTCACAAGTCAGGAAGGACTCTTCTTTTGTGGAAAATGACACATGCACTTTATATATCACAGGAAAGTCAGGCATGAGAAGAAAGCCATGTAAAGATTCGTTACATATATCTACTCATACTCTGTGTGGATCTCTTTCTATATTCTTGCTAAAATAATAAAGAACTTTTAAGTATATGTGGCTCTGCTTGTTTTTCCTACATGTTCAAGGCATATCTGACATACTGCATTTTCATGTTTCTCAATCACATAAGTAGTTTTTGGTATACACACACTCATCCATTAGACATAGAAAGACATACTACTTAATTTACTAAAGATTATACTTTTCAAAAATCAGTGGACTATAATTTATTTGATTAATATTCACTGTGGTACTTAATCTCCATAGTTAACATTCATAATCATTGAGGCCTTAAAAAAATCATGACATGTGTCTTTAAATAGAGAGGGGGTCCTGGCTAGTGACCAGGTGGAAGTCAGAGAGATAGCTGAGAATGAAGGAAGCTGGTAGGGAATAAAAGTATTTCAAGAGACGCATTATGAGTGTTACTGACCCAGATACACTATGTTGGAATAACAGCTGTTACTAAAAGACAGATCTGTGCAATCATCTCATGTCACTCTTATCAATATTGTTTGTTCTGATCTTCCCAAGGCCTTAATGTACATCATTAGTTTATAAACTTGACATCTGTAAAATTTTGGTGTAGACACTTAATGCTATAAACATTACTCTTAGGGCTACCTTTATCATGTCCCATAGATTGTGGTATGTTGTTTTAATTTTCTTCTAGATTCCTTTTTTTTTTTAAAAAGAAATCTTCCTTGATTTATTCAGTGACATCACTCTGTAGTGTCTTATGGTAAGAGCAAGGTGTTTGTAAACAAATGAATCCTCTCCTTTTTGAATGGAGTGACAAGCATTTCACTTCATGTTTATCCTTGACAGAGACTTTCAGAAAGCTATCTAATTCCCTAGAACCTCAAATGAATACCAGTAAACCAAACTCAAGTTGAATTCCTTATATATTATATAGGGATACAAAGTGTCATAAGAAGTACAGATGAGAATTAGTGATATTTTTCTGAAGGCTTGTGTATGGCTGGGGAAATTTAATAGAACATAAAGGAAAAAATATAAAAATAAAAAGAAATTGATTTTAAAAAGGAAATCAATGGGCAAATAGACATGTGAAGGAATATTGGATAGGAAATACAGAGACAACTTTAAACTTTTGTTAATTAAGCCATGTCTACTCCATATTCATGGACCTTTCACTGATTCATCATTATGTTCAAATAAACCTTCACAGGAATATTAGTACCCTGGTGATGGAAACTCTTTTATCAAGCAAAATCTACAATCATATCATATACAAGTAAATGATTATGTCAGCCAATCAACTTGCATTTCTTAAAGTCTGCTGAGCTTTCAGTAGGCCAATCCTATGTGATCTTCAACTGTATCAAAGCATGGGAAAAATGGGGAATTCCAACAGTGCTTTGGAGCTTCATAAATACATGTGACCTTGGACAAGCTTCTTAACATCTCTGAATTTCAGTTTTCCCACAATAACATCTCCTGCATGGTTGTTTGATAATTTAAAAAAAAATGTTACACACACATATGACAGATTCAGCATAAAGTAGGTAAGTGGTGAATTGTATATACTATTAATTATGAATTTCAATAAAATAATAATCTATTTTTGTCACTTTTTTCCCACTGTTTAAACTTGGGCTAAGAAAGACTCTAGCATCTCCATTGTGATTTGTAACCATAAGCCAACCTCTCTACAGCAATTATTTTGCTGGCAAGTAAGCAAGGCCATAAATCAATAACAACTCTTGCAACCTCAGGACTTATCGATCTTGTTGTTTATCTTCTGTAATGTTCCTGGAAAACCCAATTATTTTGGGAAGTTACCCAAACTATTTTACCCATTATTCGATATTGGTGTTATTAGTAACAAGTTATGAAAACATTTTATAGATTTTCTTTTTTAAACTCCTTTTATGCACAATACAGATATTTACAAAATATTTTAGCATATTTATTAAAAATTGGGTAAACAGCCAGAAATTCTTTTTAGTACATATATTTAAGGTAGATTGCAATTTTCAGGATACATGGATTCCATCCATCTTATAGAGTTAGGCATTGGCAGTGATTTGAAACCAAATCATCCTTTATTAATGAATCTGCTGTTGTTCCCCCCAAATCATATACTGTTTGATGTAGAATAAATAACCAGTAAATAGTTTTTGAATTAACAAGTGAATGAATGAAAGCACTGACAAATAAAACCATGGATTTATAGTCACTAACTTTTAATGTCTAAAAGTGTAGTTCTATTTTCCTTCTCAGTTTAAATATATTCTTGGATTTATAGGCATATATGAAAGCCTATGTTTTTAATAGTGAACTGTCATTGAAAGCTTAAACTTTTTCTTCTGTCTTTCAGACTTATCTCATTGATAAGATAGAGATACTATTGTGAGGCATACAATTTCCTTTTGTGATGACTAAAGAAAGCTATATATTAAAACAATATGAAGTTTGAAGAGGGTTTGAAGAGGAGCAGACCTTATCTAGACTTAAACATGAGGATCTCATGAAGTACCATTTAAAATTAGAATTCCTAGCCACTATCTGAGAATCTCTAATGTCACTCATATGATCAGATGACATTCAACCAGGTGCTTCTGGCCAGATGTGCTTCATGAATAGGCAGGGAAGTCAAAGCCTATGTTAGAAGATAACTGTTACCACACTATCAGTGAACAGATGGAGCTTGCTTAATCATTTCCCTTAATTTCTGTTTTATCAAGTTTAGTATCAATATAAATATTAATAACTAGACTATAACAAATAATTTCTAGGAGAATCACAAAAAAGTTTAATATTGAAGTCTTTCTATTTCATATGAATGCTTGAAATCTATCTTAAAGATATTCACACAGAGGGAGATCAAAGATGGCGGTGCCCATCACCATCACACATAATGTCTGATCAGCAGGATAGCAGTGACTGCACAGGAACTGAAGAACCAAACTGAGAGCTCTAAAACATCAGTATTGGTGTTTCCTAGGTGAGAGGAAAGTACACAGTGTGTAACACAAGTGGGTTCTGGCATCAGGTCATCCGGCTAATCCACAGAAAATTTCCTGGATGCCTGCAGGTATGCATGTAGTCTTCAGGGTCTACCCTCACACCGAGATGCAAAATACAGCACTCAATGTCCTAGACTGATCTCTAGGCCACAAAACACCAGTGTCTGAGTCTCCCAGCCAAATACAGACCTCACAGTGTGGGACACAAGTGGACCTGAACACAGCTCACTATGCTACCCCATGGGAAAGTTTCTGGGTACCCATAGGCACGTGGTCTCCAGCATCTAGCCACAGGCTCGTGCCCATGCGCTCAGTGTATCAGACTAAACTGTGGACCAATATACACCAGTGTCTGGGTCTTCCAGCCAAGAGGAGACCCCACAGTGTGGAACATATGTGGATCTAACCTCAGGTCACCTGGACAATCCATGGAAAGTTTCTGGATCCACACAGGTGCAGGCGTAGTCTCAAGAGTCTAGTCACATGCTTACCTGCACACCACACCTGTACTCTCTGTATCAGAATGAATGGTGGGCCACAAAACACCAGCGTCTGGGTCTGCCTGATGAAAGGAGACAACACAGTGTGGAGCACAGGTAGATCTGACCTCAGGTTACCCAGCAGGTCCACAGAAATGTCCTGGGTCTGATCTCAGGTTACACAGCAGATCCACAGAAGGGTTCCCTGATCCCCCCAGGTCTTAGCCTATAGCCACTTACCTAAGAACCTTTCTCAATGGCCAATGAAGGACAATCAGAAAATACTGCACAACACCAGAGACAGCAAGGGGCTAAAGGTCGGCATAAAAACAAAACAAAACAAAAACAAAAGCCAAAGTAATATGGCATCTCCACAACCTGGATATCCCAGTTCAATCAGTCCTGGACACTCTAACACAACTGAAACACTAGAAAATAACTTCAATTCTTTCCTTATGAAGATGATAATGGAGAAAACAAATAAAATCTCTAAATACAAGAAGATATAGTCAAACAGAGTGAGGCCCTTAGAGAGGCCATGACAGAGGTGTATATAGAGGAAATGAATAAATCACTGGCTGAAATTCGGGAAAATGCAAAGAATCAGGTGAAGAAAATCAATAAAATGTTCAAAATCTGAAGATGAAAATGGAAACAGTAATAAAAGCACAATTTGAGGAAATCCTAGGAAGAGAGATTCAGAGAAGAAAACAAGAATCTCTAACAGAGTACAAGAGATAGAGAGAGGAAAGAATATAAATAAGATGTAGAAGATATGGTGGAAGAATTTGATGCAACCGTCAAAGAAAATGTTAAATATAAAACATTCCTCACACAAAATATCCAATAAATCAAAGACAGCATGAAAAGATGAAACCTAAGAATAATAGGAATTGAGTAAAGAGAAGATGCCCAGGTCCAAGGCCCAGAAAATATTTTTGACAAAATCATAGAAGAGAATTTCCTCAACTTAAAGAAAGAGATACCTTTTAGCATACAGGAGGCCTACAGAACACTAAATAGAGTAGACCATAAAAGAAATTCTTTCTGCTACACAATAATCAAAACACTAAATGTACAGAACAAAGAAAAAATATTGAAAGCAACAAGGGGAAATGTCCAAATAATATACAATGATAAACCTATCAGAATTATATCTGATTTTTCACCAGAGACTATGAAAGCCAGAAGGGCCTGGGCAGATGTCTTGCAAATCCTAAGACACTACAGATATCAGTCCAGACTAGTCTATCCAGCAAAACTTTCAATAGCCGTAGATGGAGAAAACAAGATACTCCATGACAAAAACAAATTGAAACCGTACCTATTCACAAATCTAGCCCTACAGAAGATACTAGAAGGAAAATTCCAACCCAAGGATGCTAACTACACCTAGGAAAACAGAGGAAAAGATAACTTCACTTTAGCAAAACAAAAATTACACAAGCACACAAACAAACTACAACAACCAACATCAAAGTAAAAGTATCTAAAAGTCACTGGATATTAATCTATTTCAACATCAAAGGTCTTAACTCACCAATAAAAAAAACACAGAGTAACAAAATGGATGGATAAAGAGGACTCAATATACAAGAAACAAGAAATATACCTCAGCCACAAAGATAGACATTACCTGAGAGTACAAGGCTGGAAGAAGGTCGTCCAAGCAAATGGTCACCAGAAACAAGCTGCAGTTGCCATTCTAATATATAAAGAAGTAGACTTTCAACCAATATTAATCAAAAGAGATGAGGAAGGATACTTCATACTAATCAAAGGAAACATCAACCAAGTGACATCGCAATTCTGAGCATTTATGCTCCCAAAACAAAGGCACCCACATTTGTAAAAGAAACATGAATAAACCTTAAAATACACACCAATCCCCACACATTGATAGTGGGAGACTTCAACACCCCATTTCAGCAAAGGGTAGGTCAAGGAAACAGAAGCTAAACTGAGAAATAATGACACTAAATGATGTCATAAATCAAATGGACTTAACAGATATCTACAGACTTTTTCACCCAAACATAGAAGATTATACCTTCTTCTCAGCACCTCATGGAACCTTCTCCAAAACTGATTATATGGCAGGCCACAAAGCAAGCCTCAACAGATACAAGAAGATTGAAATAATACCTTGTATCCTATCAGATAATCATGGACTAAAGCTGGGTTTCAACAATGACAGAAATAACAAAAAGCCTACATATTCATGGTAACTCTCTACTCAATAACAACTGAGTCAGGGAAGAAATAAAAAAGGAAATTAGCGACTTCCTAAAATTCAATGAAAATAAAGGTACAATACACCCAAATGTATGGGGTGCAATGAAAGAGGCAAGTTCATAGTAAAAAGTGCCATCATAAAGAGATTGCAAACATCTCATACAAGCAACTTACTGGTATACATGAAAGCATTAGGGAAAAAAAGAAGCAGACACACCCAAGAGAAGTAGACAGAAGGAAATAATCAAACTCAGGGCTGAAATCAATAAATGAGAGACAAAGAGAATGATTCAAATAATCAACAAAACCAAGAGCTGGTTCTTTGAGAAAATCAATAAGATTGACAACTCTTAGCCAAGCTAACTAAAAGGCGGAGAGACACTATCCAAATCAACAAAATCAGAGATGAACAGGGAGACAAATACCATATACATATACAGATACCAAGGAAATCCAAAGAGTCATGAGGTCTTATATGCCACAAAATTTGAAAATCTAAATGAAATGGACAATTATTTGATAGATTCTACTTACCAAAGTTGAATCAAGACCAGTTGACCAGTTAGCAAATTAAATATTCTGATATCAGCTGTGGAAATAGAAGTTTCATCAAAAGTCTCTCAAAAACAACAAGAACAAAACGCAGGCCCAGATGGTTTCAGTGCAGAATTCCATCAGACCTTTAAAGAAGAGCTAATACCAATACTCTTCAACTTATTTCTCAAAATCATAATGCAAGGAATGTTACCAAACTGATTATATGAAGCCACTTTCACCTTGATACCTAAACCTCATGAAGATCCAACAAAGAAAGAACATTTCAGACTAATTTCTCTTATGAATATTGATGAAAAAATATTCAATAAAATATCAAACTGAATCCAAGAACACATCAAAAATCTCAACCATAATGACCAAGTAGGCATCATACTAGGGATGCAGGGGTGGTTCAATATACTGAAATCCATCAATGAAATGTAACATATAAATAAACTGAAAGAAAAAAACCCATGTGATCATCTACTTAGATGCCTAAAAAGCATTTGACAAAAATCCAACACCTTTTCATGTTTAAAGCCTTGGAGAGATCAGGGATACAAGTCACATGTCTAAACATCATAAAACCCATATAGAGCAAGCCAATAGCCAACATCAAATTAATTGGAGAGAAATTCATAGCAATTTCATTAAAATCAGAGACTAGACAAGGCTGTTTACTCTCTTCATATATCTTCAATATAGTACTTGAAGTTCTAGCTAGAACAATAAGACAGCAAAAGGAGGTCAAGGGGATCCACATAAGAAAGGAAGAAGTCAAAGTAAAAAGCTATTCGCAGATGAAATCATAGTATACATAAGTGCCCCCAAATCCTACCAGAGAACTCTTACAGCTGATAAACACCTTGAGAAAATTGGCTTGAAACAAGATTAATTTAACAAATCAGTAGCCTTCCTGTATACAGATGAAAAAGGGGCTCAGAAAATAATTAGGGAAAGCACAGTCTTCACAATAGCCACAAATACTACTAAATGACTTGGTGTAACTCTAACTAAGGAAGTGAAAGACTTGTATGAATGAACTTTAAGTCTCTGAAGAAAGAAATTGAAGAAGATATAAGAAGATGGAAAGATCTCCCATGCTAGTGGATCAGGAAGATCAACATAGTAAAAATGGGCCATCTTACCAAATGTAATCTACAGATTCAATGGAATCCATATCAAAATACCTACACAATTTTTTATGGACCTTGAAAGATCATTTCTCAACTTCATATGGAAAAACAAAAAACCCAGAATAGCTAAAATAATCCTGTACACTAAAAGGTTTTCTAGAGGACTCTCCATCTCAAGCTGTACTATAGATCAACAGTAATAAAAACTGCATGGACCCAGAAGATGCTCCAGCACACAACAAGGACATTTGCTCAACCATGTTCATAGCAGCCTTATTCATAATAGCCAGATCATGGAAACAGCCTAAGTGTCCCTCGGTAGAAGAATGGATAAAGAAACTCTGGTACATTTACACTATAGACTACTACTCAGCTATTAAAATGAAGGAATTCCCGAAATTTGTGGACAAATGGATTGAACTAGAAATGATCATAATGAGTAAGTTCACCCAGAAGCAGAAAGAATCAAATGGTATATACTCACTTACATCTGCATACTAGCCCAATGGGCATGTCCCACGAAAGTCTTCCCTTACCAGGAAAGTGGGACAGATGGGAGGACATCCTATTGGAACTCTAGGTGAGAGAACAATGGGAGAATAGCAAAGTGGAAGGATCCAGTGGGTCCTAGAAATCTACAAGAAGAACATTATGATGGGCAGATTTGGGCCCAGGTGTCCAGCTCAAACTATGGCCTCAGCCAAGGACAATATTTGCAGTAAACTTCAAACCCCTACTCAGATCTAGTCAATGGACAGGACATTCTCCACAGTTGAGTGGAGAGTGGGGTCTGACTTTCACACGAACTCTGGAGCCCCATATTTGACTATGTGCCCTGGATGGGGAGACCTGGTGGCACTCAGAGGAAAGATAGCAGGCTACCAAGAAGAGACTTGATACCCCATGAGCATATACAGGGGGAGTAAGTTCCCCTCAGTCACAGTCATAGAGGAGGGGAGTAAGGGGAAAATGGGAAGGACGGAGGAATGGGAGGATACAAGGGATGGGATAACCATTGAGATGTAATATAAATAAATTAATAAAATAAAAAGAAAAACTGCATGGTATTGGCATAGAAATAGATCCATGTAATTGAATCAAAGACCCAGAAATAAACTCTCACACGTATGAACACTTAATTTTTGACAAAAATGTCAAATCTATACATTTGAAAAAATCATCTTCAACAAATGATGTTGGTCTTACTGGATGTCTGCATGTAGAAAAATGCAAAGAGATCCATATTTATCAGCCTGCAGAAAACTAAAGTCCAAGTGGTTTAAAGACCTCAATATACCAGACACTCTAAATCTGTTAGAAGAAAAAGTAGGGGGAAAGTCTTGAACTCATTGGCACAGGCGACAACTTCCTCAACAGAACACCAACAGCTCAGGCTCTAAGGCCAGTACTTAATAAATGTGACCTCATGAAACTAAAAAGCTTCTGTAAGGCAAAGGACACTGTCAACAGAACAAATCAACACCCTACAGACTAGGAGATGATCTTCCCCAGCCCTACATCTGACAAAGGGCTAATATCCAAAATATGTAAAGAACTCAAGAAATTAAACACTGATATTTATATTCCAAGATGTAAGCACCCAGTATGTACCCAAACTAGAGAGCAGAGGAGAAGAGGCTGGGAAAGGGACTAAAGGGAACAACCCAGGAGCATCAGTAGTCTGCATGCCCCGCCCTCCCCCGCACTGCAGCCAGACAACACCTAGTTTGGAATTCAAAAACCTTGATCACCCTGCACTCCTCTAAATACTGGAGCAAGTGCATGCACCCTGAGGGAACAGATAATTAATTGGTGCAGCAATCCGGTGAGTAAAAAGGGTTCCTGATCCAAAACACAGACTTGAGGACTTCTCAGACTGAGCAGAGGGGGAAGATCAGAAACAGCCATCCCCCACGTGGAAGTCCCCTGGGTTTGGGAGTCAGAAATCTTGAGCATCTTGCACTGCTCCAAATACTGGAGTGAGTGCAGGCCCCCTGGGGAACAGAGGGGCAATTGGTGCAGTGACCAGTAAGTGAACAGGCTGCTGATCCAAAAAACACCAACTTGGGGTCTCCTCAGTCTGAACAGTCTGAACAGTCTGAACCACCACACTCCCATCATGGTCAGATATCCCGTTCCCACTCTGCCCCACCCTCACTGTTGGGAATCACAAGCTCCAAGCACCCTGTACTCTTCTGAGTACTGGAGCAAGTACAGGCCTCCTGGGGAAACATAGGATCAGCACACTGAAAACAATATAGCGTTCTGGCCTCTAAGCCACTGTTCTACTGTGCTGCTGATACCTGTCAGGAGACCAAGCAGTCAGAGGAACCCTGCTAAATCTCAGATGCTATGTAGCAGAGCTCAGTCAAATTGAGCTCCAGGAGGACAGTGTCTGCCAAGTGAGTAAACTAAGCAGCTGTCTTCCGAAGGGACTTGCCCCCTAGACTGCCAGCCTAGAAAAACCCAAGCCACGTCAGCAGATGGCACAAGGAAAGGATAAGAAGACAACCAATATTTCATTCAGAAATTTAGACCCAACAAAATAGGAAAGATGTTTACTTCAAGTTTGAAAAATACAAATAGCCAAATTAGTATGTATGTAACATCTATATAACTCACAATTGTCACATGGTTCTCCCTGCTGTATGTAGTTTGTTTTATGTGTGTGTAATAATATAAATGTAAAAAAATGATGGAATATAAGGAAAACTTTGCACACACAAAAAAAGATTTATGAGTTTCTGTTTCAGCTTGTTTGTTAGCTTTTTTGTGGAGTTTAGAGGACAAAGAAAATGTGGGCAGATATGATAAATATAAGACTTATTTTAAAAAAGAAGACAACTTTAGCTAAGGTACTTACACAATCCCAAACATTGCTTCTTAGTAATAGAGTCCCCTTGATACTACTATGAAGGATGAACCTAACAAGAAAGCCCCTTTCAGTCCCATGCATAAGCAGTGAGACTGAGCAAATGACCAGGAAGAATTGCCACAACTGAGGAATTTAGAACAGAGCTGGCTTTGTGGGTGTGTGGCTAGTACAGTAACACAGAGTCCTAAGTCCAGAAGGACTCTTCACTTTGTTTAATGCTGTACATTTGTTGCCTTGAAGAGGTTTTTTTTTTTTTTGCTAATTTTTATCTATTTATTTTTTAATCACTGTTGGTAGTACAGATGAAACCCCAGATCACTGCCCCTTTCTTCCTCATCTTTTGAGTCCTAGTGTCCATGCACTGAACAAATGGTTTCCTCTACCAATGCTCCCACCATGATGTACTGCACCAGTCCAAAAACAATGGACAAAGTGACCATCAACTAAGACATTAATAACTGGGAGCCCAAGAACACATATCCTCTTCTTAAGTTATTGATTTCATGTATTTGTTACAGGAAGGGTGACAAATTCACAGTTTAAGCTGATGACATCTGTGACTGAGGCTAGGGCATTGACCATCCAAAAGGATTGTTTTCCATTTGATGAATGCATTTCTTTGAATGCACAAAGAAGAAATATAAGTCTAGCTAATAAAAATTACTTTAAAACTCTTACTGTATTATTTATTATTCATGTTATAACCTGGTATTGGCATATACCCAAAATGGTAAAATAGGAATGAATGATGAACAATAAGAAATTACCTTTCCCTTTGCTTTCATCCCATCCAGATTCATCACTAAGTTGAAAGTAAAAAAAAACAAAACAAAACATTTTCTTAGTGCATATATATGCAAAATTTATATAGTATAAGGTGGATAATAGGTATGCAAAATTATTGACAGCCATCCTGAAGACTCAAGCTTGTATTCAAAAACCCATGTAAAAAAAAAAAAACAAAACAACAACAAAAAAAGATGCAGTGGCCTGTACATGTAACCCTGTTATCCTAGTGAGATGGAAGGTAGAAACAAAAGCATCACCCAGAAATTCACAGAATAGAAAGCCTGAAGTATCATGCTAGTGACAGAAACAAGAGACAATCTGTTTTTAGACAAGGTGAAGGTGAGAACTGACTCTCAATAGTTGTCTCCCAACTTCCTTATGTGCATTGTGGCATGCAGGCATCCCCATTCATATGTACATAAACACACCACACCACACAAAATAAGCAATGACAAAAAAAATGAAGTAAAATAAAACCACTTGAGGTATTTTTCTACTCTTCTCACTTAAGAATGAGCTATACATTCATGGATAAACTATGAAATACAAATTGTGTGATTTCAGTGAGTCTCTATATATATTATATATGCTATATTCTCTACTATTTCTGTTGAAACTCAGTGTATGATTAAAAAGTGAGCAGTAAAATTCACAGGAATACTATAAATGTTTCATTTTTCTTTGCTACATGATTAATTTGTAAATCATCATTGCACATCAACAAAGGGATTATGAAAGGAAAAAAGATTTATCATTTTGTACATTTAATGATTGCTTTTGGACCAGCATTGTTGGATTTTCATTTAACCAGGTGTGCTCACAAATTATTCAGTTAGCCTTAGGGCAAATGAATTTGCAAATATAGATGAAATGGTGTAGAACAAGTATTATGAGAATGTGCTTTTAGAAAAGAATGCTGGCCTTCTGGCATCCTAATGGCTGATGGGTAGACTTGGACTCCTTTTAACAATTTGGTATTTATATCTTCTCACTTAATTGGGTGGCATTAATTTTCCTTCTTCATTATGTTCCTCAACTATCAAATAAGTATTTTTAAAGACATATTTATTTATTTTATGTATATGAGTGCTCTATCTGTATGTACACCTGCATGTCTGAAGAAGACATCAAGTCACACTATAGATGGCTATGAGCCACCATTTAGTTGCTGAATTGAACTCAGGACCTCTGCAAGAGCATTCAGTGCTCTTAACTGCTGACCCCAAAACAAGGAAATCTTGAAAACTTGCAAGTAAATAATTGGGACTAGAAACAATCATCCATCCTGAATGAGGTAACCCAGATCCAGAAAGACACACATGGTATATTAAGTGAATATTAGCCCCAAATATATCTCCTCTGAGAGACTCCAAGCAGTGGGAAATCAAAAAAGATACTGGGCTCTGGGCAAAGCACTGAGAGTTGTAGGGAAGAGTGGGAGGAGGTGATGGAAGGTCCAGGAGGGAGCAGGAGCTCCACAGGGTTACATATCTGGACACAAGGGAGCCTGCACAAACTGATGCACCAACGAAGGGCAATTCATGCAGAGAACCTAGACCCCCTGTTCAGATGAAACCTATGGACAACTGATTCTCCATGTCGGTCGGGGGATGGGAGACTGCTGCTGAACCTCTGACATGCACTCTGATGCCCATGATTTGGTCACTGCCCCTTGGCAAGACAGCCTAGTGGGAACACAGAGGAAAGGGATGAAGGCTATCCTGATGAGACTTAATAGGCTGTGGCCAGACAGTAGGGTAGGAGGACACCCCCATCAGAGGTCTAGCAGAGGGGAATAGGGCAGAAGGAGGAAAGAGGGTGGGAATGGGAAGATAAGAGTGATGGGATAAAAATTGGGATTTAATGTGAATAAATTATAATAAATAAAATATACATTAAAAAAGAAAAAATTCCTTTTATTTTTTATAACACAAGATTTTCTAAATCTTTCTATCAATAAAATTAAAAGAAGACCAAAACACCTTACCAGTTGACAGGGTATTAAAAATAATTTTCAGTGAGAGAACACTAGTTGAAATTTGTTGTGAAACTTAAATGGAAATATAATAATTGGCCAACAATTTTTCATTGAAAATTTTAGAAATTAAAAATTATTTTTCATTTAAAAATAAAGCTACCGGGAGTGATGGCACACTTCTGTAATCCCAGCACTTGGTGAGGCAGAGGCAGGCAGATTTTTGTGAGTTTGAGGCCAGCCTGGTCTACAAAGTGAGACTAGGACAGCCAAGGCTACACAGAGAAACCCTGTCTCAAAATAATAATAATAATAATAATAATAATAATAATAATAATAATAATAATGCTCCTTACATTCTCATGCCCTCATTTAAATGACAAGTTTTCCTCTGTGTTTCTGTTTATTTTATTACAGCAGAACAGAAACAGTGATTATATGCTGAATCTTGCTTCATAAATTCTCTGGATAAAAGGAATGCTATCCAATTTATTTACAAGAGCATTTCCATGATTAATGAACTTTTGTGTTTAATAATCACTTCTTGAAATATATATGTTGCTTCTAATCACTTTCCTAGGAATGATTGTAATAACAATACAATACTGAATTTTAATGTAATATTGTCTGATGAAATAAAAAAATTAGATTTCACTTTAAGTATATTTATTGAATACAATAAGCAGATCATTTTGTAAATAATTTTCAAGTATAGAAATATTGTAAAACTTCTTATGTCTAAAGATATTATATATATTATATACTGGTCTAGGGGAGAGGAATAGGGCATAAGAAAGAAGGAGTGTGGGAATGGGAAGATAAGAGCGATGGGATAAAAATCAGGATGTAAGGGAAAAATACTTCTTGATGGTGTAGCTCTCAAAAAAAAACAGAAAGGAGAGTAAGATTTTATAACTGAGAAAATGAAGCAGGACAATTGCTTTTACCTTGGAAACTGAAAAAAGGTGATTGACAGGCATAAGTGAACTATAAAGGATGAGTTATCAAATCATTTCTGAGCAGCTGTCTGTGCCTAGAGTAAGTTTTTTAAAACCTCTTTGAGACTTAGTTTCCTCAAATAACTAAACAAAACTGATTCAGAAGATTTTGTCAGATACAAATAAGATTGTGAACAACTTGTCAAAATATTCGAATATTTTTTAAATGCTGAGAATCTTAAAAGACAGCAAGGAAAGGACAGAGAAATTTCTAGGAGACAAAATAAGTCTAAGAGATTCATCTTGACAAAACAGAGTCTTCTTTTTAGTTATGCCCTTTCAAAGCTAGATAATCATTTTGAAGGTACTGTCATTGATAAAACATTTCAGTCACTGCAAATGTCTCCTTGATTTGCAATGGGATTCTATTCTGGTAATCTTGTCATAAATGAAAATACTATTAGTAAAACATACATTTCATTCACCTAACCTCTTGCCTACCACACTTGAGCAGCATAGCTCTAGCTATGGGTTGCCCACCCTTGTGATCACAGCTGTTCAGCATTCTAGAGACTATGGGGTCTATATGGCCGGTTCAGTGAAAGCTCCAAATTCAAAGTTTGAAGCATATCAGGTTTGTAGTGAGTGTGAATTGTTTTAACAACATTATAAATCTTGTTTTTTCAGGTAGTGACTTTATGTTTTTCAGTTAACATAACCAGCCCACAGTATAGCATGCAAAATGACAAAAGTTACAAAATCAAGGAAGGGAATGCCCTTACTAAGTCACAAAATTTGGCAAATCAATACAGTACTGTTAATACAATAAAATACTATTTCTGCTGGAGTCATGTATTACTTTAGTGCTAATTTTCACTCTAAAAAATATTATTTAAGTACCAAATCCAAACACTGGTTTCCAGCAGGGCAGGTTATTTTATACAAATCAATGTCATTTGAAATTATACAATTTCTCCTTGTAAAGTGAGTTCCTCAAGCAGATGCTTCTAGACATGATGGCGGCTGGGCTGTTCTGATTGGTCCACAGCCAGGCAGTGTTCCAGTTCAACATCAGTTTCTTCCAAGTACTTTAAAAATAGCAACAAACAAACCCGTTAATTGTTCGTATCAACACAAGACTTCGCTGTCCATCTTTTCGCTCCCTTTCAACCTCTGATGATCCCTTTGATTTAGAAGCTCTGACCTGGCCTCCCCCTCCAGGGGACATGGTCAAATATGAGGCACCAGAGTATGTGTGAAAGTCAGACCCCACTCTCCACTCAGCTGTGGAGAATGTTCTGTCCATTGGCTAGATCTGGGTAGGGGGTTGAAGTTTACCACCTGTATTGTCCTTTGCTGGTGCCATAGTTTGAGTGGGACCCCTGGGCCCAAATCTGCCTATCATAATGTTCTACTTGTAGGTTTCTAGGACCCTCTGGATCCTTCTACTTTGCTATTCTCCCATGCTTCTCTCATCTAGAGTCCCAATAGTATGTCCTCCCCTCTGTCCCAGTTTCCTGGTGGCACTCAGAGGAAGGATAGCAGGCTACCAAGAAGAGACTTGATACCCTATGAGCATATACAGGGGAAGGAAATTCCCCCTCAGGAACAGTCATAGGGGAGGGGAACAAGGGGAAAATGGGAGGGAGGGAAGAGTGGGAGGATACAAGGGATGGGATATGATGTAACAAGAATAAATTAATAAAAAATTAAAAATAAATAAATAATAAAAAATAAAAATTAAAAAAAGAAGCTCTGACCTTTTGTTCTGATTAAAAGTCACAGCTTTCCCCAGCTCATTAAAATAAAATAAAATAAAATAAAATCTACCTAAAATGGCTGTATCTTTTAAGTAACAAAGAAATATGCTGTCAGCTGAAGAATCCTGGGCCCTGTTGCTGCACACCAGTCTCCACTGTCATTTCTATACCAATGCCGCCGCCTCTGCCATTGGCCTTAGGCTTCCTCTCGCTGATGCTGTCAACTCTTCAATCTCAGTATTAAGTTTATGGATCACTCATTCCATGGCTTCTCGACCTTTGTTGGCATTGAAAGCTATGGTGCTTGCCATGAGTCCGTCAAGGTTGCCACTGAGGCTGACCTCTTTCACAGTGACGATGGCTTCCTGGGTCAGGACAGTTTTCTCTGGGTCCTGGGGGATGCGGCTTGCATGTGAGCCTGAGACCATATTTGTAAATGAGATGTAAGTGGATTTGCGCTCCATCGTCTTCTTCACTGGGACAACTACAGAATGCTCTTGTGTGTATGTTTTCGTTCTTGCTGCACCAATAAGAGACTTCACAATGGAAGGCAGGCCCCACTCTGTACTGAGCAGTCTGTGGCTGTACAGCTTTCCAGAGGAATTGACGTGTCTGTCCAGCACATCAACACCAACCATGCTCAGGTTCATGGGGTTTGGGTATTTCTGCATTGCAGACGTCATAACTGTTTCCCATGGGTGGTCAAAGAAGTGCTCCGAAGTCCAGATCTCCAAGGTGCCAGATGCCAGCCAGTGTCCCACCCACAGTGTCCAGGGAAAACTAGGCACACAAGTTGGGCAGCCCCACCCTATCCCGGCCGGCTGGCCTCACAGCTTAGATGCCGTGGGGCCTGGCACAAGAACGCCTAGAAAGGTTAACATTATAAGTCTTAAAAATGATAAGCCAGGGCTGGAGAGATGGCTCAGCGGTTAAGAGCACTGTCTGCTCTTCCAGAGGACCTGGGTTTAATTCCCAGCACCCACATGGCAGCTCACAACTGTCTGGAATTCCTATTCCAAGGGTTCTGACACCCTTGCCCCCATACCAATGCACATAAAATAAAATTAAATAAATTGTATTTTTTTAAAAAACATAAGCCAAAGTATTGTCAATTTAGTATAGTCTCTTTTTATTGTTGGTTTAAAAGACATGCTTTTGTGTATTCCAAGCAGGCCTCAAATACACTATACATGTGAGAATAAGCTTGAGCTTCTGCTTCTATTTCTCCAGCCCTCCAATGCTGGCATCACAGATACGCATCACCATGCCTGCTTTACATGATGCTAGGATGAAACCCAGGGCTTTCTGTATGCTCAGCAAACACTGTACCAACTGAGATGCTTTCCCAGCTTTCTTTTTAGAAAGATACAGTGCTGTAGTTGGAACACAGGTCCATATCATGCTCAGCAAGCACGGCTACTGATCTATTTTCAGTACCATATTGCCCTGTCTTTGGGCTGGAGATGCTTGTGAGTGATAAAAGCCACTTCCCTAGTATGTGCCAGAAAGATGGAGGGGGACAAGGAGAAGAACAAGGATTTTCAGGAAGATTTTTTTTTTAATTGACACTGTTGTAATAGTTTTTCCTGGACAGATGCAGAAGTCTCTTCAACTCAGATAGTGCCCCCAACAACTGACCAGTTATAATTCTACCCAAGTCTGGCTTTGTAAACTGAGCATATTAGGCTTACTTATGGGAATATAAATGAGGAAGTACTTTGACGGGAATGGGGCAACTCAAAACAGTGGTATCACCAAAATATTTCACCTCAGCATGAATGGCATCTTCCCCATATCTGTATAGATAGATGAGTTCCTTCTTTAAAATATATATATATATATATATATATATATATATATATATGCCTCCATGCCAGAAGAAGGCACCAGATATCATTATAGATGGTTGTGAGCTACCATGTGATTGCTGGAAATTGAACGCAGGATCTATGGAAGAGCAGCCAGTGCTCTTAAGCTCTGAGCCATCTTTCTTTAGTTAACCTCTGGTGACCATGTGCAGCTAGAGCAGAATTACTGGCTGCTGGGAAAGAGGTGCAGGAATAAGTAGCTGGACTCTCAAGTGAGCATCTAATGATGCACCCCATTCTGTGAGAAAATATCAACAGGTTCGATCTTGAGGATCACTTGTGGATATCATGCCTGCTGTGATTAACATGGTTATAGCTATTACCTTTAAAGAACAGCTTTTTACAACAATATGTTTGTAGAGTTGCATACACTTGTGAGGAACAATACAGAATTCTTATGTATGCGCTTGTCTTAAAGAGGGTATCTTTTAGGCTTATAGTATAATACCACTGCTAGAATAGTTCTGTTGAATCCATTGACTCAATTAATTAAAAATTTCTAACTATTATTTGCACTTGTGTATATGCATATGTGTATGTAAGATGTTTACTTCTGTGGAACTATATATATGAAAACTTTCATTATCACCTGATGTGGGTATAGATCCAAGTTTGAAGACCACTAAAAAGGAGCAAAACAGATGGAATTCCAAAGTTTAGGAAAATCTTATGATGATGCTTTGGTTGCAAACATCTTGTTAGTAATGTACAAAATGCAAAAATTAGAAAGGAAAAGTTAGACACAATTGAGCAGATCAAATTAAAACTGATTTAGGAGTATCTGTGGGAATGAGAGTCAGGAACTGAGAGTGAATATGAAAAATATATATTGTTTATATGTATGAAATGGTTAAAGGATAAATAAATACATGCTATTATTTTGAGAAAAGCTGTTCCCCAAAATATGCTACTGGAAAAATTTAAAGACAAGACACAGACTGGATGAAACTCTTACTAAAAATATGAAAGACACAGCATTAGCATTGGGAATGTCTAAAGAATTCTGTGAAAGAACATTAACAAACCCTCCCAGAAAAATCATGAAAGCTCTGTGCTAACAACTCAGTTTACAGAAACAGGGGGATAAAGATCAGGGGAAAATGCTCATCCAGGGAAGTGTACATAAAAATATCAAAGTACTGCCTTTTGTTTTAAAATTTGTCCTAAATATGAAAGTTGATCAATATAAAGTGGAAATGGACAAAAATAATATCCACTAAATGAATGTTATATATGAGCCATTATGTTTAATCCTCCCTTAAACTGATCTCGAGACTAGTGGTATCCATGAAAAATTAATCAGCTGCATTGGTGCATAATTGTGCAAATCATACACATTCAGTAACTCAAAAGTTTAAATTCTTAACATCTTTCCAGGAGATATATCACAAGAAGGTGTGTGTGTGTATGAGTGTGTATGTGTGTGTGTGTATGTTGTGTATGCTTGTGTGTGTATATGAGTAATGACTACAGGGATATTGGTAATAATTTAAAATTTAACTCTGACATGAACACTGTTGCCCCATATTTGACCACTTCCCCTTGGTGGGGAGGCCTAGTGGCACTCATAGAAAAGATAAGCAGGCTGCCAAGATGAGACCTGATAAACTGCTACCATATGGTGGGGGAGGATGTCCCCTTCTGTCACAGACCTAGGGGAAGGGACTAGGGTGAAAGAGGGAGGGAGGGAAGGAGGAACGGGAGGATACAAGTGAAGGGATAACAATTGAGATGTAATCTGAATAACTTAATTAAAAAATTGAAAATAATCTAAATGTCCAAAAATAAGAGAATGATTGATTGTATATACAGATGGTAATTGAAATGACTGGTACAATTATAGATAGTAACATATGTAAATAATGAAAATATAGTGAGCAAAAAGGTAAGTTGTAGACTAATGCCACCTTGAATTAAATACATGCATTATTACTAAATATTCTATTACATAGTATATTACCAGATGAAATATGAGCACATGAAACATACATGTTAATTTTAATTAAAGTTAGTCATTGTTAAGAAGACACCATAGGTCAGAGACTTTCCAGTTGCTGTCTGTTGAGACATGATGAAACATTGTCTTACTTGTCTTCTATTAACAATGGTGGTCTTAAGGGAGGCATAGAGGAGCACTGCTGGTGTGAAAGGATAAGGGGCATAACAAGGGAGTTGAAGGGCACCCTCCTCCATGACCACTTTCTAGTTTTCTGGCTTCTATAAATTAGACACACAAATCTAAAGACTCAAAGCTAGGATTCCCATGAGATAGAACATGTGTGGCATTTGTTTATAGGTCTCTAATTTGGTCCCAGTCCCATCCACTTATCCATAAATTTCATTTTTCTTAACAGCTAAATTTTGTCTCATTGTGTATACATATTGCATTTGAATTATTCACCCATCAGTTGATGTACATCTATGTTGATTCTGTTCTTTTTAAAATATATTTTATTAATTTATTCATATTACATCTAAATTCTTATCCCATCCTTTGTATCCTCCCATTCCTCCCTCCCTCCCATTTTCCCCTTACTTTCTTCCCCTATGACTATGAATGAGGGGGACCTCCTCCCCCTGTATATGCTCATAGGGTATCAAGTCTCTTCTTGGTAGCCTGCTACCCTTCCTCTGAGTGCCACCAGGCCTCCCCGTCCAGGGGACATGGTCAAATATGGGGCTCCAGAGTTCGTGTGAAAGTCAGAACCCACTCTCCACTCAACTGTGGAGAATGTTGTGTCCATTGGGTAGATCTGGGTAGGGGTTTGAAATTTACTGCATGTATTGTCCTTGGCTGTTGCCAGAGTTTGCGCCGGACACCTGGGCCCAGATTTGCCAATCTTAATGTTCTTCTTGTAGGTTTCTAGGACCCTCTGGGTCCTTCTATTTCCCCATTCTCCCATGCTTCTCTCACCAAGAGACCCAATAAAATGTCCTCCCCTCTGACCCACTTTCCTGGTAAGTGAAGACTTTCATGGGCCATGCCCCTTGGGCTAATGTCCAGATATGAGTATATACTATTTGAGTCTTTCTGCTTCTGGGTTAACTTACTCATTATGATCATTTCTTGATTCTGTTCTTAATAACCCAGATGAAAAGAAGCAGCAATAACAATAGGAACAACAACAGCCGCAGCAAAAACAGTGTCAGGAAATAATTCTCAAATGTGTAGGAAGAAAAATTTTTAGCATGTAATCTGTTAGTTGATCTTAAACATTTTCTAAGTGCAGGAAGAATTTTGTAGCCTATGGAAACAGTATGTTGGAATGCACACCAGAGTGACAGTGAAAAACTTGATGGATTCCTTGTAGCTGAACAAAGCAGTCTCAGGGGAAGAATAAATGTTCCATAGCATGTGTTGTCATGCTATGATATTTGGACTTATTTCCATTGACAAAGAGATGACAAAAAACTTTAAATAAAGAGTAACATTTAACCCAAAATGACAGCATCAAGCAAAGACTGTAGGGAGGAATCGGAAGTTGTTTTAAGGTGAATTTTATAGGAAAGAAGAAGCTAACCAGATTTCAAACCAGTAAATTACCCTTCAAAGAAAGTCCAACAGTACTCTGCTTCTACCTAGATGCCACCTTCTGCATTTCTACAAGCGCTCAACAATCTAGTCTAAATTTAAACATCAATAGGCTAAACCATTTTTAATTCAGAGCTCTCATCACTTCATCCTCTCAGGAAATGCTTTCACAGATTCACCCAGAACTGTGCTTTGCTAGGTCTTTCTCTTCTCTAATCAAGTTATGATACTCTTTTGGTTGCTGACTGAGAATACCTCTATTTTTATCAGGTATTTTTTTCTAAACATAGAAATTGAGGTTGACAAGGGGCCCAAATCTCAGATTTAGGGGAACTACATGCTTATCTCTCTTCTCTTTTAAGGTTCTTCTTCTGCTTTGTGGTTCACAAGACTTTCCTTTCTTTATTTTCCTTCCTAGTAGGCTGTGGTTTCTTTTGGAAAGTATAAAATACCCTGCAGTTCTAAAAACTGCCACTATTCAAGGAGACAATCCCTTAAAAGAAAGAAATGGTTTAAGCCCATTAACCTCCCCTGGCAGGGTTTATTTGTTTTTCAACTGGACTTCTTTCCATGATCATTCTGTGGTGGGTTTTTGTCAAGTTTTCTATTGAAATCAGTAAAGAAGGGGAAGGAGGTAGAGGAGGTGGAGGAGGTGGTAGTGGTAGTGGTGGTAGTGAGGGAGGATGAGACAGAGGAAGAGAAGGAGGAGGAGAGGAGGAGGAGGAGAGAGAGACGAGAGACACAGAGAGAGAGACAGAGACAGAGAGAGGGAGGGAGGGAGGGAGAGAGGGAGAGAGATATTTGGATTAGACAGCCAAAAACTCATTTATTTTTTATTATACTCATAGTAAAGTATTTGTCAAACTGTCCCATGATGTGAATTCATTTTACGGTTATTCAGATTTCCTTCACTGTCAAAAGTTTTCCTTATGTGTTTTACAAATTTGTTCCATGAACTCATTTTGAGAGACTATCTTCATTACCTGCCTTTCTTCCAATTCTGTAACATAATTTGTAAAGTCTGTGAACTTTCATGTCAATATAGTGAGTGCTATTGTTATTATTAGTAATAGTAATAATACATAAAAGATTAATCTTTTACTATCTGCCGAGTCCTTGCTCAAGTGCTTTTATTTTATTCAAATTTTGTATTTTAGAATAACTTCTTCCACAATTGCAAGATATCTTTCTTGGATTTTGATATAAGTTGCATTAAAGTATAATTTATTTGTGGAGAACTAATATCTTCATCTTTTCATGCCAAAAGACACAGTATATGTCAATTTTTATTTTGTGTTTTATTTCTTTCATCAGGGATTGGTAGTTTTAGCACATAAAATCTTTACATTTTGTGTTATATTTAGACCTGAGTATTTTTTATTTTGAATGAGCACAAAGATGGTACTGTGATTTATATTTTAGTCTCCACATACTCATTGATAGAAAATAGAAACACATTTGGGTTTGTTATATTGAGATTGCATTATGTGAGTTGCACTCAATTGTTAGTTATAGAAGGTGTTAGTCTTTATTTGGGCTTGTTGTAGTTTTGTTTTTATATATTCTTTCTTCTTCTTCTTCTTCTTCTTCTTCTTCTTCTTCTTCTTCTTCTT
>OU015760.1:12070408-12130337 GCA_907169655.1 Acomys percivali | reverse complement strand
TTCTTCTTCTTCTTCTTCTTCTTCTTCTTCTTCTTCTTCTTCTTCTTTTCTTCTTCTTGTGTATATAGATAAAAATGCATGTGTGCCTTACAATTCTTGACTATTTGGGTCATTTTTAAAGATTTTATCCACCTATATGATTATCATCAAAGATAAAGCAAGATTGATTAAACCCTGAGGCATTGTTAAAAGGTAATAATTCCGTGTGAGCTGTTTTGTATTAAACTATCTTGGGCATTCCTCAGGCCAGAGAAAGAAGACCTCTTTCATAGGAAAAAGACTATGAGAAAATGAGAACTGACAAGTTCTGCATAGATCTTACTCAAAAATATGAATGAACTTCATTTGCCCGTTCCCTTAGGGAAGTAGTAGTATATAGTAGTGTACAGCAGCCTAAGGTGTGATACAATAATATTTAAACAACTAATTTGATATTTACTCCTGAATCATGCTGATTGATTAGAGGTAACCTTAGAACAGTCCAAAAACTTTATGTTATCCTGTATTATGACAACTTCAAAATGTATATCTTGCTCATTTATTCATTAACTCATTTGGCAAATATTTACTAAATGCTTACCATACTTTAGGTATTAAAGATATAGCTGTTAGTATATTGAAATGTCCCTAATCCCAAGAAGTACATATTATCAGAAGTGTGTGTGTGTGTGTGTGTGTGTGTGTGAGAGAGAGAGAGAGAGAGAGAGAGAGAGAGAGAGAGAGAGAGAGAGAGAGAGAGAGAGCATTTAGAGTCTCATATTATATACAGTTTTTTAAAGCCTCACTTGTCATTATTTGATGTGCATATGTGAGTGCCTGCATGTGTGTATGTCTAGCATGCATGTGCTTTGTACCACTAGAGTTCCAAAGAAGGCATGAGATTCCCTGGAACTGAAAGTGCAGGAGATTTGTGAGCTACCTTGTATGGGTACTGCTGGAATTGAGCTGAGTCTGCTGGAAGAGTGATAGACATTCTCATCTGCTAATCCATTTCCCCAGCCTATGCCTACACATTTTAAAAGATTGGTTTTGAGTCACAATAAGCTAAGAATCTCCTAGAAAAGTAGAGGAAAGATCTAGTTTTATTATAGTTAAATGAATAATTCTGTCCCATGTGGAGTAGACTTTGAGGCCTGGGGTAGAAGTGTATACATCTACTAAGTCCTTTTGTAATAATGGAGGGGGCTGAGAATGCTTGTTCAAAGCAAGATTGTGGTGATGAAGGTGGAAAGAGGTGAACAGATCACGGAGATGATTTGAATGAAGAACCTTCATTCCTAAGATAATGGTTGTGAAGTATGATGAGCTCAAGACAGTTCAGGTTATGTGCTCCAAGGCCCTGATAAATATGGGATTTCTGTTTTGTTTTTCATGTTTTGGGGATAGAAAGTAGGTCGTTGTACATACTAGAAAAAGACTCACGTCTCTGGAATATATCCTCAGCCCTGGGATATTATCTTGAGTACGACAGGCTGCTTCTTTTCTCAATAAATTGGTTCTTCATAAAACGTTCTTCAAATTTCTTGGGCCTTTCCAACTTCTGTAGCCTATTGCTTAAGAAGCATTGTCTGCCTTAACTAAAGATTTCAATTTACAAGTACTGTTTGCTCATTCCATCCGTTGATGTTTTTAGTATGCACCACTATTTGATACTATCTAGCTTCAGTATGCCTTTCTTTTGCTTGTTATTTGTTTTTCCTTATACATTTATATAGGCAGAGATTGTATGTGATTTTCTTCACCACACTGGATATGCTACTTAGTACAAACTAAGGTCATGTTCATTTTGTTTGTGCTGTATGCTAGGCAGTAAATAAAAGAACATAGTCACAATTTGTGTTGAGACAATTATAAAATAAATAGTGACTGCTTTGAATAAGATCTTGCAATAAATGGGTGTAAAACAACATTTAAAATGTATTTGTTGGAAGCCAGGAGGCAGTAGCTCACACTTTTAATTCCAGCACTCAGGAGACAGAGGCAGGTAGATCGCTGTGAGTTCAAGCCAGCCAGATCTACAAAGTGAGTCCAGCATAGCCAAGGCTACACAGAGAAACCCTATCTCAGGGCGGAGGTCGGGGGAGAGGGGAAAATGTGTTTTCTCGATAATATGTCCTTATGGATTTGTGAACAAATGAGAAAGAACTCTGTAGTGTTTTCATCTATGCTGTTTAAGGCTGAAAGCTTCCTTATTAGAAATGACAAACATTCATTTTAAGATTATATGCATGGGAGGTGTTAAAATATTTTTGTTACGTGTAACGCTAATAATAGTGGATACAATTCTTTTAAAATAGTCTTAACTAGCCACATAAAACATTGGTATGTCTTTTTGTGCTCAAAATACATCAATTTTTAAATACAAGTAGGTCTAGAAACCACCACTTGCAAGCTATATAAGATATTGCAATAAAAATCCAAAATATTGGATTGCTTGCTTTAGGAACCCCTTTCTGCCTACTAGGCTGCCTCATCCAGCCATAATATGAATGGAGGTGCCTATTCATATTGCAACTTAGTATCCTATGTTTGATTGATCTTCCTGTGAGGCCTGCTCTTTTCTGAAGGGAAATGGAGGAAGAGTGGATCTGGGTGAGAGAGAAGGTTGGGAGAGGGACTGGAAGTAAAGGAGGGAGGGGAAACTGCACCCTGGATGTAATAAATAAGAGAATAATAACTTTTTTAAAATCCAAAATATGATATCAAAACATAATAGATTCAGGACAAAAATTAAGTTTTTCGTTATAGGAAAATACTTCAGAAATGTAACATGTTATTTGTGTGAGTTTATAGAGGTAAGGAAGTGATGATTGACTGGTAGACCAGTAGACTGTTATAGTGAGTTGAATGAGAAATGTTCCCCATAGGCTCATGGATTTTAACACTTGTCCCCAGTTGACTGGGCTATTTGGGGGAGGTTATGGAACCCCTGTGAGGTATGGCTTTGATGGAGGAAATATGTCAGTAGGGACAGGCTTTGAAAGATTATTGCCTCAGCTTGCTTCTTGTCCCCTTTCTCTGCTTTCTATGGATGAATGTGACGTGATCTCTCAGCTTCCTACTCCCAATGAGCACTACTGCCATATTTCTTCTGTCATTATGGACTCTCCGTCTAGAACTGTGAGCCAAACTCTTATCCATAAGTCACTTTTGGTCATGGTATTTTATCACAGCAAGAGAAAGTACCTAATGCAACTGTGAAGTTTGAATTTTGAAATAGGCATGAAAGAAGGAAGATTTTTGAGAGTTAATTATTCCAGTAAGAAGAAGTATGGGAATAAATGTGCAAAAGGCTCAGGAAGTATGCTTTGAGTTTTTAAAAAAGCAGTAACTAGAAATCTAGTTTGGCTGACATATAAGGAATACATATTAGATAATAATAAGAAAACTGGATGAAAGTGGAATTGATACTCAGTTGTAAATGGCCTTGTTTTGAGGCCTTCTGACACAACCATTAGGACTTTAAGAAATAGTCGGTTAAAGCAGTATTAATGGTTTTCCTATTAAATATCCCTTAAAATATAATGGTTGAGTCTATATAATATAATTATTTTACTGCATTAAAATATAATGTAGTCTCTAACGCTACATGTAAAGGTCTCTCTTTTTTTTCAAGAAACAATTGTTTCATAAGGACTTGAACCTCATAATTGTACTGATCCATTGATGATGAATCCATAATTTATAACATTGTTTGGTAGTAATGGAAAGTAGGAGGTGAGGCCTAATTAGAAGAAATAGGTCACTACTGAGCATGGCTTTGAAGCCTATATCACATACTTGACCCTTACAGATCTTTCTATCTTTTCCCTGTCTACCAGGAGGAGAATCACTTTCTTTTACCATGCCATCCTGCCCTGGAGTTTCTGTTTTACCACAGGCCAAATTATAATGGAGCCAGGCATGCAGGGGTGGTTCAGTATGTGGAAATACATCAATGTAATCCATAATATAAGCAAACTATAAGAAAAACACATGATCATCTCCTTAGATGCTGAAAAGGCATGTGACAAAATCCAATACCCATTCATATTTAAAGTAGTGGAGAGATAAAGGATACAAGGCACATACCTAAACAAACTTAAGGCAATATGCAGCAAGCCTATAGCCAACATCAAACTAAATGTAGAGAAATGTAAATCAATTCCACTGGAATCAGGCAAGGCTGTCCACTATCTCTTTAATATAGTATTTGAAGTCCTAGCTAGAACAATTATACAACTTAAGGAACTCAAGGGGATACAAATTGGAAAGGAAGAAGTCAAATTATCACTATTCATGGATGATATAATAGTATATATAAGTGACCCCAAAAATTCTACCAAGGAACTCCTACAACTGATAAACACCTTCAGCAAAGTGGCTAGATACAAAATAAACAACATCAGCAACCAAAATTCAGTAGCCTTGCTGTATACAAATGACAAATGGGCTGAGAAAGAAATTAAGGAAACTACACCCTTCACAATAGCCATACATAATAAAAAGTATCTTGGCATAACTCTAACAAAGCAACTGAAAGACTTATATTTCAAAAACTTTAATTCTCTGAAGAAAGAAATTGAAGAAGATTTCAGAAGATAGGAAGATCTCTCATGCTCACGGACTAGGAAAACCAACGTATTAAAAATGGCCATCTTACCAAAAGCAATCTACATATTTAATGCAATTCCTATCAAAATCCCTACACAATTTTTTACAGACCTTGAAAGGCCAATTCTCAACTTCATGTGGAAAAACAAAAAACCCAGAATAGCTAAAACAATCCTGTACAATAAAAGATCTTCTGGCGGTATCTTCAACCTCCATCCTCCAATACAGCTGGGTCTCAAGTTGCACTGTAGAGCAACAGTATTAAAACAGCCTGGTACTGACATAGAAATAGGCTGTTGATCAATGGAATCAAATTGAAGACTCAGAAATAAACCCACATACCTATGGACACTTGATTTTTGACAAAGAAGCCAAATCCACACAATGGAAAAAAGACAGCATCTTCAACAAATAGCGCTGCTCTAACTGGATGTCTGCATGCAAATAGATCCATATTCACCACCCTGCACAAAACTCAAGTCCAAGTGGATTAAAGACCTCAACATAAAACCAAACACAATAAATCTGTTAGAAGAAAAAGGCGGAAGAGCCTTGAACACATTGGCACTGGAGACAACTTCTTTTACAGAACATCAACATCTCAGGCTCTAAGGACAAAAATTAATAAATGGGACCTTATGAAACTGAAAAGCTTCTGTGAGGCAAAGGACACTGTTAGAATAACAAAATGACAGCCTACAGACTGGGGAAAGATCTTCACCAAGAAATCATCTGGCCAAGGGCTAATATCCAAAGTATATAAAGAACTTAAGAAATTAAACACCAACAAGCCAAATAAAAATGGGGTACAGAGCTAAACAGAGAATTCTTTACAGAAGGATATCAAATGGCTGAGAAACACTTAAAGGAATGCTCAATGTCTTAAGTCACCAGGGAAATACATATTAAATAGTGACTCTGAGATTCCAAAAACTTAAATGACAGCACATGTTGGTGAGGATGTGGAGAAAGGGAAACACTCCTTGATTGCTGGTAGGAATGCAAACTTGTACAACCACTTTGGAGATCTGACACTTCCTCACAAAATTAGAAATAGTGCTACCTAAAGACCCAGCTATACCACTTCTAGCAATATACCCTAAAGATTCTCCACCATACAACAAGGATATTTGCTTAACTATGTTCATAGCAGATTTATTTGTAATAGCTAGAAACTGGAAACAACTTAGATGTCCCTCAACAGAAGAATGGATAAAGAAACTGTGGTACATTTACACAATGGAATACTACTCAGCTATTAAAAACAAAGAAATCTTGAAATTTTCAGACAAATGTATGGAACTAGAAACAATCATCCCAAGTGATCAGAAAGATATGCATGGTATATACTCACTTATAAGTGGACATTATCCCAACATAGATATCCTCTGAGAGACTCCACCCAGTGGGGGATTGGGAAAAATACTGAGACACACAGCTAGACTCTGGGCTAAGAGCTTTGAGTTGTATGGAAGCGTTAAGGGATGGAAGGTCGGGGCAGGAGATGGGTAGTGTCAGGAGCTCCACAAAGAACTATTAGTGCTGGCAGATCTGGATCAGGGGGTCCTGCACAAACTGATGCACCAACCAAAGACATTGGGAGCAGAGAACCTAGACCCCATGTACAACTCCTTCTACACAAGGAGAAACAGGTAGGAGAGAATGAGGAATTGCCTCTGACAGGAACTTTGGTGGAGATGCCATGTGGGAACACAGAGGAAGGAGGTGCAGACTATCCAGATGAGACCTGATAGGCTGTGATCATATAGTTGGGGAGGGGGACCTCACTTGTCAGAGGTCTAGGGGAGAGGAATAGGGTGGAAAAGGGAGGGAGGGTGGGAACAGGAAGTCAAAGGTGAGGGGATTACAATCAGGATGTAATGTGAAAACAAATTATGGTAATAAAATAGAAATTAAAAGAAAGAAAAGAAAATACATTAAAAAAGAAAAAAAATTGAGTATGAATATCTGTTATTTGGGGACAAAGATCACATGCTTAAAATAGAAGAAAATATTTTCCCTAGACAGAAATATAATATGTAGAATATATTAGCAATTTTATCAGATAAAAATGATGACAATCCTATTAAAAATGAGAAAAATCAACATAGAAAATATTTTAAAATCTTTAGGTTCAAAAAATATGTCTAATGATCTTCATAACCATTAATTGTCAAGAGAAGACATATTCAAACAATACTGAAAATCTAAATTACACAAGACTATCAAAAATTTGGAGGCTTGGTAGTAAAGTGTTGTAATATATTGCTGAAAGGAGGAAGGACCAAAACAGCCATGATATGGGAGAGCAACTTGGTACAGCTTAGCATAAATATCTAGAGCTAAGCACCACTGTGTCCAGAAAGGGAAATATATGAGGTCATTCTTTACTATAGTAATGAAATCACAGTGAGTTGGTAGCTTCCTGTATACAGGAGAAATGAAATGTGTTTCTCATGTGGAATACTATGCTGTAAATATAAATAAAGCCTGAGAACACGGATTGGTCCTAGAAACAGTGCAAACAGAAAAACATGTAAGAAAATAATATAAAAATGTTGGTTAAACTTTCAGCAATAAGAAATGATGCACATCTTCTAAAAATGTTAATAAGCTCTTCAAAGAATAATTGCTGATAGGTGGGTACTGCGAGTTAGTATGAAATTAATAGGAAAGGGTCTTTTCATAAGCTAATGCTGAGCATCTCCTGGGCTGTGAAATTTATGACTGTAACCTTGTGCCTCTGCCACTTAAACATGTAAATACAGCTTGAAAACTAAGATAAAACTTTCTGTAATAATTGATTATATCAAATTAGTTTTCAGTACTCCTAAAATGAAGTTCTTTTGTCTTTTCTACAGTTCTTTCTGGATATACATAATCAAGCTAGGTATCAGATATAAATTTCTTTTGTTGCATATTCTAACCAAGAAATTTTTATGAGAACTGATTGGCAAATCCTGTGATTCTTTACCATGTTTCAAGTGTCTTAAATTTTTCTTGATTATGAAAATAATACATATTCATGGTCAAATATTTAGAAAATACAAAATAAAGGGACAATGTTTTAATGAAAAAGAAAATTATTTCTATTGCCAATTCACCACCTTGAAATAATTAGTTATAGTTGAATAAATTTATTTCTATTCTTTTTACAAATATAAATATGTCCATGAGAATATTAGTAGTAAAGATGTATATAAATATGCAAATATTTATGTATATGTATGATACCTTTGCAATGATACTATGTGCTTAGTTTATATTTTTAATAGTAGGTCAGCATTATTTTAGATTACCAATGAGGTATTATTTATGATTTTAGCTCTTTTATTACCATTTTTTCAAATAATTTGCTCATGACCTTTGTCTATTATTCTATAAGATTCTTCTGTAAAATATCAATTGAAATTTTTGGTATTTGAATGTCATTCAACCTTTGTCATAGTTCCTCATTTAATTTATGCCAAAAGTATTACAGTTTTTCTATTACAATTATTTGAAATTATCTTTTGTTCTTTTCAAATTATTCTTAAAATTAGAATATATTTACTCACCTATAATTATTTCTCTTTTGTCTGTGGAGCACCATATGATTATATTTTTTAAAAATCTTATTCTTTTATCAAATTGGAACTTACTTTGCTCAGGTATGGTAGGAATTTCTGAATTGATTTTCTCTAGTTTTGCATCTAATATTTCCTAATTTTTATTAATTTTTCAGTGCTTACTATATGATGAATTACTTCACACTCACAAACAGACACAGGCACACTTTTGCTTCTGTTGTTTTATCTATCATTGTACTAGAAACACAGTACTTATATTATTGTAGTTTATGTTTATTTTGTTTGCATAATAGTTTGCATTTACAAATATTGTTTTTTAACTTTTTAATAATTTCCCTTTTCATGCTTTTTTAACATAATCATCTCGCCTCCTGCAGCTTCTACCATTACCAGCCTTCAGACTCTCATCCCTTACCCATTCAAATTTGAATTTTCTTATTCTATTGTTTATCTCCCTGAGTCCAGTTTGTGATGTCCTCTATTCTTGGAAGTGAGACTTGTTCTGGTGTGTGGCCAAGCTATTGGGGTTGAATCATTAAAGAAAATCAGCTCTCCCTTTCCTATCAGCTGTCAAATGCCAAATTATACTCAGTTAATGATGGGATTTCTTGGCTACTTTGCCACTTCTATGAAGGATGGTGTCTGGCTGGAGTTTGGGCAAGTCTTATGCATGCTGTCACAATTGCTGCGAGTTCATATGTGCATCTGCCCTACCTGGAAAGCACAGTTTCCTTGATGGTAATTGACCACACCACTGTTGCTACTACTTCTCCCACAAAGATACCTGACCCTTTGGTGAAGAGGTGTGAAGTGGAAGTTTCTGGTTTCTTTTGAAACTCAGTTGTGTTATGTGAGTTTTTTCTAGAAACTGCCTAGTGAGAGGGCACATGATGTTTTGCTGAAAGCTGATACATGAGAGGGCTCATGATGTCTGGGAAGAATACGAATATAATAAATATAAATATAAAATAAAGTTTTTTGCATTGTTACTCCGTACAACTCTTCGCTGGTCTTTGTTGGTCTTCACTTTGCAGAAAGGAGTGTTCCAAAGAAATTCTCATTAGACTTTGCCTGATTTTGGCCACTTTCACTGACTTATACCAAATTGACAGAACCTTGCTGTTTCTGCTCGATCATGCCAAATCTATGGATTCTTGTTGAATTTGGTGTTATCTATGGGACTAACTGCTGGTATCCTAACAATGCCAAATGGAATTGGCAAAAGGAGTTAAGTCTAAACAGGTCCACAGGCCCTTTTCCTATTAACATTCTTTCTCCCCTTCCATCTGGTTTGTGGGTTAGAAGTGAGGTTGATGTATTTAAGAACCCTAAAGAAAGTATTTTGAAAAAAAATCTAAGCCTACAGAGATCTGATATAAATGTCTCATTTAATGCTTTGTACATCACAGCCTTTTATTCTGTGCATCTTGACAATTTTGTATTCTCTGTGTAAACTGACAGACACTGTGAAGAATAGTTTCTCTGATGGGAGATGATATTATTGTAGACTTATTAGATTTTTATTATTTCTTTTTTTTACTAATTTATTCCTGTTACATCTCAATGGTTATCCCATCCCTTGTATCCTCCCATTCTTCCCTCCCTCCCATTTTCCCCTTATGCCCCTCCCCTATGACTGTTCCTGAGGGGGATTACCTCCCCCTGTATATGCTCATAGGGTATCAAGTCTCTTCTTGGTAGCCTGCTATCCTTCCTCTGAGTGCCACCAGGTCTCCCCATCCAGGGGACGTGGTCAAATATGGGGCACCAGAGTTCGTGTGAAAGTCAGACCCCACTCTCCACTCAACTGTGGAGAATGTTTGTCCATTGGTTTAAAGTTTACCGCCTGTATTGTCCTTGGCTGGTGCCTTAGTTTGAGCGGGACCCCTGGGCCCAAATCTGCCTATCATAATGTTCTACTTGTAGGTTTCTAGGACCCTCTGGATCCTTCTACTTTGTATTCTCCCATGTTCATAGCAGCCTTATTCATAATAGCCAGAACATGGAAACAGCCTAAGTGTCCCTCAGTAGAAGAATGGATAAAGAAACTGTGGTACATATACACTATGGAATACTACTCAGCTATTAAAAACAAGGAATTTCTGAAATTTGTGGATAAATGGATTGAGCCAGCAATGATCATAATGAGTGAGTTAACCTAGAAGCAGAAAGACTCAAATGGTATATACTTACTTATATCTGCATACTAGCCCAAGGGGCATGTCCCACGAAAGCCTTCACTTACCAGGAAACTGGGACAGAGGGGAGGACATCCTATTGGGACTCTAGATTTTTATTATTTCTTTGAGAATTTTGTACTATGTGTTTGGTCCTATTAATTGCACCCAACCAGCTCTTCCCAGATTCATGCCCTTCCCCATACACCCAATTTGGTGTCTTTTTTTCTTAAAAAAAAAATCAAGATCAATTTGTGCTGCCCAAATATTCTGGGATGTATGTCCTTGCGAGGCTTTATTATATATCTTAACAGTTAATAACTGGTGCAGGAAGTCATCTGATATCCCTTTAAAAAGCATTTAGTGATTTTTTTACAAGTAAAGCTTAGAATTATTTGTTTCAAAACAAACTTCATTTAAGAATTTATTGGCAACCACCTTAGCAACACATTACTTATTGACAATAAACAATCTTCTAAATATTTAGAATTTATAACCAAGATGGCATATCTCCTCATTTGTATGAGTCATTCTTAAACTCTCTCACAGTTTATTCATTTTCTTTATATATATTGGCTTCACTATCTTGATTAAGATATTATTGACCTGCTGTTGTCACCCATCAGCATACAATGTGGCATTTGCTTACCTTTATTACTGAAGGTAAAAAGAACGTTACCACTAGTAGAGACTCAGAATTGGCACAAGTGGCCCTACTTTCTTTAGAAGGAAACTTCTCCTCAAAGTTGTGATGGTTAGTGTCAGTGCCCAACTTGATACCTAGGAGATGGGCTTCCAATCATGTCTGTAAGGAATTATCTAGATTAAGATCACCCCATACGAATGTCTATGAGGTGTCCCCTTGATGGGGAGGCCTGGTGGCATGCAGAGGAAGGATAGCAGGTCACCGAGAAGAGACTTGATACCTTATGAGCATATACAGGGGGAGGTAATCCCCCTCAGGAACAGTCATAGGGGAGGGGAGTAAGGGGAAAATGGGAGGGAGGGAAGAATGGGAGGTTACAAGGGATGGGATAACCATTGAGATGTAATATGAATAAATTAATAAAAATTATAATGCAAAACAAGAATGTCTATGAGGGATTATCCTGATTAGATTAATTAACAAAGACAGACCCATCTTAATTTTTAGTGGGACCATTCTCTGGGCAGGGATGCAAGACTATAAAATGGAGAAAGTTGAGCTGAGTACTAGAATTTATTGCTCTCAGTTTCCTGATTGTAGATGTGATGTGAACAGGTACTTTAAGCTCCTGCTGCCTTGATTTATTTGTCACAATAAATTTGTGAGCCAAAGTTAATCCTTTCTCCTTTCAATTGAATTCACCATTTTTTAAATTACATTAACAGGAAAAGAAACTTAGACAACTGTCTTTATGTATTTTTGTGAACCTCGAAGTTCTAAAGGTAAGATAATGGATGGATTAATGGTCTAATGAAAATTCTGTCATTCAAGTACTATGGCTATTTTTAGAGAAAATACTCAACATTTTAAATAAATTGAGTCCTATATCTACTGTGTTTAATGGAAGGTCTGAAGAAGTTAAGTGATTGCGCATTACTCATATTTTAATTTTATCATTGGCTTTAGATCTGTCTTATTTTGTTCTTTTTGTGAATGTTTTAATGGAAACACAGGTACACTCAGTATGAGATAAATAATGCTACAACAACAGGTACTCTCCAACTTTCAAAGGCTTCATCAGACACGTTTGTTTTCTATTCTGAATGAGTAGCCAACACTTGCTGTCAGAGAGATGCTGGTTATTGTAGGATTAGGACCATTGCACAGCATCACATTGCACACTGCTACTACATCAGGGAAAAGAAACATGAAATCACACACTGACCCTGAGTCTTCCACCACAAAGGAACAGAATTCAGTCAATACTTTCTCATTTTCCAAAGCAAGTCATTGATCTTATCTGATCTCAAAGTAAGAAGAGAAGTACAATCCTACCCATATTCCCAGAAGGGCAACAGGCTATGATTAGTAACTATGATTAGCATGAATTTCCATTCGGAAATCTTAACCCCATTTCAGTGAATGCTAGAAAAATGGTAGCCATTTTGTTTCTTAGTCATTTAAAATATATATCATTTAAAATATATAGACGACATCACTTAACAGATGGGCAGTGTGTTAGCGAGTGAAAATATGTTCATCTTCATAGAAAAGCAGTTTATTTTTAAGTCAGAGGCTCAACAAGAGAGTAGAAGTGTCCTCAATTCTAAAAGTCTTTATTTCATGTAGGGGTTGAGGGTGGCATGCTTCTGAAAGTCCATCCATTGACCAATTACATAGAAAATACATTTAACACTATTTTGTTGCCAGAATGCTTTATTATGTATATTGGCTTCTATTTTCTTCCAAAAGAAAAGCCTTGGAGCATGAAAATAATCACTTGAGTGCCCAGCATCCTCTTCTGCTGGTTTCCAGGCGGCCACTGTTTCCTTTTACCAACAGAGGAGAGGGAAGTCCTGTTGCTTTAATATGCCATTTTGAACAATCCTGAACTGTGAGGCTGCCAGCTCTGGCATCAGCTAAGTTGCGATTAGGGTATAGTGGGTAGTAAGTGGGGGTGGGAGTGGGGGTGGGGCAGGATCCACGTAATACACATCTCATACTGATTCAAATAAATGGATGCTCTGTACCTCTAATGTCAAAAGACATTTACAGTTTTGCTAGTCTGTTTCCCACGTCTGCTTGGCACAGAGACTGCCAGGATCAATGGTCCAATTTTAGTTCCACTTTCTTCTTCCATCATTCCTTGTATTCAGCACTTCGGAAGTGAGTTAATAATGTAAAATCTGGCTGAATTAAATTCATTTAACTGTGCTGCCAATTCTCTTCCCTTCATGCATTTTTAAAGAGATCTCAAACCGGTGATGGATTTCTAATGCTCTAGGAAAAGAAGGCAAAGATGAGACAGTAAACCTGAATGGAGTGAATTGTTTATTATAATTATTCCATTGAATTATCTCCCTGATAGAGAAGGGAGAACGAATATCAGCTTACATAGGCTTCGCAAGTGATAATATGAACAGTATTTTAAAAAATAGCAGAAAATGCCTCTTCAATCAGTCAAAAAAAAAAAATCACTGTGCTGTTTCACAGAGAAAGCTGTGAACAGTAAAATATGAGGCAGGAGGGGTTCTGTTTCTATAGCAACCCAGTGTATTCTAGCTAGGATGGTGTTTTTTTGTTTTTTAAATTAAACTTAAGAGTTAGAAACAAAGTAGTACCAGACCTCTGATTGTTTGTTTGGCACTCACTGTATTAGTTGCAATGTTAAGTGGTTTAACTTAAAACCTGTTCATTGTTCTTAGGCTGTCCCCCTCCAAACTCTTGACTTCTTAAACTGACTGGTACTGCTGGAAGATACAACATTTAATGCTCAGAAGGAGCACAAAGGACAAAGTTTCTAGCACTCGGGAGGCAGAGGCAGGCAGATCTCTGTGAGTTTGAGGCCAGCCTGGTGTAGAAAGGGAGTCGAAGACAGCCAGGGCTACACAGAGAAACCCTGTCTCAAAAAAATTAAAAACAAAAACAAAAACAAAAACAAGATAAAGTTTCCATCCAGGAAAAGATAAAGATATCAGAAACCAGAGGCCTCTTAGGGAGGTCTCTGTTAATTTGAGTCTATTAGCATTCACCTGCCAAAGTCACCTGCTTTCAAAGGAAGACCTTAGAAGAAATCATTCCTTCTTCTCCTCCACTTCCTCCTCCTCACCTCCTCCTCCTCTTCCTCCCCCTTCCACTCTACCTGCTCCTCCTATCTCTCTTCCTCCACCATCACCTCCTTTTCCTGAATTTCTTCTCCTCAGAATATAAACTCCTCTATGGGAAACAAAGGACACCTGGCATTTGTGCTGTGTTTTATTGCCTCTCTTCCTCCACACAGTATCTGCTCCCACCAGCTCCGCTTGTTTATCTTAACTAAAGAGTGCATCTAATAGTGTAACTGGGAATGACTCAATCAGCTCTCAACTTTGTAGTCTTGTGATGAACCAAAGTCAAAGAATTACATTTTTGGTTCCATGTTTCCATGATTCCTGTTCTCTAAATGGAGGTAGGATGGATTTTTTTTTATCATTGCATAGCCTCTAAGATCTCACATGCTTGGCATGAGCAGTGGTCCCAATGGCTCAGAAACCTTGCTCTTATTGATTTCGTGTTTCTCAAGATCACTCTGGAAAACTAGCCCTTGGCACTGATGAACAGCTGGGTAGCTCATTTTTGTCTATCGGTCTATCATCTGGCCCACACCACATCCTGTGAGGCTGTTAAGAGTGCAGGTGCTCCTATTGAAAGGAAGAACCCCTTCCTTTCCTGTTAATAATGCAGCAATCCTGTCCTCTTGTCTCTAGATACCTTAGCTGACTCAAATACAAGACACAAAACCCCTGTGTCTGCTGTCCTATATTTTCACACAAAGCTCAAACACCTCTGGAAAGAACAGTGTGTATCAGCCAGTGATAGAGGGAAGATTTGAAATTTGAGATGCAAGATTTGAGAGAGATTGTATGGTATTCTGAGTTTTCCTTTTGACTTTTGTGTGTGTTGTTGTTGTTGTTGTTGTTGTTGTTGTTGTTGTTGTTGTTGTTCACCATCCATCCCCCGTTCCATCCTTGAAAATTAATATTCTAAAAGTTGCTCACACAGGATCTGACTAAGTTCTTGGTGATTAAAACAACCACTTTCCTTTGAAACTAAGAGCCAAACCCTGATAAGTTTTCATATCATACCACCACAAAGACATATAAAATAAAAATTCTCACCATAGTGGCTCTTTCTGATGGGCATTTCACAACTTTGAGAAAGCTACGATCCTGTTTTCATCTATAATGCAGCTTTTGGTTAGATAAACTGATCCAATCCTGAGCTTATCACCCCAAGCACCATTCTCATTCTTCCAGTAACCTGTGCATACTTCGCTGCTTGTTCTGATGTGTTATTATCCTATGACTTCTTTTCACTGTTGCCTCCATCTTTACACCCAGCTTTTCTTGTGTGTCTGATGCCTGACTGACAGCAACTGTATGAGACACTTTTAAGGTGGTTTAACTTGAAAACTGTGTTTTCTAGGCTGTCTTGAAAACATCTCAGATTCTTTAAGTGAGTGGACTAACTGGAGTGCCCAGTATTTGAAGTTCAGCTCCAAATCAAAGGACAAAGTTCATGGAACCCATGTTTTATTGTTGAAAAGAGCCATTCTATAATTTTTGGGTTTTTTGAGACAGTGCTGCAAGGAGTTGGAGGTCTCCAACGTGGTATCCTCCTGCATCAGCTTCTAAATGTCTATAACACACACACACACACACACACACACACACACACACACACACACACACACATGCATGCACATGCTACCACACACAACTGCCACAGAGTTCCTTTTCATCTCCTCACTCTAACATTGAAATAATTCTCTCTCAAGGACTCTCCTATAGCCTTATCGATTCATGGTGCCATTTCTTTATAGTCTGTGCTCTGACCATCAAAATAAGCATTCTAAAACATAACAAAACTATATGTGGGTCTTAAAGCACCATTCTATCATTCTAGGAATCTTTACATTTGAGTTCAGGGACAACAGCAAGATTCATCTGTGTAGTTTTATCTATCTTGTACAAGTAGTACCAGCTAAGACCAGTGAAGTTAGAAGATCCACTTCCAAGGTGTCTCTTTTACTTATACCCTGGTGCCACCATGCCTCTTGGTCATTGTTTCTTCCCAAATCCCATTTCACCATTTAGAACTGCTTCAAGGAGGCATGCTTAGACTTCTTCACCAGGCTTATATGTTCAGAACAGAGGCATTTGTTTCTAATTCTTTTGAGCTAGATTCAATGATCCTCAAGCTATGGAGATAGAAGGACTGCTATATTATAGGAAGTTAGGCCATACAGTCTTTGCTACTTTGTCATTGTAACACAAACACAATCATTGATACTACATAAAGGAATGAGCATCCATGTGTTCTAATACAAACTTTACTTGCTGAAATAAATGGCTGTCCTACAGGCTGCCATTTGCACCCTTCTGATCTACAGAGTACAAAGCACTCTGTGATCCCATCCACTGCTTGGAACTTCATACGAGATGGCCCAGAGAGGAGACTGAGATTTTTATAGAACAAAAGAGAGAAAACACATAAATGTTGTGTCCCAGAAACCAGAGAAAAAGGAACTTGTCTAAGTGCCTCATTTTTGAGACCTAAAATTTCTATTAGATGCAGTGATTCTGGTTATATGTCATACATATATGAGAGGGCTGCTTAACAAGGCCAGAACCCAACATAGGGAGAATAAAAGAGTTAGCTGAAAGGAAGGAAACGGGTAGCACAGAGAACACTACGTGTTTATGATCTGTGACCTATGAGACATGGCAATTTATTTATTCTTTGTCTCAATGGGTAGAGTATAAACTTTCCTCTTATTGAACCAGGGTTTGTTTTAGTGAACTAGCTCATGAATAGAATATGCTTTAAGTGATGTTTGAGGCTGAGCTATAAAAAAAGCCTTGTATCTCATTTTGGACTGGCTTGGATAAAAAGCCCTCTGCTCTTTAACAAAACTATCTACTCTTGCCATAAAAGATTGGTAAGGATGTCCAGACATGCCTCCAGGACAGACTGTAATGGATGGGATAGAATGTGTGGACAAAAGGTGGTCAAGGAACGCTATAGTAAAAGGTATGGTGGCACTCAGAGGAAGGATAGCAGGCTACCAAGGAGATACTTGATACCCTATGAGCACATACACGGGAAGGAGGTCCCCCTCAGTCACAGTCATAGGGGAGGGGAGTAAGGGGAAAATGGGAGGGAGGGAGGAATGGGAGGATACAAGGGATGGGATAACCATTGAGATGTAATATGAATAAATTAATAAAATATATTTTTAAAAGGTATGAATAAAAATGCTATCTTGGAAGTGAAACCTCCACCTAAGATGTCTCAGTGGATACTATCGGGATCAGGTGGATAGCAACAATGACAACAACAGCAACTCAAACCAATATACTACCCAGCTGAAACTTTCCAGAACTCCGGACCTGCAGAATGTTAAGAAAATACAGTGTGTTTCCTAGCTTAGCCACATTCCCGTGGAACATCTTAGACATGGAAATGTTAGGTCTTCTCAGAAATTCTGGGGTATAGCTCACTGACACACAAACCCTCTAGGTGACTCTAACATATACTCCCATGTAAATATTGCTGTTTCAGTTAGAAATTCTCAAAATCAGAAGTCAGGAGTCAGACAGAAGTTTCATGCAGTCACTACATTTGAGGTGCCAAAGTGTAGGAACCCAGTGGGGCCCATAGCTGGACAGCCTAAAGGCCTGTGTTTTGTAACTTGAAATAATTTTGTATCTCCAAGTAGGGCATGAAGAATAAGCATTGCAATGCATTCTATTCTTAAGATGATCCAAGCAGTGTAAAGAGCACTTTAGGTATTTTATAAGCAATCGTCTGTCATATTCATAGGAAGATGTTACTAGGAGCCCTGTACATACCTAAATCCACAGATGCATATGTGTCTTATATAAAATGGCATAGTGTCTGCAGGCAATTTTTGCATATCTTCCCATACACTTTAAGTCAGTTCCAGTTACTTTTTATACCTAATACAATGTAAATGCTATTCTGTATAGTTCAGGGACTAGTGACAAGAGAAAGAGCCTGCCTCCATATTCATTACTAATGCAATCTTTTTTTCTTCAATCTGTGGTTGTTAAAACCTGTAGATGCAGATTCTCAGGATACAGAGGGTCACCTGTATACATAAGTAAACACTGTTACCAGGGTGACAGAAAATGTTAAGCCTAGATCGAACATCCTGGCTGTGCTGCTCTCCAGCTACAATCTCTTGGTCAAGTTATTTAGCCACTCACCATTCGGTATATCCAGCACCATTCACTTCCAAAGTCATGCTAATGACTTTACAGAGGCCACAAGGATGCTATGACAATTAATGCATCTAAGGAACTTAGATAAATACCTGGCAAATAATAAGTGCTCAATAAATCAAGTATTTGCATTACATCATTCAATCTTCATACCAGTGCTCCAAGATAGACATTACTCACCATAAAGCTCTTTGGATCTTAGGTTCTATAACTAACTTTACACAAGTGGCCAAACAAGGGTTTAAAGACAGGTTGCTTACATTACAAGGATCAAGCTGCTAGCCCTCATACATAAACATATGAATCCCATGCACACTTGATTTGGAGCTTTCTAGAAATCCTATTCTGAAGCTTGAATTTCTGAATTACTGTAATATTTAAAATAATGACCGCTGAGCACAGTGGCACACACCTGTAATCCCAGAACTCAGGGAGGCAGAGGCAGACAGATCTCTGTGAGTTCGAGGCCAACCTGGTCTACAAAGTGAGTCCAGGACAGCCAAGAATATACAGCGAAACCCTGTCTCGAAAAACCAAATTAAATAAATAAATAGATAATTAAATAAAATAGTGACCAAATCTAACAAAGTCAAAATCTAATTGAAAATTATTCCACTTAATGTAATTTCTTTCAGTAATTTCAGATAGCATTATTCAACTCCTTGAACATGTTTGGATAAGTTGGCACTAGTTGCTGTTACACTAATGAATATGCATTAGTTGACCTAATAGTTGCTGGTACATAAGGTCCCATGGAACTCTCCAACAACTCAGGCTGTTGCCAAGACAGTAACTTGCTCTCTATAAACTTACAGCAAGATCCCATTGCTGAACATAGAACCCACATAGGTCATTGACTATGTAGAGATCGTGCTCACTACATAGTACCTTTTTTTCCATGTATAGTGTCTATGATATAGAAAGGCATTCTGCAGGCTAGCAAAAGGAGCATAGGACTGCTGTTTCACACTTACACACCCTTTGTTTGATAAATTCCCTTGTAACATTTTAAAAACGTATTCACTGTACTTCTACATGGCCAATAAGCTCCTTCTGACTATAAAAATCTATTAGCCAAAACAGCTTGTTTTTTTAACATTCTAGAAAATATTCCAAATTCTTTATTTCTGGTAGTGGCATTTGAATACTATTTTGTAAAGGTCAAGATACAGTTTTATCATTTTGGAAAAGTGGAGCATGCCAATTGTTAAAGTTTACCTCACTTGCATATTGGAGCTATAGGAGAGGGCAGAGGGCATTCTTGGTCATTTTGCCATTTTAAATTTATTTTATTTTTAATTAAACATAATTACATCATTCTATTCCTTCCTCAAATATCTTCCATGTCTTTCAAATTATTTTTCTTTAGAATAATTTTTAGAATTTTATTTATTTTTTATTTTTTAAATTAATTTATTCTTGTTACATCTCGATGGTTATCCCATCCCTTGTATCCTCCCATTCTTCCCTCCCTCCCAGTTTCCCCTTATTCCCCTCCTCTATGACTGTTCCTGAGGGGGATTACATCCCCCTGTATATGCTCATAGGGTATCAAGACAGACACTGTGAAGAATAGTTTCTCTGATGGCCTCCCCATCCAGGGGACGTGGTCAAATGTGAGGCACCAGAGTACGTGAGAAAGTCATATCCCACTCTCCACTCAAGTGTGGAAAATGTTCTGTCCATTGGCTAGATCTGGGTAGGGGTTTAAAGTTTACCGCCTGTATTGTCCTTGGCTGGTGCCTTAGTTTGAGCGGGACCCCTGGGCCCAAATCTGCCTATCATAATGTTCTACTTGTAGGTTTCTAGGACCCTCTGGATCCTTCTACTTTGCCATTCTCCCATGCTAGAATGTCCTTTTTAAATCACACATTTATTTTAGATTAACAGTGCTGTCATTTGACCATGTTTCTTCAAAGATTCATATTGAAACATAATGTTTTTTGTGTAATTAGTAAGAGGTAGGGCCTCTTTTGCAAAGTGACTAAATTGTAAGAGTCCTGTTTTTATGAACAATTGCAAGTCCTTATAAAACAGACATCAGAAAGAATTCATAACTTTCACCCTTTAGCAGTTTAAAATTTGAAGACATGGCTACCAAGAGACACCTAAGGTTGGCACCTTGAATTTGGACTTCCTGGCACAAAGTATTAAAAGGAATAAATTTATGCTGTTTATAAATCACTTGTTTAAGTATTAAAATGAATCTAGACAAACATTAGCAAAAATGTTACTGGATCACTGCACAAGTTATTACAAAATTGTTACTTAAGTTCTTGTAGTGGTTTCATTTGAGTCTTTTTTTACTTTTCTTGAATAATCAAGGAGTTACCTTCTTTTCTACATAGAGCAGAGTGTTTCCTGGGCTCCATTCTGTCCATAGTTTTCTTTTAAGTCATATCAAATGAGGATAATTCTATACTACCCTTTGAAACAGGTAAAAATGGTTATCAAACTTATTCACCCAGAAGCTGACAAAATTTTTAATTATAGAGCCAAATTCTGTTATCGTTTGCAAAATTCTCCTCTCCAAATCCATCCCTCTGTATGTTCTCCTTCTTGTTAGTGTGAGGACCTGAACTGAGAGTGTCTTCTCTTCATCTTTCTCACTCTTTGTCATTGCAGAATGTATGACTAATGATAGTGTTGAAAAGGGAGGAGGAGAGTGGGAGGAGGAAACGATCATCACTACTGTACCAGACATTTCTCTGAGATCTTTACATTAATTATCTCACTTAGTCCTGGCAAGAACGTTTTGAGACAGCTGTTATTTTGCCCCATGTTACTTATAAGGAAAGGCAAGTATAGCTAGATTAAGTAACTCAAAATGTTGCAAAAGTAATCAAAGTTAGTATACTATTCTCTTATGTGATCCCAATGTTTGTTTTCTTGACCTGCATGAAATGCTTTGTTTTCTAGAACATTTTGCTTTCCTTAGTTGGTGTGTCCTGATCTACCCTGTCCTTTGCCTGCATATAGCTTGCTTTGCCTTGAAGGGTGTTCCAGGATGTAATGATCCATCATTCACACCTCCCACCACTTTCTACTGTTCATCATATGGCATTTGAAACTCTGTAGAAGGAAGATGAAGAAGGAGTTGAGAAGATGATGTCCTAACTCAAAGACTGTCAGTTCATGAACAGGATTGCACTGAATTTTGTCCTGCTGTATCTTAGCCCTTGAGGTGGTAGCTCCAATCTTTCCTTCCACCTCTTTCTACCATGTACTATTCTTTTCAGAGTTGGGAAAGTAGTTCAGTGCTATAATGCTTAGGTAGCATACATAAGGCTCCAGGATACATCTCCAGCACTGACATGAAAGAAAGGGGCAAGTGAGGAGAGAGAGAGGGGGAGATTGTTATAACATACATTGGCAGCAAAATATGCTTATTAATCCATGTTTATATGTAATATATTTAAAGAAAATTCATTCCTGCTTCCACTCTATATCAGGAGTCTTTTGTTCATCATGCTGTTATATTCTCATCACTGTTTGTGGTCCCACAGTGCATTCCATCAGCCAGGTTACACACACACACACACACACACACACACACACACACACACACACACACATATATATATATATATATATATATATATATGGAATATGAGAAAGGGCAGACTCAAGCACTTTAGGTACTTATAATTAATACTGAATCTTCATACCTTTCTCTTTGTTTTTAAATAATAGCCAAGGCAGAAGAAACATTAAGAGCTATTTGCTATTCATAATGCTTAGGTCTACTGATGGTCATGTCAATTAATCAATATTTCTTAAGTATAAGAACTGTAAAAAGTGAAGTGCTCAGTAGTTTGATGGTATACATATACGTCATATTTTTTTCCTTTCAACTTTCTTGTGGGAGAAAGGCATACCTATGCTTCCCTGCACCTTTCTCATTCACAGTATGACCTGATCCACATGGAGCCAGGTGTTATTGGAGCCCAAGAAAAATAAAGGATTCTTTATATGAGTTTCACTTTGAAATGGCTTCTAGGAAGTCTTATGCTGGATTCTTCCCAAAGTAGGTACCAAAACGTAACCCTAGAGCAGAAAGTCTACTTAAAAGGGTGATTCCAGCAATTCACGCAGAATACATGAAGAAACTGGTTATTTTTCTGAGCAGTAGGAGCTGAATCACACTGAGAAGTGCTGGAGATGGTATATATATATATATTATTGGGGCCAGAGATATGATGCATTTATTCATCATACCTTACTCCTTGTTTGAAATTAATGTCAAATGATGTTAATTTCCTGATACTTGTGAACTGCCTCAAATGTGGCCTGAATCTATGCCTGTCTATCTAGTGAAGGGCATGGGCAGAAGGCTTTATACTTGTTTCATTAGATGAATTTTAGCTGGGGTCCTGATAGCATCTGCTTCATCAGAGGAGGTGGTATTTATATTGAACCTTAGATGATGAGCTTGTTACATCACGTTATGCTATGGGTGGGGGTGAGCAGATGAGCATGCAAGAGTAGGAAGGAGTATGGTAGCATCTGTGTGGTCCACTGCAAATAATAATAAAGCATAAAAGTTTGAAAATGATTCACATTTTTAAAATTAGATAACATCCAAGGTTATCCTTATAAATATTCATTTTTCTCGGTTTTTATGGGTGGGAGAGAACTTAGCTCTGAAGAGTTACTCAGAGGGAACCATGGTTCAATAGCGCTCAGTTTTCTCTACTTATCTAGATTGCTTTTTACACCAGTTTACTTCTTTGTAGAATTGCAGGGAGTTGTGAAAACCTGGACATGGCTGTGTAAGCTATGTTATTGACAAGCGGGTCAGGGATTGCTATTATTTACATGATACACACAGTGGGGGGAAGGTTGAGAAGTGCTGATTCCATTCCTGGAAATGAAACAGATAGGTTTAAGGAAGAACAAATAATTCAGTGCTTGAGGCATATGTGTTAGCATGGACTGGTGGGGGTTGGGGGTGAACAATGAAGAGAAAGAAGAGGTGATGTGTATATATGTACATGTATGTGTATGTATATGTATATATGTATATGTATGTGTGTATGTATATTCATTTCTAACTTATGTCAGGTCTAAGATGTGGAAAGTGCTTCCAGATATTAAACTTGGCATCTTTAAAATAATGAAGATGTGCTACACATCCCAGGAGTGAAAATGGGTCATGTGAATTTTCATTCTCCTTATATGGGGAATTGTGGAGAAGCACCAAACTATATTATTTACTTTGCAATGTGGACTAGCTCTCTGCTAATGAAACCCATGTGAGGCTTCATTTTACCCTTTGAAAAATATCAAAATGTTTGATAAGGTAGATTGGGAGATGGCATCAAAATTTGCACCTGTTTAAAAATACTTCATTCTGGACAGGCAGCTGTCATCTCTGGTAATTTACACCCATGAGTTCCTGAAGCCTTAGCAAAATGAGTAACAGAAAGATATCACTAGGGTTCTTAGCCTTAATTTCCCTTGGGGCAGAAGCCTCTCAACTGGAGGCTGGCGAGGCTTATTGTAGACGTATTTATTTATTTATTTATTTATTTATTTATTTATTTATTTATTTATTTATGGTATGGAAAAAATACATGGAATACTGAGTCCATATGTAAGAACTAGAGATAATTCCACAGATAGTTCCAGAAGAGCAAAGGTCATACTTCTGTACCTACTGAGATGGTAGCATTGCATAGTGATTCTGTTCAGACAGGAGAAAATCCAAAAAGATGAATGAGACATGTCCAAAGAAAGGAAGATAGAAGATAAATTCAATGCCCTAGGGTTTGCTATAGTGGATGTAAACATGCTTTTGTTTTTATCTCAAGGGTGGGATGAGAAACTGCCTTGTGTAGAAGTGTGTCATGTTTGTCTACTGGAAACAGAATTGTGAAAGGGTGTGTGATGTTTGTCTTACAGAAAGGGAGGGAACTGACTCTTGTGGGAGGCATGATCTTTGCCAGTTGCAAAATATCCTGTCTGGACTATGGGAGAGTATAAATAATCCAAATAACAAAGATCAATTGTTTTTGCATCACTTTTGCTTCACTTCACATTGCTTAGCTGTTCATTGCGCCACTTTGAGATGCTCCTAGAGAGACACTCCAGAGAAGACTTCAAAGAGGCTGCTGTGTTTGCTGTTGCTCCCACTGCTGCTTGTGCCTGTTTCTGTGTTTGCTGCTGGAATCCAAACACTAAAGAGTGGAATTTCCCGCAAGGAACTGAGTCTAAAAAGGTATACTTCCACTCTCCCTATTAACCTCCCTTTCTCTCTTATCTAGGGTAGGTGGGTTGGAAGGGAGGTAGAGGAATTAAAGAACCCCAAATAAAGAAGGTTTTAAAAAGATCAAAGCCTACAGTTTACCATTTCTACTTTTTAAAGTTCAGATTTTCTGGGGGTAAAAAAGGAGCTTTATAGAACTTTGTCTTCAGTGATCCAGATCATGGTGCTGTGGACATCATGCTTTTCTGTATGTGTGGTTGTTGGTTAAACATCTACATGAAAACCAATGGTTAAGCTTGTAATAGAACCAGCCACGCTCTCATCTGGTACCCTGTCCTTCTGTTGGTTACCATAGTTCCAAATAAGGCTAGAAGGTGGGACACCTTTCCCCAAAGCATTAGTGAAGGGATTAAAAGGCAGAAAACTTTCAAATCAGTAGTATTTCATGAGAATTGTTTTTCATGACAGCCTAGTAGAACTGAGTGTAGCAGCATATGTCTGTAAGCCCTGCCCTTGGGGGTTGTTGCGGAGGTATTCTGAGTTCAAGATAAGTCTAGGATGCATGGAAAGACTTCTGAAGATGGTAAGGGTGAGGGATAAAAGAAAGGAGGTGTAAAAGGGGAAAAGAACACACACACACAACCCAGAGAGAGTGAGAGAGCGAGAGCGAGAGAGAGAGAGAGAGAGAGAGAGAGAGAGTGAGAGAGAGAGAGAGAGAGAGAGAGAGAGACAGACAGACAGACAGACAGACAGACAGACAGACAGAGAGACAGAGAGAAACAGAGACAAAGAGAGAGACAGAGAGACAGAGAGACAGACTTGTTTCTCCCCAAACAAATTTTCAGCACACACAAAAAGAGGAAAGCATTTTTCCTGGTTTGCCTATAATTTAAAACCTTAGCATTTTAAAATTGTTGAATTCTCTCTGTCATCCTTTTGTGACTGTCCCCTACCCCTTGAGCATTGGGAATGCTGTGTAGGTCTCTTTGGAAACTCTTTTTGCCTTTTCCAGCTACTTTCCTGGCCAGTGATACAGACACCACCAGTCTTGTGGCCAGTAAACTTCATTTTCTCCACATATCCTCTTGTTTTAAGCAGAAGAAATCATTTATTTTTAAAAGAATAAGGTGAGGCCCTACTGGAGTGATTTGGAGGAAGAGTTTTCTTTCTTCTTTGAACTTTAAAATCAGTGAGTGTCACTATGGAAACCAGTCATAGATTCTTATACACTTCATCTGATATCTTCCTCCTCCTGGGGTGCTTGTCTCATTGGCCTAGGCTTGTCTCTTCATGTATTTTGTTCTAGGTGCAATCTAGGGGCCAATGGTGACTTATAGACTAATGTTGCCTAATAGAGACTGATTTTGTTTCTTTCAAATCCAACAATGAGAAAAAAAAACCCACATAATTGGTAACAAATAGATGTTTCGTGAATGAACTTTTCTTCAGGCTGCCTTCTCACTTAGTCAAATAATTCTATTTACGAAATCTTACAACAATGATATGTGTAATTCGAAAACTTTCCAGAACCCTGTTCTAATCTGCTCTACTGGGGAGTAAGGGGAGGGAAAAGAATTAACACTTATAGAATAGCATATTTGAACCAGGTACCAAGTACACTATACCCTATCGTGTATCATTTTGTTTGGTTTCGGTTTGGGTTTAGCTTCTTTATTTTTCAGTCTCACTTTGTAGCCCAGGATGGACTAGAATTTCTGACTCTGCTGCCTTTACTTGCCAAATCGTGGAATTACAGGCGAGTATTATGATAATTGGTTACCTCACCTAGTTTTTCATTTTACCAATGAGGAAATTGGGGTGCACACAGCTAAATTATAGATCATAGTTTCTTATGAGACATAGCAGAGGTGAGCATGAGATTGTGTCCAGAACCCAAGACTTTCCACGTATACTTCCTAATAACTTTTTGAGATGCATCATTTAAATTACATGCATGCATCCTTGTGATTCTTTTATCTATTTTTGTAAATAATGTTCTATACTACTTTAATATTGAAAAGTTCCTTAATAGAGAAACAAACACCAGTCATCCCTCTGTATCTAGACATTATGAACTCACAGATTCAACTAATCAAGTGTTGGAGATATTAGGAAAAATAAAATGTATCTGTACTGAATGTGCACACACTTTATTTCTTGGCATACCCAGATTGCTATGTTTATACCATATCTACCTTATGAAGCTGGATTTAAAGGCAGGCCATCACTCCTACCCAGAGACAATGCAACAACATCTGCTGATCCAAGCTTATAAGTCCGCACACTTGTGAAGCAAATACTTTAAACAGGCTCCTCAGACCCTCGATTAAAATTCTTGAAGCTTTCCTTTTTCTTAAGCCTGCTAAGTCAGTTTTTTGTGTGACATTGCAATTCATATTATAGAGCTGGAATATCAAGGTAGCATAGGCTAGTAATAAACATTCTATGGGTTTCTGTGTGTCAATGAATGTGACAGTTGTACAATTCCTTCATTATTCCCAGGAAACAAGTCTGTAAAGTGAGTCCAGTGATAGCATCTATTTCACAGAGTTTTGTAGAAGATTAAATTATACACTCCACATGAAGCACTTAACGTGAATAAATATAAGTCAGTATTATTAGATATTGACATTGTTGTTGTTAAGAGAGTTTTACCACACCCTTCCTTTCTAACTTTTGCTTTGTGCTCAAAGTTTCCCATGGGTCACACCCTAGCCGGGATGTGATCCCCATGATTTTTCAAACTCTACGATTATCCTTCTTTTTTTTTTCTTTTGCTTAAACTAACACCTCATCTTTTCCATCTGCTCATGCAAATGTAATCCATTTTCTCACTCTCTCAGGCAAAGCTGGTATTCCAAATAGCCATCCTATGCATGTCAGTTGGCTTCTTTTCCAAGCTCCCTTGACGAAGGTTGCAAGATGTGCAATGCCAGAAGTAATAGGGATCAAGCATAGTTCGATGGTTTCACTGATTATCAACTTGTCAGGACCCAGAATCCCTGAAAAACAATCCTCTAGGTATACTTATGAGGATTATCTAGATTAGACTACCTGAAGAGAGATCTAACTTAAGTGGGAGTAGTACCATTCCATGGGCTGGTATCCCAGGGTGAATAAAAAGGAGAAATCCACACAAAATTTGTTCAGTTGTTGCTTATTGACTATGGATACAATGGGATCATCTGCATTCTCAAGCTCTTCCCACCACCACTTCCCTGCCATGATAAGTCCACTTCAAGGATGAGTATCCTGGAGTTGTAATCTACAATAAACCATTTTCTGCCAGGCATGGTGGTGCACGCCTTTAATCCCAGCACTCTGGAGGCAGAGGCAGGTGGATCACTGTGAGTTCAAGGCCAGCCTGGTCTATAAAGCGAGTCCAGGACAACCAAGGCTACACAGAAAAACCTGTTTCAATAAATAAATAAATAAATAAATAAATAAAATAAACCCTCTCCCCCTTAAGTACCTAATATAAAGTTAGGATAATTTTATCATATCAACAGAAAAATAAATAATGCACATGAGCTTCAGAAATGCAGACTTTTTCACATTAAAATAGGTCTTGATGCTAGTATCACTGTTAGATATGTACCTACCAATGCTAGAAATAAAAATATATCATCACTCACTGAGGATGGAGGTATGGGAGAAAAGGCAAATATCAACCTTTTCCACTATACCAAGAGCAGCAACTTGTTCTTACTGAAATATGTATGCATTCTGAATGTGTATTGGTATTTATTCTTAGGATTCTATTGCCAGCACTACTATTCACAAGCTTATATCACACACTATTCCCTATTCTATAATTTCACATAGCATTACTTGCCATCAAATACCATATGTTAGAGGAAAAGTGTAGCTCAGCCTCATGCCTATGAAATTTGTGATTCTTAGCAAGTGCTCCACTGTTCAAAAGCAATTGACATGATAAAATGTTAAAATTGTCTCCTAAAGATATTGCCACTGCGTCCACTACAGTGGCTAGCATTAGACTTTAGACACTGAGTGAATCACAGAGGCCAATGAACTTAAGGCTTTGCGCCTATCCCCAGTGACATCCCTTCCTTCTACTAGGCATCATTTCCTAAAAGCTCCATCACCTTCAAATAGGACCCTTAGCCGTTTGTAGTTCTCCTTTCTCCTTGTCACAGAAGTAAAGGGCTTTCCTATCCCTGGAAAAATATATGGAAAGACATTGGAGGCAAATATGTTTGAGTCTGAAGTAAGGGACGGGGGTCCCATCTTGCTCTCAGAGTTGACTCTTAACATAAACAACCTAGGACAATTTACCAAGATAGGCAGGTAGGAAGATTGATCAGTTGTTAAAAGCATTTTCTGACATTGAAAGAGACTGGAGTTTGGCTCCTAGCACCCATACCTGGAAGCTCACAGCCACCTATAAGTCCAGCTCCAGGAAATCTGACACTCTTTTCTGCCCTCCAAAGGCCACACACATGTGAAATGTACACATACACAAATATAGACAATTTGAACCTTTTTGCCAATATAATGTTCAACACACTGTGCTAGATCAAATTTCTAGACAGCACGCATCCAAAACAAACACCTATTTGCCTGGAGCAAGGGATATGCTTATGGGGCAAAGAGCAGACAGACACAGCAGTCTGGAAAGAACACTAAGGAAGATGACGCTTGGAAGAATGGGGCTTTGCAATGCTGCTACGTGTACTAGGGATCTTCACTACAACATGCGTGCCCAGGGCATTCTGTGTGTTTACAAAAATCCAGTGAGAATCAAACTCATGCCTCTGGCTGATCCTTGGACTCTGCACAAGCATCAGGCAAAAGCTGAGTCAGTTGTAGTAGCCTGGATTAGAGATGAATGATTGTCATTATTAGAGTTACTCTTGAAAGACTAGGACAGACGGGTTTTCGGTTTTCTTTCCTCCATTTGGTTCTGAGTGTTTAGAGAAATCTCCAATAAATCACTGGCTGTCCTCTGACACAGCACTGATACTTCAGTGACTACATACAGTGAAGAGTAAAGTTTTTTGCAAAAATTCTTTATTAAAATCATAAGAAATAGACAACTATAACCCCCAACAGACCACAATCAACTGCCAAACAATAGGAACAAACTGTGGAAAGGCTCACTCTAAATCACAGACACACCACTTCATTACAATATTCTAGTTTTCCACATGTCACAAAAAATGTCAAGCTATCCCATTCACAGTGGGCGTTAGAAGTGTAAAGGAATTGCTCTTAAGGTAGCTACTACTTTGAATGTAATAAGCAGACTTAAGTCAACTGCCTTAAATGTGCCTAGAGGAGTTAAAAATTATTTAAAAAAGGAATTAGAAGAAACAAGTACAATGGTGTGTGGAGAAACCCAGGCCCTCAATAAAGAGAGACATTCAAAAATTGAACCAGTGAACGGAGGGAAGTCTATGTGGGTAAAAGTGCTTTCCATGCAAATCTCAGGACCTGAGTTTGATCCTGGGAACCTGCACAAAAACCTTGATGTGGTAGTATGCATCTGTAATTCTAGGACTCCTTATGGCAAGATGGGAGGCAGAAACAAGCAGATCCTTTGGAAGCTTGTGCCAGCTAGCCTAGCAAACAAGAGAAACTGAGCCCGACCAAACTGGAAGGCACGAACTGACTTCTAAATGTTGTCCTCTGATCTCTACACCCACATGCTCCAAAACCAAAAATTTTAAGAAGTTTAATGGAATCAAATGGTAATTTGGTGATTCTGGAAGTAAAGAGTACAGTAGCTGACACACAAAATTCACTGAACTAAATGGAAATATCTTCTCTCAGCCTCTAGAAGACAGAATCAGTCCCTTTCATACCTTGACTTTAGCCTAAGGATTCTAACTATGACCTTTTGACTTCTTGAGATATAAGAGGACCAGTTTGTGTTATTACTAAATTTGTGTCAACTTGTCACAGAAATAATACAATATTATTACAATTATTTTTAAATAAAATTTCTCCTAAAATACTAAGAGTGATTTTCTTTTCTGACTAGGCATCGATGCATAGGTGTTCTGTACATACTTATGGACTACATGAATAATGATAGCTACAAAAGCTATGAAGTTCATAGGTACAAAGCAAGTCTCTTATGCCCTACTTCCTTCATTTGGGTTCCCCAGATAAGAACGTGGCTGCAATGATTTCTAGGATAAATCAGTAGAAGGAGTAGGGCAGGGAAAGAAAGATGACCAAGGCCAGATGCTATCAAGATGCTATCAAGCAGGCTGTCATTGTAGAAAGTGAAACATAATCTTACTGGGAAACTCAAGAAGGCAGTATAGAGTACTCACCATAGAGTTAATCTACAAAAGTAACAAGGAAACTGGAGATTTCTACCAATTGTCCTTGGTCCTTGACTGAGAGCTACATTAACTTTCAGGTGTTTCTCACCTGCTAGGGTTGGGCCAAACATAGGCTTTGTAGTCAAGAAAACACTCGGCCCAGAGATACTGCTCCTAGCAGTTAGAAGTTTGGCTGGTGTACACTGATGTGACAATGGCTATCAGATGAAACGGACGGTGACACTCTCATTTGTACTCACATAATCTGCTCCAGCTGATCTAGTCTCTATTTACTTTCTTTATAATTGATTGATAGACATGTATGTGTTGCTGAGATATTGTGTGTATTTTGTAGGTCTACAAGGTTTTTGAAGAGGAAAGATGACTCATTTTGCTTTGCTATTTCTTCTGATGCCAAGCTCCTTGGTAAACATATTAGAGGCACTCATCTCTGAATGGTGTTGGTTTCTATAATTGTGTATTACCTATTTCATGCCCTCTAAATGCAGTACGCTATATAGCTTTCTCCCTGCTTCTTCTTTCTTGCTTTTGAAGCAAATTGCTTATAAAGAAATTATTTTAATGCAGCTTTAAGCATGAACCTCAAGGGAGTGGAGAAAGACATGTAAATGAATCCTAGAGTGGACTTTTCAAGAGGTTCTATTTTCTGTTAATTTTTCCTTCTTAATTAAAATATTTGATTTAAAAATTGATCATCATAAGTAGAGAAATAGTACAAAGATTTTACCTTTAATGTATCTATCTACCTACCTCACTTTTTTTTTAGTAAATCAGCCTTAATACCTATCATTAGCCTTCTATAATCTTACAAATAAATAGAAAAGCACATATGCTATGCTTCTGTTTTGACAAAGTATGCTATTATGTGTACTTTCCTTTGCCATTTGATGATTTACTAAATGATGTCATGGGCACTTCCAAATCAAAATATATCTACTTCATTCTTTTCAAAAGAGTTTCAGAATATTGTCTTCTAGATACGGTGTAATTTATTCATCCATTACTTTACTGATGGACATGCAATTTGTTTCCAGGTTTTCTTGACTTCTTAAAAAATGCTTTGGTAAACATGCTAACATAGTACTCATTTATATTCTTCAAAGCAATATTACTATGTCAGAGGGTTTTTGTATTAGGAAATTTCAGAGACATTGTCAGATTATCTGTCATTTTGTATCAGCATTGAGAGTTTTCATTTTTCTTAAGCATTCTCCATTTTATTTATATGTAATGAGATTTTGCAAACTATCATAAGTTTGCATTAAGATTAAGCAATCCTTATCCAAAACTCTGTAATCTAAAATGAAACTTTTTGAGCATCTACATGATGCCACAAGTTGAAAATTTCACACATAACCTTATGTAATGTAGTGTGTTGCAGTCAAACAGACATTCTAAAAATATTGCATAAAATTATCTTCATTCCATGTATCAAAAATGTATATGAGACTTAAGTAAATAAACAAAGATGCTTTTTTTTTAGACTTGGCTCTCACCCTAGCATACGTATGCAAATATTATAAAATCAGAAAAGCATTAAAAAACACTTCTAGTCTTGAGCATCTCAGGTAAGACAGATTCAACCTGTCAATGACTTATAATCAGTAGGGGTGACTCTTCTAATGGTCCTTTGTATATATTAATGGGAGTGAGAAGCATTCACTACAAGTGAACTGAAGGGTGTTTCTGTGTATTTTACAGGAAAAGGGTCCAGCTGAACAGGAACCATTCTTTCATCTAATCAGGAAATACGGTGTAGCTTTGGGAAAGCAATGAATTTTCCACATTTTTCTAAATGAATATAGTGAAGCTGTTGCAGCGACGAATCCAGGTACAGAAATGTAAGGTTTGCTGGAAACAAAACTACCTGATACTAAGAGAAGTAAACTACAAGAAATAGCAATATGTTTTAAAGGTCATCTGTAGAGAGCACAAGTCTGTGAAACAAGATTTGTAGAAATTAAAATACTATCTACCCTTCTTCATTTGTACCCATTGACTGGCAAAGTATAAGCAAACATAGTTTACATGTGTGTGGCTCAATTTTCTTAACAAATATGTTTTATTACAAACTTATTAACCTAGAGTACTTCACTTATAACCCAACTAACCTAAACAATAGGAAAAGGAGATAAAAAAATACAATAATGAAACCATAAGGATATCAGTTCCGAGGAATGACTCTCCTGGCATAATCAGCAGGATTTCTTCTGCTGGAACCTGGAGCAACCAGAACCCAAAACCTCAGCCAGGGCCCTCGAGCGGTTCTCTCTAGGTGCATCTCAAAATGGAGCGATGAACAGCCAAAACTATCCCAAGTCTCCAAAGGCCCCGCCTCTTGTTTTTGGCTCACATTTATACCTCCTCTCAGAAATTGTTCAAAGATGTTTTTCAGCTGGTTAATAACCAATTTCCCCCACATGGTGGTTCGACTTCTGAGGTGATAAACATCACCTGCTCTCTCACAAGTCTTTTACTCATCCTCCACTTGTGATCTAAACAAAAACATCTTTATCTCTCCTTCACATGTAATTCGGTTTGAATTCTTAAATTGATTCTAAGCTTCACATTACTTTGAGTAAACTCACTTCTATATATTTCTTTTAAACTATACATAATACTCAAGAAAAATTGATATGAATATCAATAGCATGATTTTAATAACATCAAACACATTCTTTTTCTCTGTTGATACTTTTTATGTTGTGAAATCATTTTGGCATAGTGAAATATAGTGGCATAATGATTAAACATCATAATATAATTGTGAACTTTTAAATAAAGTATGAAATTACTATTTATATAATTTGCATATGAAGGTCCAGAAATCACAAGAAAACTTTTTCTTCCTTTCTGAAAAATTCCTCTTTAAGGCCAGAATGAAAGCTTTTAGAGCTTGCAGGGGGAGATTTTGCAACACAGACACAGAGTCATGGGTGCACCTAAAGACGATTTAGTGGAGAGGAGAGGTGTGTATATTTTATGTACTAGTCGAGCTTTGGCAATTTTCCTACTTTTATAAAAAGTTCATTTTCAAAACATCCTTGCTCTATCATTTGACAGTTTGCTGCTTCTGTGTGCAGCTAATGTATGTACATTTAGAAAGCTCCAGATCTGAATTCAGAAGTATGCAACTCTTAAATTACATGCTGCTGTCAAGTATTGACTTTTATGGTTGATAGCTTCAATATTATCATTTGTGTCTGTATGAATTATTTTTTCAGAAGCCAAAAAAGAGGAAAATCTAGGTTTTATTAATAGATACACTAAATATGACACTCAGGACATTATTGACATGAATATCAATAACACAATTTTAATAACATCAAACATTTTGGTGTGACAGAGAGGCACCTTCTAAATGCAAAGTGTGAGTGGTATAGGGAATCAGGGCAGGTGTATAGGAGAAAATACCTGACTTGAATCTGTGAACAGAATGGAGGAATCTGAAAAACATTAGAGACAGTAATAGACAGAGGCCCAAAGATCTCCATTTACTATAACCTTGAGTTTTACAACCATTAGCAAATGATAAATTGGCCACAAGGAGATTATAAAATTTCCTACAACTCTACAAACAATAGAAATTTGTTACTTTTATTGAAGGTTGTTTTTAGCATGTGTGTGTGCGTGGGTGTGCGTGGGTGTGTGTGTGTGTGTGTGTGTGCACAAATACACACACATGTATTAGTGTGTGTCTATCTGTGTCTGTGTTTGTAGGTGTGAGATGGATTGCAGGTGAAAGTAGGAAAAGGAGTATTTGGTTGAATAGAGAGAGATTCCTTTAAGGAGATGTGTTTTTTTCTCCTGAAGAATTTCAAAATATTTAGCCTGTTTATCTTTTCTTCTAAGGTTGGATCTTGGATTTCCTAGATTTCCATAAGGGCAGATGTTTGGAAGAGGGGTTTTGACAGGGTTTGTTGGAGGGTGATGCATATGTCCACATAAAGTAGTTGTGACAGAAGGAAGATGGTCCCTCAATGGAACTCCTGGCCTAGCAACCTTCAGAGAACATCAATAATGGAAAGCCTGATGCCAGGACTCTATGTGGCATCCACATCCCTAGGCATTTGACTGATGGAAATGGAACATTGAATGAAAGCAAAAGCAACCCAGAGAAACATGTGTGTGTGTGTGTGTTTTTTTTTTAACAGATCCTACATTCCATTTCTTCTACTCCTTCTCTACAACTTTTGGTACCTCCAGGAACCAGAACCTCTTGGTTAGCTATTTTATACTTGAAACAGTTTGAGCTTAAGAGATTTGAGTAGTACAATGCTAAGAATAGATCATTCTTCAGCTTTATTAGCCAAAAGTGGGCAGTTTAGCATTAGCTTTTATTTGTCTTTACCCAGACAAACCTTAGCTTTTTTGAGGTTCATTACCAAAAGAGAACCTTACCTTGAAAATATAGCAATAAGTACCAGCTGATTAATATGATTGCTCTTATATGATGATATGCTTATATCTGAAAAGAATCCCTCAGAGTCTTGAACAAAGGATAGTCTTAAACAATGGTCTTTTCCATTAATCAGATAAGTAGAGTATCAGTTGTGCATGGGTGGTAAGTCAGAAGACTCTCCCCAAATCATACCTTGTAGAAAGCTGTCAGTTTGGCTTAAGCATAAGTCTTCTTTGTATGGATTTCTCTGTCTAGCTCATTATCACAGAATCAAGCCAATACCTTATATACTGTACACCATAGTCAGCTTATGCTACCTTCCATCTCCTAAGTTACTCTCTTCTGCCCCTGTGAACCTTGGCTGTTTCCTTTTGCTTGCCAGTAAGAGTGGCCATAAGACAGGCTCACACCATTTGTGTGGTTGTCAAAGCCATGGATGTCCTCCTGTCATAGTCAAAGAGCCCCATACACATCTCTGATTAATAAGAACAGAATACATGTATGCACACTGGCTGGACTGGGCCCACAGAAGGCCTAATTTTTTACAGTTAGTTTCTTTAAAGTCCCAAGAAACCCAGCCCAGAGGTACAAGTAATATAATATTATCTTGGCCATTAAGAAAATGAGAGGAAATGGGATGCAGCCTGGTGGCACAGGCCTGTAATTATAGCTACTTGAAAAGCTGAGGCAGAAGTTATCGTAAACTCAAGACCTTCCAAAGCTACAGAGTAGGTTCAAAGCCAACCCAGGCAACGTAGTGATATCATGTCCTAAAATAACAGTTTAAACTAGAGCTGAAGATGTAGCTCAGTAGTAGAGTGCTTGCCTAGATAGTCATAGCCATACATTCTCTTACAGTGAACTACATTTTATTTTATTACTATTTTTTAAAGATTTATTTCTTACTATATGTATACTTCTCTGCCTGCATGTACACCTGCAGGCCAGAAGAGGGCATTAGGTCACCCTTATTACTATGTTCTTATTTAATCGTTTTGCAGCCTTACGTCAACCAGCGCCTCCTCTCCTTCCAGTACCACCCTCATGTCCCCCTCTCCTTCTCAGAAAAAGGGGCCTTAGGAGGTACCAACCCACCCTGGTTGTTGTTGATGTGACCTCAAGTCACATCAGGACTAAGTGTACCTTCTCCCACTGAGGCAAGGCAAGGCAGCAGAGCTAGGGGAAAGGGATCCAAAGACAGGCAATAGAGTCAGAGACAGCCCCTGCTCTGATTATCAGGAGATCCCGATGACCATGCTGCACATCTGTGTAGGGTGTCTGGGTCTGGCCCATGCATGCTCTTAGGTTGGTGGTTCCATTTCTGTGAGCCCTCATGGGCCCAGGCTAGTTTACTCTGTAGGTCTTCTTGTGGTGTCCTTAACCCTTCCAGCTTCCTCTATCTTTCTTCCCCCTCTTCCTAAAAACTTCACGAGACTGGCCTATTGTTTGGCTGTCGGTCTCTGCATCTGCTTCCATCAGCTGCTGGAAGAAGCATCTCAGAAGACAGTTATGCTAGGGCCCTGTCAGCAAGCAGAGCAGAGTTTTATTAACAGTGACAGGGGTTGTCTCTCTACCATGGGGTGGCCAGTCATTGGTTTGCCATTCCCTCAATCTCTGCTCCATCTTTGTCCTTCCATTTCTTGTAGGCAGGACAAAGTTTGAGTCCAAGGTTTTATCGGTGGTTGGTACCCTCTTCCCTCCACTGGAAGTTGTACCTGGCTACAGAAGGTGTCAACTTCAGGCTCCATATCCCCTGCTGCTAGAAGTCTCAGTTAGGGTTACTTCCATAGACTCCTGGGAGCCTCCCCTGTCCTAGGTATGCTTCCTCACCTAATTGCATTCTTTCTCTCTGTCCTCCATCCTTTCCCCATACCCCAGTCTTCCCACATATGCTACCTACCTCTGTTAGCCTCCCCACCCCTCTCCAACACAGGTCCCTCCCTCCATCAACTTCAGATATATATTTATTTTATCTTTTGAGTGGGTTTCAGGAATCCTCCCTTCTTTATATCTGTGGATTGTGGCATGGTTATCTTGAACATTATGGCTAAAGTCCACGTAGGGGAGTATATTCTATGTGTGCCTTTCTGGGTCTGAGTTACCTTACTCAGTATGACCATTTCTAATTTCACCAATTTGTTTACAAATTACATGATGTCTTTGTTTTTAATAGCTGAGTAATATTCCATTTTGTAAATGTACTATCTTTTCTTTATCCATTCTTCAGTTGTGGGACACCTATGTTGTTTCCAGATTCTGGCTATTGCAAATAAAGCTGCTATGAACATAGTTGAGCAAATTTACTTTTATTGTGGAGCATCTTTCTGGTATATACCCAGGAGTGAAGGAGCTGGGTCTTGAGGTAGGACTACTTCCAATTTCCTGAGAAAGCACCAGATTGATTTTTAAAGTGGCTGTACAAGTTTGCACTCTCACCAGCCATGGAGGAGTGTTCCCCTTCCTCCACAGCTTTGCCAGGATGTGGCTAATCTATTCAACAAGACAATATTAGTGTTAGATACTGTTTATTGGGAGAAAATCCTATGGCTGGCTATATTATAGGCTATAGGGGAAAATATAATGCAATTATTCTCCTAAATAGACATAGTAATAAACTTCCACCTAAATTATTATCTTTATGCACATGCATTAGTACACCATTCAACCTTTATCAGAGAAACTGTTTTGGTGATCAACACAGAGACCCATTACTGGTTAAAGCGAAGAAAATAAGAGACAATGGGTTGTTAGCTTTCAATGGGACATCCATTTTAAACATCTTCCCCCCAAGGCTCAGGGATCATCATGGAAGAGGGAGCAAAAATATTGTAAGATCTAGAGATACTGAAAATCCACAGTAAGACAAGATTTCCTGAACATAGCAGTACTATTGCCTGCATGACTTCACTGTGTCTGTAGTGACATGCACAAAGCTTGCATAACATTAAACCAGCAAGGAGGGAGATTCTTATCAAATCTCATCCCTAGACATAGAATTATTGGCAACTAATGGGTACTGGAGTTAGGGGAGTCAGTTTTCTTTGGGGATGGAGACCCTGAGAGGCTACTCATGCTCCAGTAGATAGCCTCAAATATACAGGCAGCACTTAAGTTAACTCAGTGAGTTTTTCCTTTAAAAAATAGGTCATGAAGTTGGGGAAGAAAAGTGGTGTCGGGACAGGGGAGAAATTAGAGTGGTGGGCATCAGGGCTTGATTTAATCAAAAGGTATGCATATATAAAATTATCCAGCAATAAAAGTATTAACAAAAATATTATGGGCTACAGTATGCTGTCTAGTACAACATCATGTGTCAAGGAGTGAAGAGAGAAATCAGAAATGTGTGAGTTCTGAATTCCTGAGGATAACAGTACAGAGGGATAAAGAAGTTCATGTTAATAAAATATATTCATGTATGTTTGCCAGAAAAAGGGCTACTTTTGCCTCTCACACAATGTACAAAAAACATGGTGAGAGGATGGTATACAAAATCTGCTCAAGATTTTTTTTATGACAAGCATGAGCCCTGTGGATACCAAAGTCAGTTGTTTGGTTGAAGTACTGAGAGCTGAATCCAGCTGAGCATCTCTAAGGGTCTGTAAGAAACAGAACTCATTGCTCAAGTTCTCCCCTGGCTCTTCACATTCTCAAGGCCAGGTAAAGTTCATGGGAATATCCACTTAATCACTAATCTGTTAAAACACGTAAAATCAAAACAAACAAAGGCATGTTTACATACGTTTCTGAAAGTACGCTTCCAATTAATAAGCAATTTCTACTCACAGTTCTTAGTAAGTAGATTGAAATGATCATATGCATCCCAAGACAAACGTCTCCACAGAGATATTCATGACACTTGAGTGAACAAGTGCCCTCTAATGAAATGAAGGGGAAACAAGAATGGCTTTTTACCAGTCACTTTGAAATGGAATGACAACAATAAATTGAACCTTTTGAGAACTCTTCCAAGTGTGAGAATTAAGGTTACATTACTAAAGAATCTATATAGATAATCTTGGGTTCTGAAAAAAATGAATGGGAAATGGACTTAATTATTTGAGCTAAAGTACAGAAAATGTAGTTAATGTATATATAAAGGGGCCATTGTTTTAGATGAAAGTAGAGGAACAAAAGTGCAGACAAAGATTGATTTAATGTTAAATGATTTAAGTCAGGAAACCTAGAAATTTTCAAATAAGTATTTTAGGACAAAATATTGAAACAAATCTAGAAATAATTTTATTTTAGATATGGGTCAGTGGATATAATAAATTTTAATTTTTAAAAAGAAAGAAGGGGAAATATAGAAATATATAGGGAAAACAGAACAAAAAGTAGATTAGTGAATCTACTCCCAAACTTAAAGCCTCAATTGTCACTCAGAGGGTTATTTTTAATTCAGTGGTATAGAATTTTGTATGTAGAATCAAAATTAGTTTAATTTTAGACACATAATATAGAATTCAAATTTTGAGATTATTCTTCACACACATTATATATATTTATACTCTAATATGTGGTATTGTATCCATATAACTCAATTATAATACAAGGTTTACTTCCAATACTTTGAAAGTGCTATCCCAGGCTGTTTAGGATAAGTAAGTTATACAAGTTAATTTTCAGTTGATCAAATCATGGTCATATCAATTAGTAGTCTATTTTTACCACAGGAATATACATCTTAGGTGCAACAGACAGATATGATTCTACAGAAAGATAAGATAAAATAGTTAGATAAGGTCTTCAGAAACCTCAGAGATATACAGAATATGGCATTTAAAAGTGTTTTTATTATTTTAAAGATTCATTGACAATGATACAGGTTAACTCCTGGCAACACCCAGCCTACCTCAAAGAGGATGATAAGCTTCAAAGAACCTCCTTATGGAGATGCCTTCAAATGTGGCACTGGGCAAAAATGTCCTGATTTCTACAACAGACAGAATTCTGCCCAAAAAAGAGCAAGTTCAGATGCAGGAAGAGTTGACAAACTCTGCCAAGACAGGATAAGCAAATCCTCAATAGTTCTTGCTTCACAAATATGTCTGTCAGATATGTTGGGCCAGAAGGCTGAAGATGATGCTTCAACATTATAGAAAGTTTTGGGTGACTGCTAGAGTAGCAAATTGTCTCTGTCATCTTTTCATTTTGGAAGCTGATAACCTGCACTCTCTGTATCCTCAGGTAATCAAGTTAATTCCTTCTAAAGTCTCTGATGGGATTGAAAACTAGATAGTTTAGTTTTACAATTAAGCTTAGTTGTTTAGGAGTTAAGATGTCTTTATGTCTATATAGATGTTTTAAATTAATAATAGTGAGATATGATAAATATTGATTTACATTCAGAATTTTAGACTCACCAAGATGAAAGATGTTTTCTTTTTTTTTATTAATTTATTCTTGTTACATCTCAATGGTTATCCCATCCCTTGTATCCTCCCATTCTCCCCTCCCTCCCATTTTCCCCTTATTCCCCTCCCCTATGACTGTTCCTCAGAGGGATTACCTCCCTCTGTATATGCTCATAGGGTATCAAGTCTCTTCTTGGTGACCTGCTGTCCTTCCTCTGAGTGCCACTAGGTCTCCCCCGCCAGGGGACATAGTCAAATGTGAGGCACCAGAGTACATGAGAAAGTCAAATCCCTCTCTCCACTCAAGTGTGGAGACTGTCCTGTCCATTGGCTAGATCAGGGTAGGTGTTTAAATTTTACCGCCTATATTGTCCTTGGCTAGTGCCTTAGTTTGAGAGGGACCCCTTGACCCAAATCTGCCTATCATAATGTTCTACTTGTAGGATTCTAGGACCCACTGGATCCTTCTACATTGCTATTCTCACATGGTTCTCTCATCTAGAGTCCCAGTAGGATGTCCTCCCCTCGGTCCCAGTTTCCTGGTAAGGGAAGGCTTTCGTGGGACATGCTCATTGGGCTAGGAAAGATGTTTTCTTTAGGGCTGTCAAATACAAATAACCAAGACACTAAGAATGTAAGATTTTTATAATTATTGATTGTCTCATGGTTCTTCTTATTGTAGGTAGTTTATTGTATATATGTGTAATAGTATAAAAGCATATGTAAAAAATAAAAAATAATTAAAATTTATTAAATATATAATATAATTGAGATACTGACAACAGCTTGATCAGAAAAGATCAAGTGTTCAGTAAACAGTGAGAGATAATAAAAAGAAGGATACAAATCTCAGGAGCTTATACAAATTTTATTTATTCAATTAAAGATAATCAACACATTTTAATATAGAAAACTTTTATGTGACTTTAAATTAGTCTGATTCATGTGAAATTATAGAGCCAGGCATGGTGGCTCATATCTTTAATATTAGGAGTCAAGTGTGTTGTGGTTGAAGAATAGCCCTGTACACTGACCACTTGGACACCAGACTCAGGTAAATGGAAGTTTATTGAACACTGAACAAGGACTGACTGGTCAAGGACACAGAGTGGACTCTGGAGCCAAATTGCGATTCTGGTCTGTTTCTAAGGAAGGCTTTTTTAAAAAAGAAAAAACCAAAACATAACTAGGTAACCAGGTGTAGGAAGCAAGGAAGGGTAGCTAAACCCTTTTGACTAGCTAAACAAAGCATTTGTAACTGATTTGATTTGATTGGTCCTATAGTGGGAACTTTCCAATTCCCCACTCTTCTAGGAGAAAGGAACATAGCAGAGTATTGTGGTTTTGCTTAAGTAGGACATATGTCATTTATTCAAGCAGAACATTGAACAAGTATTAAATTGTAAGAAAAAGGATATTCAAGTCCTCAGGCAGGCAGGGCCTGATAATTTGAACTTAATTTCACATTATGATAAAAAAGGAGATCTAAAAACAAAATGGCTGTGGTTATGCTAGGCAGTAAGGCCTAGACATGTCTGGACATGTCTCAATGTTGGTATGCCTCAACAAGTGACTGGCAGATCTCTGTGAGTTAAGGCCCGCCTGGCCAACATAGCAAGTTCGAGGATAGACAGGAGACTTCTCTACCTCAAATAATAAACAACAAACAAACAAAATGAAGATAGTCCAATTTTTTAAAAAGGTAATACTACAAAATTCCGATAATTTAATTTTGATGAATTAAGCAAAATCTTGATATGTATTTTATTATTTTTCCTATATACTATTGGGTAAGGAAATCTTTTGAAAATGTTATTATGGATAAAAGATGCTTTAGGGAACTTAATGAACTTGTCTGCTGAAGTCACTACTTTTATTTATTTATTTTTTAATTAATTAATGTTTTTATTAATTTATTCTTGTTACATCTCAATGGTTATCTCATCCCTTGTATCTTCCCATTCTTCCCTCCCTCTCATTTTCCCCTTATTCCCCTCCCCTATGACTGTTCCTGAGAGGGATTACCTCCCCCTGTATATGCTCATAGGGTATCAAGTCTCTTCTTGGTAACCTGTTGTCCTTTCTCTGAGTGCCACCAGGTCTCCCCCTCCAGGGGACATGGTCAAATGTGAGGCACCAGAGTACGTGAGAAAGTCATATCCCACTCTCCACTCAACTGTGGAGACTGTCCTGTCCATTGGCTAGATCTGGGTAGGGGTTTAAAGTTTACCGCCTGTATTGTCCTTGGCTGGTGCCTTAGTTTGAGCGGGACCCCTGGGCTTTTAAAATAGAGTTTGAGTTAAGGTCTCCCAGACTGAACAGTGTGGTCAGGTAGTATGACTCAGATCCTGTGCCACACCTAATCTTATAGGTACAAAGAATATCCTCTATATATGGTTTAGCCACAGAAATAGGGTTTCAGTCTATCACTTAGTTCTTATGGCATGAAAAAATAGATGCTTGTATTTAGATATGCCTTCAAGTTAATAAAACTGCAAAGTAAAATGGCTATGGGTTAAAATTTTATCTCATTGATTGAATACAACAGCTTTGAGAAAAATAAGAAAGGTTAGTAATAATAGTTCCTTTTAGAGGAATTTTAATTCAGCAACATGGCTGTTCTGATGACCTCTGAAGACCTTCAAGGTCCATGTGATCAGTCTGGGATGCAGATGCACTCTTAGTACACACCTTTAATCCCAAACATGTAAAGTTAGTTTGTAGAAGGCAGCCACCATTGTTTGAAAGTGATCTCTAATTTAGAGGCAGAGAAAGTGACAAATCAGAGAAAAAAATGACAGTGTAGGTTAATGCCTACCTCATGGGAGGACAAGACAGGAAAGAGAAACAATTTAAGAGAGCAGTGCAGAAAGAAAGAGAGGAAGCAATTTTACCAGGAGAGTTTTACAAAGACAGGTTGTGGAAAGAACAAGCTAGACAAAGGTGAAGACAGAAGTAGCCAGAAAATAAGAAGGAGCCAGAAGATTAGAACAGATTGTTAGAGTTAGTTTGAGGACAAGCAGAACAATTCAGTAAGAAGCTGAGAAGCCAGTTTGAATCAGTCATTTGGGGGAGGAGTTTGAGCCAGAATAGATGAGTTGAACCAGCTCAGAGTTCAGTAAGAACAAGAAAGGGTGAACTTATTCAGTATTCAGCAGTAAGTCTTAGAGGCTGGAAACATTCTAGGTTAGATTGTACCAAGACTAGAAGCTTCCAGGACTAGGCCTAGGTTAGCAGACAGAGCAGTAAGGCTCGGGATGACAATTATATGAGGAGAGTAAAAGTTACATTTACAGCCCCCTGAAAATGAGTGAGTAAAACTCCTGACAATACCCAGGGAATTACGGTTGTTACTCTGGTGCTTTTTTTGCAGAAAATATTTGCTCTAAATGTAGATATTTTCTGTAAGACACCAAGAATAGGTCACAAAACAATAAAAATTAACCTTCAAAAAGATTTCTCTTTAATTTTTTTTGTGTTAGTGTTTTGCCTACATGTGTGCCTGGTACCTATGGAGGCCAAAAGAGGATGTACATTCCTGGAACTGTAGTTACAACCAGTTGTGAGTATTGTGTGGTTGTTGGGAGTCAAAGCTTGGTCCCTTCTGGGTCAGCAGGTGCTTCTTCACCATTTTACCAGCTCTAGACCTTTAAGTAAGTATGTGAGTGAAAAGTACCTAGGATGCACAAGACCCTAGGCTCTTCTTATACAGCACCAAAGACACACACATACACACACACACATACAACAACAAACAAACAAACCTTGTGAAAAGTTTTCTTAATGTTTGGCAGCTGTGGATTGTTTTTTTTTAACAAGTTTTATAATATATTCAGTTCAAGCAGTGAGTTTTGGAATATATAGTTTACTTTTCAGAAATAATGAGAACAAATTCCTTAGAAACACTACAATCAGTGTAAATTTAGCTCCAAGAAATTCACTTCCAAGCTTGGAAGGTTTCATTGAGTTTGAATTTTAGCTCTGCCATATACATACTATAAGAGCCATTGGAAGTTTTCATCTTCTCCATTTTCTTTTTCTTTTTTCTTTTCTCATCTCATTTTAAGGATTATTTGAGACCATGTATAATTATAAGTGCATTTGATGTACTTTATTATTATAATTTTATTCTATTACATTTTATTTTATTTTATGTGTTTGAATGTTTTGCCTGCATGAATGTCTATGCACTACATGCACACTTGCTATCCATAGAGGTCGGAAGGTGGTACTGGATTCCCAGAAACTAGATCTAAAAACAGTTGTGAGCTACCATGTGGGTTATCAGAACTGAACTAGGTATTCTGGAAGAACAAGCCAGTGCTCTTAACACAATCATCTCTCTAGCCTTTATTATTATTATTTTTCATGAGCAATGTGGTAAATTTGATCATCTTATAAGGAGTATACTTCAATTTATGTATTTGAAACTTACAAGACAATATATTAATTTTATGAAGTAAAAGGCTTTTAAAAATGTGAATGTGTGTTTTTTAACAGTTTTATTTTTCTTTCTAATTTCTGTCACTCATCTTCCACAAGATGAGGGCAAGGAAAGAAGGAGGGAGGGAGGAAAGAAGGAAGAAAAGGAGGGTGGAAGAAAAAAGACAACAAAACAAAAATTAGATTTTTGCCATCTTCATAAATCTTGAAAAGTTGACTGTTCAGCTGTTATTTAAAATGAATGTACGACTCAGTATAATTTCAGAACAACAGTAGGCTCAAAAAATTCTCCCCTTTGGTAAAATTGACACCAGCAACTTGTATAGCATATGGAGATCTTACGCTTGGAGGAGGCATCAAATGCTCTGGCCTGTGGTTCCCAGCAGTGATTCTCAATGGAACCAAATAGCAGTATACTGCTCCAGCAGGAACTGATGCCCAGCTGGCTGGCTGCAGAAATGAAGACACAAGCTGCCAACCTTTCTTCCGTGCTTAGCTGGTCTCCTAGCAGCAGATAGTAAGCCACAACTGATGAGTTTTTTCAAGATGGCCACACTGAAGGTGAAGAGGAAGCCAGTGAGCCTCTGCATTCCCCTTCTCTCCCACTCCGAGGATTCCAAGAGATGAAATACTGAAGTCAAAGATCTATTTTGATCCTTCTCATTGTGTGAATGTTCTGCACTAAGAAGGCAGAAGGATTGAGAGATCCAATACAGTCTGAACATTCTAGTGCATTCCAGGAAAACCTAAGACATATAGTGAAACTCTGTGTATGTGTGTGTGTGTATGTGTGTGTGTGTGTGTGTGTGTGTGTGTATAAATAAAATAATCTTTGTCATTTTTACTTTTAATGGCACATTAAATAGTGCAAGCTTGAATGGTATAAAATAATAAACATAAACATCCTTTATAATAACTAAGATATTAATAAACATTCTATAATACCTTAGGCATGAAATTATTGTGATATTACCCTATTTTAGGAAAGAGCATGAGAAATTATTAAACCACAGGCTTCAGAATGTTTATCAGTAAAATCAGTGTCAGAGCAACATAACAGCCAAATATGCTCTCGTGGTTTAAAAGCCGCTGTCCAAATTAGTTGCTGAAAAAAATGAAATTAAGTAATAAGAACTGCGCAGCCATTAATATTTTGATCTGCCTAGAAATTAGTTGAAAGAATGCTCTCCAAAATTACAATCATCATTCAATAAGCACAGAAGCTTCAAAGCAGAGCACAAAACGGCAGTCATGAGCTCCATCAGACGCTCTAACAGCAGCTTACTGGCATCTGGTGACTTACACTTTGAAATAAAAATTCACAGATTTTTTTCTAATATACTAATCTTTTTAAGTCGGTGGACATGCATTGTTATTCCTGCTTTGTTTTTTGTTTTTTTGGATGAAGATATTGAAATCCAAAGAGATTATTGAACATAGAAATGTCAGAGTTACAATTATGTTTTCTTGTGTTTAGGGTAGGTCTTTTCTTTTCTTTTATTTACTCTCTGCTGGCCAGAAATGCTAATATTTGTTATATGATAGCTATCCTACTTTGACTGAAAGAGTTCAAATATTCATCTACAGAATGTAAATGGAATGTATGTGTGTGTGTGTGTGTGTGTGTGTGTGTGTGACAAAGAGGAAAGAAATGGAGAGTTATTTTGATGCTAATATTATATTCATCTGTTGAATTCAGAAGCACAAATAAAGCATAATCCTGGGTATCCATATTTTCTGTATTTTGCCCTTGTTCCTGGGCTTGCATTTGCTTGAATCAAAAGAATTTTGTGGAAGTGACGCTATGCTGATTTGGAGCCCAAGGCCTAGTGTCTATGACTTTGGGGTCTAGACCACCTAAAATAATATAAAAATAGATGTGCCTTCTCTGCTTAGAAGGCCAGATGGGTAGAGACATCATGTTGAAAGGAACTTTAAATGCAACAACTATAAGATCATCTGAAGAAATCATCTGAACTATCCCAGAATCCTTACCAAAGTTAGCACAATCAACCTGTCTGCTGATTATAGTCACATCAGTCGCCTTGAAGAAGACCGACAATACTTCCAACTTGGCACAGCCTAGCTCACAGGGTTGTGTGAAAATTAAGAGTAAGTAATGTTAGGCTGCTAAATTTTGTAGGGGCAAACCACACAGCACCAGACAACTGAAATAAATACGCAAGCAATGAGTTTCACTATTCCTGCCAAGTACATAGACACTGAATGAGAGACTATTCCCTAATCCTGTATCTCAAAATCCTGATGACATTTTATGAATTCTGAAGGAGATAATATTGCATCATCAGGAAAAAAAGAAAGGCCGCTGTGAAAACTAAAAAAATTTACCAAAGTGACTTCTTTCTTGTATAATATAAGCAATAACTCTTTTGTTTGAGCAAAAGCTCCACTCACAATGTGGCAGCCTAGATATGAAATGACACTCCATAAACTCACAGACCCATCTTGCATCCATGAGTGCATTTCCAGCCTAGGAAGTCTGATGTGCATGTGGGTGCTTTCAGCTCTGGAAATGTCAACTGGGAGAATTTAACAGCAGCTTGGTCATGAAACTGTATGTTTGTGGATTAGCACATTTGGAAATGTGCTCTTAATTAGGAAAATTGATGAGACTGCTAAAAGCCTGAGAGAAAAGTATCAAAATATATATGAAGATGGAAAGGATGATACAAGAGGGACTGTAGGTGCTATGAGGTGAACAAAGGCATGATGCAGCATCCTTTGACACACACTGCCTCTAGGTCACTTGCGTCTGATGTATTGCTTGTAACCAGCACTTTTTTTTTTTTGAAGTGAGGGGACATTATTTGATTTACTTTCCCTTCTTTCTATCTGAAAAGAATTTCAAACATTAAGAGATTTCCTCAATTGTATGGTTTCAAAGAAAAAATACTTTCAGATGGTTTATTTAAGCTTTAATGGAAGAAAATGATCATGGCTCCTGTGAGGGAAGTACATGCTTCAGAGGTACAGGAAACACCTAAGCTAGTCTATGGTAGCATCTAGTTCTTTCTTTTCTAGCTTTTTGTCCTATCCTTCTGGTCTTGTTCTCCAGTGAGTTCTGTGAGGTTTTTGTTTTTTGGTTAGTTGATTTTTGTTTGTTTGTTTGTTTGGTTTGTTGGTTTGTTGGTTGGTTAGTTGGTGTTTGTTGTTGTTGTTATTTTGTTTTGTTTTGTTTTGATTTTTAGACAGATTATGTTTATTAAGAAACTAGCAGATGGTGAAGTTAAGCATGACATGCAATCTCTGCCTTCAAGGGAATTCAGAATTTAGTTCAGGAAACAACAACATGGCAGGCTCTTCACTATTCTCATAGTCAGAAGGGCTCAGAGAAGCTAATGATGAATTCAATCTCCATTTCTGTATGAAAAAAAAAAGAAATAAAAAGGAAAAGAAACATGACTGTCTGTAGGAATGGTGGAGGGAAAGATTTATAGACATAAGGGTAACCATAGGCAGAGGCAGGGCCCTCTGGGATGGTCCATAGTGGACATGACCAGTCTGAGCTGGGCAATGTGGGTGGAAGGGAGGGGCAAGGAGAGGGGAATGAGAGCAGCCAGGTGCAGCAGCCAGGAGGCCCAAAGGTACAAAAGAGTAGGTAACTAAAGTTGTTGGATTATAGAGGGAAGAGCAATCCAGTGTCCTGGACTGGGAGAGTTAAGGGGAAGGAGGTGGGTGGGCTATGCCAGCCAGGAGGACCCTGTAACAGGAAAGGGCAGAGGGGTCAGAGAGAACCTGGCAGCCAGTGTCAGCTTTGATATGTTAAATAGGAACCTCAGTCATCTGTCTCAGGTTTGAAACTTAACAATTTCAATTTGAAGAGATGGGCACAAATTAAATATTTATGCACAGTTTCTTCCCCCTCACCTTATTTTTACATATCAAGAATTTTTCTCTTTATTTAAACCTCTGTTTAGTTGTTTAAAATGTCTCCAACCTTGATATTCATCAACTGCTCTATGACATTTTACGTTATACAGTGCTCTAAAGTTAAAGTGCAATTTCACAGCTCTTATTTTAAACAGTTTCTAAACGCTAAATAGAGTGTGAAGTTACAATCCTGTGTTTTGGATATATAATTGATTGGGAGAGGTCCTTATATGGGGTTTAAAAGTTGAGGGGTGGGTCTGAAGAGCTAGCTCAGGGGTTAACAGTGCACAGGATGTGTGGTTCCCAGTACCCATAGCTGTTCATAGAGCTGTAACTCAAGCTCTAGGGGAATTTGAAACCTCTATCCCCCTATACACAGGGGAGGGAGAAGGGAGAATGGAGAGAGGCAACTGGGTGCAGCTGTCAGGAGACCCAAAGGTACAAAGAGAGCAGGTAACCAAAATGGTTGAATTATATAGAGAAGAGCAACCTAGCCCAGGGTGTAGGTATATTCACATGCGTATATACCCATGCACACAGACATATGAATAAAAACAAAATAAATCTTTGTTATCTCCCTTTCCCTCCATAATTAGAGCCCCTTCATTTTCCTCATTTCCCTCTTCAGATCACTTGGCCTGCTATTCTCTTCTGTATTTCACCCACCTACAATGATCTTTTCATTTTCAAAACAACTAAAGAAAAAGAGGTCATGAACTTAAGTTAAAGGGAGGGTTTTTTAATAGGAGAGTTTGGAAGGGGAAAAGAAAGGGGGAGGTGATGTAATTATATTATAATCTCAAATAAATAAAAATGAAAAATATATAAAATTCAAAATGGTAAGTGAGGAGATGTGTAGATGAGAGTTTGAAGGGAAGAAAAGGAGGGAAGAAATGTAATTAAATTACATCTCAGAAATAAGTCAAAAGGTAACAAAATTACATATTGTTGATAGAAATATAAATCTCCTATACTGTTATATTAATCAAAAGAAGTAGAGGGAAATTGTGAATGAGTGGAGGGCTTCATAGGGGAAAAAAAAGAGTAACCCAAAGTACACAGAGGGAATGCCCATTTGGTGAAAAAGGATCAACTCCTCACACTACTTTGTGTTTGTTTGTTTTTTTAAATTAATTTATTCTTGTTACATCTCAATGGTTATCCCATCCCTTGTATCCTCCCATTCTCCCCTCCCTCCCATTTTCCCCTTATTCCCCTCCCCTATGACTGTGACTGAGGGGGATTACCTCCCCCTGTATATGCTCATAGGGTATCAAGTCTCTTCTCGGTGACCTGCTGTCCTTCCTCTGAGTGCCACCAGGTTTTTAATTGGATGTCAGTGGAGTTCAACCTCCAACCTTTTGACCTGAGACTGAGTTCCAGAACCAAGAGAGAACAGACTCCACAGGGTGTTCTCTGACCTTCACAGGAGAACTTGTGCCTATGTGCCTATGTGGACACAGACAGACAGACAGACAGACAGATACACACACACACACACACACACACACACAGAGAGAGAGAGAGAGAGAGAGAGAGAGAGAGAGAGAGAGAGAGAGTTCCACACTCATGCATGCATGTACATACCACACAAATAATAATGATGAAGAAAATATTTTGCAAATGGGTGTTAAAAATGCACATAGACATGGTTTCTTGTAATCTTAGCACTTGGGAGTTTGAAGTATGAATGAGAGTTTGAGGCCACAATGGTTTACCTTATATGAAAAGAAGAAAATTCTCCGCCTCCCACCATGCCACATACACACATGCAGAAACTGGTAATTCAAAATGAAACAGAAATAATAGGATTGAAATAGTGGAAAGCACCTTTCACCATTCTATTGTAGAAATAGTGCTTGTTGACTCATGCATAACACAATATTAGTTTCATCAGGCCTGGGATTTTAATTCTGATATATGTGTGCTGATGTTCCTGTATCCTTACCTGTGCATGGAACACATATACAGACTCATGTGCTGCTAACCTTGGTTTCTGCGTTTAGAAAATAAGAGCCTGGAAGAAGAACTGTCTTCATCACACTGACTTGCCTTGAAATTTTCATCACCTTTTTGATTAGAATTAGAAAAACTGACATTGTGTTATAGAGTTCCAATGGTCTTCAGGACTGAGTTACAAAGCAGAGGACTTTCTCATCCCTTCATACGCACATGGGATCTAGTGCTTGAACAAAATTGATATGAATAGGACTAATAAGACAAGTTCCTCTTTTAAACAATTCAAACACTTTTGTGCCTCAGTTGTCCTTTTGGTATATTGAAAATGATTATCATAGAGTTGCTGGCTAATTGCTTTCTCATGAGCTTACTGGTATTAGAAAATCCTTGGTATTACTTTATTATATGAAAGATAAGTTTACAGCCAAGCATAGTATTGTGTGACTCTAAGCCCAGTATTTGGCAACTGACAGGAGGATTGTCATGAGATAAAGGTCAGCCTGATGAAGGTAGTGAGTTCCAGGTCAAACTAAGCTGTAAAGGGAGACTCTATTCCAAAAAAGGAGAGACAAGTTTGTTGCTTTTTTCCCCAGTTGTCCTTTGAACTTAAGAGATATGCCATGCATATCCTGGATATACTGGCTTTTTCTCTCTCTTCCTTCCTCTTGAGAACTAAAGGAAAGGCACACTCGATAAAATCATGGAAAAACAAATAAAGCTCCACAGCTCAGGTCAGCCATTTCTCAGGCTCTGTCTAGCTGTCTCTAATTTTCTGTTTGATTTTCCACAACTTATAGGCAAGATCGAGGGTTGTTTTGGCAAAAATTAAATGTGCAAAATGTTTTGCCATCTGCTGTCATATTCCTGGATGTTATCCCTCTCAAGAAGTCATTATTAAAAATATTTATTGGACATGAACAATACATCGAGTTTTGTCCTAAATATGGCAGTTGCCTCACAGTTACTACTTATTTGAGAATAAACTAGAGATAATCCCATCCCTCAGTTCTGTTCCTGTTGACACATTTCCCCCCTTCCAGAAAAAGGAGGTTATTTAAGGTTATATAGATTATGAACAACACTTAACACAATGTGCACAGTAAAGGTTGGAAATGTTGACTGACTGGTAAATTTTTGAAACCTGGTTTATCATCTTAATTGCAAATTTCTTAAGAAGCATGGGCATAATTTATTCTTTCTCAGGTATATGAGCATTTGTTAGTTTCTTTCTTTCTTTCTTCCTTTCTTTCTTTTTTTTTTTTTTTTTTTTTGTCTTTATATGCTATACCCAACATCTGATGCTCTATTTCAGGTTTAGAAAACAAACAAAAACCAAGTAAAGTGTGCTGGATGTGATTGCACATGCTAGTGGATTCAGTAGGCTTATAAATTCAAGGCCAGCCTGAGTTATACAGCAAGTTCTTAATCTCAAAAAACTAAACAAACAAATGCCAAAATACCAGATTCTTGTTTTCAAGTTTCGCTTGTGCCTAGGCTATTTGAATGTAGCTTAGTTACAGCAGTAATAGTAAGAATTGGTAGTATAGAGAATGTATTTGCAGCACCAGCAGGATTTGCCATTCTAGATATGGCAGTGGTAATGGAATTAATAGTGACGCTTGTTTAGACCAATGGTCATTGAACTCACATAAATCTTCTCTCCAAATGCCTCACAATTTTGATTCTTGTTCCAATATCTTGATTGTTTATTATCCAAGCAAGATTCTATGGCTCTCTAGGCATGCACACAGCCCCAGCATACATTTATTTAATTTTTCTTTTGCTTAAATCAGACAAAGAAGTGTCTTTTGCTTTTATACTAAAAAAGTTTGTCCCTAGCCTCTCTATAAAAGTAGACAGTACTATCTTGAGATGTACTCAATGCTTTAATTCTGTAGTCTTTTGTGTTTTTAAACTGGTTTCATATATTAATTTTATCTATATCATGTTGTCTTAAGGCACTTCCTTACAAGCATACATCTTACTATTCTTCTCTATAAACTCAGAAACATACCAAGGTCTTTAAAAAGTACATGTTGAATACCTGTTTTTCACATCATTATTATCTAAATAATATCATAATAATAGTCATTAACACAGAGAATACACAACTGAATAAAAAGATAGATATCATTCTTTTTGGACCAAGACAGAGAACACATGAGTTACTTAAAATTAAAATTCAGTACCATATTAGAGAAACAAAAGATTTTACTCAGTTCAAATTGCTTTGAATTTAGTTTAGTCAAATCAATTTCTGTAACTAGACAGTCTTAAAATGAAGACTGATTGTAGGTGTAGCCTCTAGGCTAAAATTAGATAAAATAAGAGTGAAAGGATAAATTACAATGTTGCTGCCTATTGTCATTGTTAGACTAATAATGCATTATTTTCCCATTTCTTTGCTTCTTCTCTCCAATGTATAGTCACATAACAAGGTCAGAGAATGTTGGTTTGTTGTTGGTTGTCAAATGAATTAAACAATGAATCAATGACAGATGACAAATGTAGTGGAGGAGAAAGGTTTGAAATGGCAGCCTTTATTGAAAAAATGGACCTGGAGATGAAGGTCTGGTTCTAGGAAGAGAAGAGAGTTCAGATAGTAGCCAGTCCCCCCCCCCCGTGTGTGTGTGTGTGTGTGTGTGTGTGTGTGTGTGTGTGTATGTACAACTAATTATGTCGAAGCAGAGAAGATTATATCTGAATTTAAATAATCAGGATCTGATCCTACATATGTTAGTGTTGTGATGAATCAATGTTAAAAAGCTCACTCTTTCAGAGCCTAGAAAAAAATGGCTCAGTAGTTAAGAGTACTCACCACTCTTACAGAGGACTCTTGTTTGGTTCCAAGTCCCCATACTGGGTGCTTCACAACTGCCTGGAACTCCAGTTCCAAGGGACCTGATCTTCCTTTCTGGCCTACATACACACTAGGAATGCATATGGTGTACATTTTTTGCATAGACACATAAGCAAACGTTTAAAAAATAGTTGTTACAAGTTCACTCTTTTGTGTATTTATTCAACAATCATGTATTGAAGAATTCTTCTATAATAGGTTGCTCTAGACACTGGAGCGAGCTAGTCCTACAAATGAGACAGTTAAAATCCCAAACCTGAGAATTATATTCTAGTAAGATAGGTAAATAATAAGCCATTAAAAAAGGCAGAAAATATTTCTATATCTCAAATACTGATAAGTACCATAAAGAAAAATAAAGTAGGATACAGACTATAAGATGATGACAGATGGCATAGAGCCACCAGAACTAGCAAAGATGAGCTGTATATAGGACCAAACACCCAACATCCTCCATCCTGAAGAGGTCTGTGTCTAGCTCGGGCAGAATTCAGCTTTGAGCCCGCTCTGCTGCTGACTCCATGTGCCTGATACAACTGAGATACAGACAGCAGAAAGCCAGCAGAGATGAGCTGTTTTAAGGACCCAATACCCTTGGTCTTCCATCCCAAGGAGGTCTGTGTCAGGCTGAGTAATAGTCAGCTTTGAGCCCTCTTTGCTGTTGATTCCTGATCTGCCAGACCCACCTGGGACAAAGCCAGTAAAGGGTCTACCACGTCTGCTCACACCAGAAATAACCCGATGGCTAGAGGCCGGCATAAGAACACAAGCAACAAAACCCAGGGCTATATGACACCACCAGAAACCAGCCCTCCTACCACAGCAGGCTGTGAAGATACTATCACACCTGAAGTACAAGAAAACAAACATAAATCTGAGGTTATGAAAATGATAGAAGCCTTAAAGGAGGAAAATAAATCCCTCAAAAAATACAGGAAAATACATTCAAGCAGGTGAAGGAATTGAATAAATCTTTTATTTTAAATACAGGAAAATAACAAACACGGGGGAAAAGGAAATGAATAAAACTGTTCAAGACCTAAAAATGGAAATAGAAGCAATAAAGAAAGCACAATCTGAGGCAATCCTGGAGATAGAAAACCTAGGGAAGAGAACAGGAACTACAGACACAAACATCACAACAGAATACAAGAGATGGAAGAGAGAATCTCAGGTGTAGAAGATACAATTGAAGAAAATGATGTAAGATGTAAAGTGAATAAGAAATAAAATTTTAAAAGTATATAAGATGATGGAAGTTGCTATGATAGGAGGGGTTGACATAGAAGGTTTTGGCTCCTTATTTGGGTAGATTTGGCAAAAGACTTGAGTTAAATGAAGGAGTGATCAAAGCAGACATCTAAGCAAAGGTTCTCCAGGGGGATTCAAGACAAGGGTAATATTCCTGGTGTGTGATTATACTTAATTTGTTTGAGAAAATGAAGAAGACCACTTGGTTCAGTGGAGGAATTAAAGTAGACAAAGGCAGAGAATGGTTAGGCACTATACTACCCATCATATCTTTCTTCATGAACGTCCTGTCACTCCAGCTGATAACCATTAGCTCCAACTGATGAAAGGTCTTTCCTCTTCCAGGATAGCATACATGTGGTGATTAACTGATGAGGGAGTATGCCAGCCACATCTTGACCCAAGTCAAGACATTTCTAAAGAGTTATTCTACTTTCAGAGCAGGAGGTCAAACATGTCTAAAGTGGGTTATGCACTACATTTTGTTGTCCACTCTTACTCCCTTCTCTTCCATGGACAGTTAAACTACAAGAGAACTCACATTTTTAAAAAATGAAAAAACAAAAATGCTGCCCTCTAAAACTCCGTCTCTGACATCCTAACCTACAGCACAGAGGTAAGTTGTAATTCCTTTAGTAAATTGGTTTGATTTAAAAAGTGTTATGTGGGCTGGAAACATGGCTCAGCAGTTAAGAGCATTGGCTACTTTTCCAGAGTACCTGGGTTCAATTCCCAGCACCCACATGAAAGCTCACACCCGTCTGTAACTCCAATTTCAGGGCTTCTGACACAGTCACACAGACATATATGAGACAGAAAACAAATAAAATAAAATTTAAAAAGTGATATGTAAGAGTTTGTCCTAAGCAGAGACATGTTATATTCCAACTTCTATTTTAAGGGGATCATTTGGCTACTGGATGGACAAAAGGAAGTAATAAGAAAATTGGAAATTGATTCTCTTCCAATAATCATGACTTCACTAGCACTGAGTAATTAGCTAGGGTTCCAGTATCAGGCATAGTTTGCCTCTTTTTGAGCATGTTCTATGTCCAACTACTGCCCCTTTAGGGCTATCATGCCAAGCTACTCATTTAGTAAATCAGCACAATCCCTAGCAATAACATATAAGCATTTGTCCTTAAACCCACAGATAAGTACAATCTTCACTCCTCAAAGAAAATTTTTTTTTGCAACAGACAAAGAGTGGTACAGACAACAGCAGCCAATCAAATTGCAAAATTATGGATCCAATTTCTAGTGAATATATCTACAAAGTGCTCCTACAGATAAGGCTCACAGAACATTTTGGAAGAGATGGTAGAAATATTGTAAGAGCCAATGGACCAAAAATTTTCTTGTATTATTGTGTCTCCTATTAATGTCAGAAGCTACATTTATAGCATCTTTCCAATATGACTGCCAAAACATAATCTGAACAAGGATGACACCAATAGACATTCCAAAGTGGACAAGGAAAAGCCCATGAGGCCTCAACTCTCCACACAGAACTATAGGCAACTGAGGAAAGATGGTCACATCAATTAGTTGTACAGTGCCAAATACTTAGTCCTGAAAACATGTATGCAAGTCATATTATATGGACTTAACTGGTTATATTTATGAATATATGTGCATGCATATGTTGTTGTTAAATTAGCAGTATGACCTAATAATGTTTATCATTAGGCCTATAATAATTATTACCACAGTATAACCCACTAGCAACCAATCAAGACACAGACACTTGTTATATTTTAAAATAGTCTTAGTTAACCTGGGCTGGGCAGATATCAATCCTCTAAACTACTTCCCATAGTGGTACAGGAATGGGATCCCTGCTCCAATCCTATACCATCTGCTTTTAATGATTTCTATCAAGCTGCCTCCCATCCATAATCCCATACACTTGCTAATGTTCTTCATCTCAGCCAAATCATCCATCCACACCGGCCAGGTGCTTCTCCTCCATCTAACCCATGATGGTGCAACTTTTTCCTCTCCTCTTCTCTTGTCTCTCCTCTTCTCAAAATTATCTGTCTCCCTAAGCCCCAGAACCTTAGCCAGGGCTTTCTCATTTTACCTGTCCAGGTGTGATGACATTTTATTAATTAGCATCAAAATACATCAGATCAACCCCTAACAATTAGATAATATTTCCTTCTTGGATCTCTGATGGGATTGAAGACTAATAGCCACAGTGTTATTATAAGCTTCAGGTTAAGAGTTAAAAGCACTATTATAGGTTGATAAATGTAATTTCTTTTTTTTCCCTTTCCTTTTTCATTTAATTTTTTTGAAATACAATTTTTTATTAATTTATTTAGATTACATCTCAATTGTTGTCCCCTCACTTGTATCCTCTCATTCTTCACTCCCTCCCTCTTTCACCCTATTCCCCTCCCCTAGGTCTGTGACAGAAGGGTATCTCCTACCTCACTATATGGTCACAGCTTATCAGGTCTCATCCTGGAGGCCTACTTATCCTTCCTCTGAGTGCCACCAGGCCTCCCACCAAGGGGAGGTGGTCAAATATGGAGCACCAGGCTTCATGTCTGAGTCAGTCCCCACTCTCCACGCAACGTTGGAGAATGTCTTGACAACTGGCTAGATCAGAATATGGGTTCAATGTATACTTCATATATTATCCTTGGTTGGTGCAGTAGCTTGAGCAGACCCTCCAGGTCCAGATCTACCCATCATGATGTTCTTCTTGTAGGTTTCTATGACCCTCTGGATCCTTCTATTTCCCCATTCTACCATACTTTCCCTCATCTAGAGTCCAAATAGGAAGTCCTCGCATCTATCTCAATCTCCTGGAAAGTGAAGACTTTCATGGGACATCCCTTTTGGGCTATAAGTCCATGTGAGTCTTTCTGGGTTTGGGTTAACTCACTCAGGATGATCATTTCTAGTTCCATTCATTTGCCTGCAAATTTCAGGATTTCCTTCTTTTTAATATCTGAGTAGTATTCCATAGTATAAATGTACCATAGTTTCTTTATCCATTATTTGACTGAGGGACTCTTAGGCTGTTTCCAGGTTCTGGTTATTACGAATAAGGCTGCTATGAACATGGTTGAGCATATGTCCTTGTTGCATGGTGGAGCGTCTCCTGGGTATATTCCAATGAGTAGAATAGCTAGATAGGAGATTTTAGAAAATCTTGGACACTAGGAAAGGACTTGGTATGAGAGGATAATGGAATACTTTCTCTAAGATTGTCAAGTACAAAAGGACTGGTGTGTGGAAGGAATGTGACCTTGCCTTAGACTAGGCTCAAGGTGAAAGCAGTCTTGGGTGGCTTGACCCCATGGAGACCACACTGATACCCCACTGAGGTAAACTTTTGTGATAGACTGAGAGGAGCCATATGAGCCCAGGTTTGAAGACAGGGACCAGGGACTCCAGCCGGGCTATTTTATTGCAAAACGACCATCCATGGGAGGAGGTAACCAGAGAGAGAGACAGAGACAGAGAGGGGGGGGGGAGGGGGATCAGAGGCTGGAGGGGGATGTTGGAGGATTGAGGAACAAGAGGCTTCTTCTGTCGGGTAGAGGATCACCCCATGGAACTGATACCCAGGTTTCATTCTTGTTCTCCTTAATCTCCTTTCCCTCCTGTTTAGGGTAGTTGGGTTGTAAGGAAAGTACATTCACTTAATAAATTCATAATAAAGTTTAATTGTTAAGGAACCAGAGCCAATATACATATCTGCACTGATTGAACTAGACTGGTGGACTAGCAAACGCCAGGGATATACCTGTTTATAACTTCCCCACACTGAAATCATAGAAGCAGGTGGTCGGGCTTTCTTGTAGGTGCTAGTGATCTGAACCTAAACTCTCTTACTTGCCTTACCAACTGAGCTATCTTTTCAGCCTCAGATTTATATATTATAAACGATTAAATCAAAATCAAAACAAGGAGGTTTTGGAATCCCCTAAAATTTCCACCGAATTCAAATTCCAGTGTCCACATAGAAATTTTGTTGGTCAAGATTTAAGTTTGTCTGTTTAGGTATAGTCAATGGATGATTTTTTTTTGCCCCAAAAGTAGAATAACTGTGATGGAGACCACGTAACCTGTGAAGTCAGAAATATTTACCAGGCAGCCCTTAGAGAAATGTTTTCTGACATCTTGTTCTCACAGCATTACAACCTGGCAGAATGTTCAGGTTGGGCTAGTAGGACTGGGGACCTCTTCACCACTGCTAGCTTTGTTCTTCCTGGATACTGGGGTGATGAGTAATCGTCAGGGTCAATTTGTAAAGGTTTATTTGAAAGGCCTATTGAATTCTGACTTTTTCTGTGATTTCTTTTGGTCATTTCAAGCTCTATTGTGTTGCTTTGGGGTGTTAGCTGTATTTTTTATTATTATAAAACATGGGTCTGGGACCTTTCCAGCTGACCTTGTAACTGTCAACTAGTCAGAACTACCAAGCAGCAAGCAGTGACAAATGAGAGCAAACAGCAAATAATTTAGTGCCACTCTCCTCAATTTTCTATGGTGTGCACTTCAGTTCCTGTTTTTGATCCTTGTTCCTATTCCTCCTGGTTTTTGCCTGCCCTAGCAATTTGGACTTGACATTTAAACTTGATCTTCCAAGTATTGATTCTTAGTATTCTCCTGGGATTTTGACTCATGCTTGCCTCTATGATCTTTGGCTCATAACTGTCTTCTGGGAAGCTCTGGATGGGCTTTGGAACCAGAATTCAAGCTGTGTGTTCTTTTTATTGTAACACAGCTATATCTTTTGTCATCCAAAACCCTTGTTAATTATTAGTCTCTTTTCTATTTCTAAACATTTGACCATTGCAAAAGAAATCACATACCTTCACACTTTATGAGTGTTGGAGATATATTGTAATTGTTGCCAGTATCAATCATTTATTCATTTTACCACTGAATAACATTACATAACTATCTATCTATCTATCTATCTATCTATCTATCTATCTATCTATCTATCT
>OU015760.1:12058519-12070398 GCA_907169655.1 Acomys percivali | reverse complement strand
TCTATCTATCTATCTATCTATCTATCTATCTATCTATCTATCTATCTCAGTATGTTTGACCAGTCATCAGTTCAAGGATATCTAGGCTGATTCCTGACTTTGCTCGTTAAAATAAAAAATGCTACTGACATTCAAATAAGGTTTTATATGTAGATCCAGACTCTCATTTCTTTGTAATAAATGCCTAAAAGTTCAATTGCAGATTCCCTTTGAGTGAGGGTGGGTAGTTTCAGGTTCAGAGAGATCAAGAAGCTTCCTGAATGGGTCCAACTGATGTACTGAAGGTATTTTTGCTGATTTTATCCACCCACTTCAGTATCTTTTGGATATGAGCTATAAAGCACAATCAGTATAAGGAGTAATTCTTTTGATATTTCCTTATTATTGGTGAAGGTTCCTGTGGTTTCTTGTGCAAGTAGTGTCTCATCTGATGTTGTCAGATAGATACCCATTCAATCCAAAGGTGGATGGTCTGAGCTTTCTTCTGTTGCTATGGAATCTCCAAGTGTGGCTGCTTTCTCTTTGTGGTGTGCTGCTGAGTTTTTCTTTCATTCCTAATATTTCAAAAGACCATCTTCTCACTACCTTTCAGACATCTTCTTGAAGTGTCATTTCATAATTCCCAGAAGTTGGAGTTGTGCTTAGTGAGGAGTAGGATATAAAAGATGTATAATATTTTATATGATTAAGAAATCTGAGATCATTTTAAAGATAAAGAGAATCTGAGCATAGTGACACATGCCTGTGATCAAAGCACTCTAGAGGCTAAAATCAAGGGATAGAGAGTTTCAGACCAGCCTAGGTTAAATACAAAGATCCTGTTTCTAAATATCAGGAAAAAAAACCACACAACTAAACAGTATAATTACAGAAATAGAAATTAGAATAACAAAAATAATAAATAAGTATAGGTTTTATCATCTACTCAAAACAATGCTATTTAGTAGGTGCCTATCTTTGTGTTCAGTGCTGTGAAGCAACACCATGAACATATATTTTCTTATAAAGAAAAGCTTGAGGCTTGCATACAGTTTCAGAGGTTTAGTCCATTGCCCTCATGACAGAGATAATGGCAGCACACAGGCAGACCCGGTGCTGAGAAGGACCTGAAAGTTCTACATGCAGAAATACAGACAGCAGGAAAATAGGGATAAACTGGGACTAGCTTGTCTTTTGAAAACCTAAATCTGGTCCCTGACATGGACTCTGTTGCCCGCTTTTTGATCACTTCCCTCTGGTGGGGCTGCTTTGCCTGGTCTTGGTGGAAGAAGATGAGACCCATCCCATGAGAGAGAGCCAATCTCTGACACTATTAACAAAACTCTGCTATGCTTGCAGATGGGGGCCTAGCATAACAGTCTTGTGAGAAGCTCCACCAAACATGTGATCAAAACAAATGCTGAAATTCACAACCAAACATTACATGAAGTACTGGGAGATTTGTGGAAAAGTGGGAGGAAGCATAGAAGAGCCTGGAGTGGACAAAACTCCACAAGAAGACCAACAGATTCAACTAACCAGGGCACAGGGCATATGGAGACTGAAGGACCATGCATGGACTAGACCTAGACTCTCTACATATATGTAGCTGATGGGCCACCCAGGTTTATGTGGGTCCCTTGGCAAGTGGAGCAGGGGCTGTCTCTGACATGAACTCTGTTGCTTGCTTTTTGATCACTTCCTCCTGGCTGGGCTGCCTTGCCTAGCCACTGTGGAAGAGGATGTGCTCAGCCCTGATATGACTTGATTTGCTGGCGTGTTTTATTAGGGAGAGGGGGTTCTCCTTTTCCGAGGAATAGGGAAAGGGGAGGTAGAGGGAAGAGACAGGGGGTTAGGATTGGGAGACTGGAATGTAAAATGAATTTTAAAAAAGAAAACCCAAAGCCTGCCCTGAGTAACATGCTTCCTACAACAAGGTCATACCTCTCCAAACAAAGCCATGTCTTTTAATATCTTTCAAGTAGTTTCACCCCATTATGCCCAAACATTTAAATATGTGAGCCTATCGGGGGGCCATTCTTATCCAAACCATCACATTCTACTCTCTGACCTCCATAGGTTTGTAGTTCTATCATCATGCAAAACAAAACAAAAGAAAAGCACACAAAACAACATTCAGTTCAGCTTCAAAAGTCCATAGTTTTTCAGTCTTAAGACTGTTTCAAAGTGTGAAATCTCTTCTGAGATTCAAGGAAATCTCTTCACTGTAATCACCTGTAAAATCAAAACCCAAAAGGAGATCACATACTTTTATCATGCAATGGCAAAGAATATACATTACAATTCCATAAGGGAGAGAAGGAATCATAGTGAAGAAATGCTGGACCAAAGCAAGATTGAAAATCAGCTGGGCAGACTCCAAGTTCTGCATCATCTCCATGTCTGATGTCAAAGCACTTTTCAGAACTTCAACTCCTTTCAGCTTTGTTGACTGAACCACACTTCCCTCTCTTAGGCTGTTTCCAATCTCTGTTAGCAGCTCTCCTTGACAGGTATCCCATGATTCTGGCATCTCCAACGTCTTGGGATCTCCAAAGAAAATCAGGCTTCATATTCACACCTTCATAGAATAGCCTCTCTGGGCCTCTATGCAGGAACATGCCTGACCTTAGAGGCTTTTCTTAGTCACAGAGGGAGATTCCACAACCTTATTCTTGTATCTGTGGCTGGAAGGACAGAACCAAATAGCTAAAGGTGTCAGGTTCTTCTGGTTGCTTCAGCTGAAAGTTGGCCCTCTTATTCAAATATGTTTTCCTTAGCTTTCTGGTTTTGATAGTTTCCTTTACCACTTAACTTTTTTTTTTTTTTAATTTCGTTCCACGAGTTGGAACCATGGCTTCCTGGAGCCTTGTGCTGAGGTCACCATTAATTTATTCCATTTAGCACCAGATTATTCTTTTAAATTTTTATCTCCTTGAGGTCTAGACTTAGCTCCATTACATGTTCTTTTCTCTTCAAACTGTACATTTTGTAATTTTCCTTGCTCAGCTTGCTTCTTTTCACTATAGATCTGTGTAAGACTGGCTACTAGTAACCACAGAACAGAGTCAATACTAGGGTGTCCTGAAATCTCCTCTGACAATGCCATTAATCTAAAATCCTAATGAGCCTTAGGAAGATTAGAAAAAAATAGCAGCCAAATTTTTTGTCTAAGTATCACAAGAATGGTCTTTAGGCCATTTACTAATATTCTTCTCCTCTGAAAACTCTTTGTCGTTGTTGTTGTTGTTGTTGTTGCTGCTGCTGCTGCTGCTGTTGTTGTTGTTGTTCCAGAGTTTCTCTTGTAGCCCTGGCTGTCCTGGACTCACTTTGTAGACTTGGCTGGCCTAGAACTCACAGAGATCCACTTGCCTCTGCCTCCCGAGTGCTGGGATTTAAGCTGCCTCCCACGCCCACATTCCATATTGTCTTTAGCATCACTGTCTTTCATGTTCTTACTAATATGATTCATTCAGGTCCACTTAAAACATCCAACTGCTTTTCTAATCCAAAGTCCCAAAGTCCGCATTCCACCACCAAGCAGCATGGTCATTTCTGTTACAGCAATACCCTGCTCCCTGGCACAAACTTCTGTCTTGGACAGTGTTCTATCACTGTGGAGAGACTCCGTGACCATGGACACTCTTATAAAAGAAAGCATTTAGTAGGGGCTTGCTTCCAGTTTCAGAGATTTAGTTCATTTTCATCATGGCATGGAGTATGGTGACATGCAGGCAGACATGGTACTGCTGAAGTAGCTGAGAGTTCTACATTCAGAACTGTAGGCAGCAGGAAGAGAGGGAGACACTGGGACTGGCATGAGCTTTTGAAAGCGACACACTTCATCCAACAAGGCTATACATCTTAATCCATCTCAAATACTGCTACTCCCTGTTGGTGAAGCATTCAAATATAGGAACTTCATGAGGGGCACTCTTATCCAACCTACTACAGTGCCTATGACTCTTACTGGTTCCAGCCTTTTAAAAGCATGTGAGAGCTTTCCTTGTTTTCACATACCAGAATAAATTATACAGAATTCGGTGGGACTAACTTCAGAAGAGTTGATAAAAACAATCTTATATTTCTATCAAATTTTTAAGAGATGGTGAATGAATTAATCCCAAGATAAAGGTCAGGGGACTTTAAGTATTTAAAGAAGAATTTGCCCAAAGTTCTCCTAATTAATTTTCATAAAAATCAGATAATGCATAAACTTGAATTGAGGTTGGGGCTGGAGAGATGGCTCAGAGGTTAAGAGCACTGACTGCTCTTCCAAAGGTCCTGAGTTCAATTCTCAGCAACCGCGTGGTGGCTCACAACCATCTATGATGAGATCTGATGCCTTCTTCTGGCCTGCAGGTGTACATGCAGGCAGAACATTTTATACTTAATAAATAAATAAGTCTTTAAAAAATTTTCGATTGAAGTGAAAGAAATAGGGATGGTGATACAAAAAAAAAACCCTATGGGTGTATGATTAATCCATATGGAAACCTATGACCTTAAAAATTAATCAGAGGATGTAATTTAAAATGGAATTTGACCAGAAGTATCCTACATAGTTAAATAATACTCCTTCTAGAACTCATTGGTTTTTAAAATGAAAATCTAAGTGCTAGATGTGCTATATTACCCCAAGATTTATTGGTCACAGGGTCCCCAGAAGTTCCCAAAACAAAGGGGGCTATTGCAGTTGCTCTTTATTACCCACTAGAACTATATGCAAAGAACCTATGTAAATACCACACACTTTGGATACAGGACACAGAGAAATCAAGTGGAACTGACTACCATTCAGCATTACAGAGGATGTTAGACAGGCTTCTGGAGGAGAAAAAAGTCATCGATGGTGTTACCCAGCTGTAGAGCCTGTGTGCTAAAATAACTACTCGTAAGGCAAGATATACTTAGTGATGTAATAGTGGCATGACTATTGGGGGTGGGTAATCACTATTTTGAGGCCTTTTCGATGTAAGGAAATACATGACTCATATTATAAAACTAGTCAAAAGCATATAGGTAGGGAGGTCACAGCCCTGAGGGGTGAAGACTCACGACTAATGGTTTGCTAAATGGATGTGCTATCAAACTGCCTTCTGAGTATTTATGTTCATAGCTACAGTCTAGTGTTCCTCTCAGTCTCGGTCAGAAAAGCTTCTTTATGCAGTGGCTGACAGTTAATGTGGAGACTAATAACTTACCAAAGTGCAGATAATATGATTTTTGAGTGCTCAGCCCTAAGTGGGAAATATATATCAGCCATACCCCATGTTCCAGGGAGGAGCATGGAAGCGATGACAGAAAGATTGCAAGGGGCAGGGAAAAATGTTATGAAATTCTGCCCTTTGGATATAACATGACTGTTGGAATTATGAACACAGAGGAGCTGTGGCTTACCTGCACAAGACCTGAATATAAAAATGTATGTAAGGAACAGGGAAATATTTGAGAAAAGGGGGATTAGCAGGAGTAGAAAGAGGATAAGAGAGGGTGATTTGTGCTGAATAAGATCATAATACACTGCAAACATGTAGGAAATTGTCAAACATTAACAAGGGGCAAAGAATCTTGTAAGATAATGGCTATTTCCCCAATTTTACAAGTGATAAGGCTCCATCTGAACAAAGATAAAGTTAAATAATTTAACCATAGGGGACAAGCAAATTTTATGCACATTTGAGACTCGGTAAAGGATGCATAGTGACTAGAGCTGTGTTTCTATACATTTCAAGCTCTATCCTCAACAAAGAAATGCTCTGTTGTAATTTTTTTAAATTCTGCTAATTCAATTGCCCTGAATTTTTACTAGGCAAAAATATTTGTGACTGCATTCACAAACTACAGATGTGTTTGAAGTAAGGGCCAGGACCTATTTGTTTGGGTGCAGCTGTAAGGAGTCTATGGTTGTCCCTTTGGTTCAATGGTTTAAAATGATAACGTCGTATTTCAGTTTTACAAAATTTCCAAAATAAGTGATATCAATAGGGCATATTTAGCTGGTAGTTAAATGAGAACATTTATAACAAATTAAATGTTTCTGCCTTTGAAAAGGAAAGTGTTACATGTCTCAAGCATCATTTCTTAAGTTTTGCATCGTATCGGTCTTGTGTGCAATGGTTTGGATTGGAAATATCCCTCTACATGCTCATGTATTTGCACACTTGATGCCCAGTTAGTGGCACTGAGTAGGGAGGTGGTACAGACTTGATATAGGAAATAAATGACTCAGGGTAGACTTTGAGTCTTCTTAGCCTCACCCTAATTCCACTTGTTTCTCTGCTTTCTGTCCTGAGTTGGAGATGTGATCTCTCATCTTTCTGATGCCTTTGCCATGCCTGCCACTTGCTGTTACTCCTTGCAACTACTGATGCATGTATTCAGGAACAATTATTCAAAGTTGGCCAAGATAAAATCTCTCCCATAAATGCTTTTTGTTGTCATATTTTATCACAACAACAGAAATGTAACTAGTACAGTTTGCTAGGGTAAATATTGTACTTCTTATAACTTAGTTGCAGCAAAAGATAGAGACAGGATTCCAACTGTAGAATCTTTGCATGCAGGGATATCTGCTTGAAATATCACCCCCTCCTCCTTTCCCATAAGCTTTGTTAGTTAGCGGCTCTCTGACCTTAGGCAAGCAACAACATTACTACCTTAAGGCTTTTGTTGAGAAAACATAAGAATTTTTTTTTTTTTCGTATGGCTGCTCAGAGAACTTGATTCCTTATGTCTGTTGAGGAAGAGACTCAGGATATTAATTCTTTATTTTCCTTTATCCACTCATAGAATGACCTAGAATTAAAAAGATTGAGATGAAATTCTTACAGAGGAACACTCCAGTTTCTCATGTGAAATCTGAATTTCAAGTTAAATCATTTGTGTGGTGTTGGAGATTGGTCTGATGTATTCTGATGCTAATTGCTCCCAAGTTCTTGTTACTGCCCTGAGCCCTGCTTCCCTGAATGGCTGAATAATATAGCTGAGCAAAGCAGAAGGAAGGGGTGGAGTGAAAGTTCTGGGCTTTGGACAGAGAGAATCTTGAGAAGAGGAGACAACAGGGAAGAGGAAGCAGGAGAATCACCATAGCACAGAAAAAGACCTACATGGACCCAGAAAAGGAACTCTGAAGTTCCTCCTGGAAAGGGATAGCCAAAGTGAACAAGAATAGCAAGTATTTTGGGAATTAGGATGAGAAGTAGCACAAATATAAGTTAGATGGAATGGGATTGATACTGGGAATTTATGGAGGATAATATCTGCCTTGCTCCGGATAAAGGCTTATACTAATATACGTCAGGTATCTGTGTTTTCATTGATTGCTAGTGGGTTAGAAAATACTGTTGTAATAATAATTAGCCTAATAATAGATATTTATTAGGTAATACCAATAAATTAACAACAACAGTGTGGTCAATGGCATGAGTGTTAGCATAATCCATTGAGACATTAGCCTAGGTTTTGATTGCTTCCTCTTGCTGTGAATGCTTTAGGAGTTATTTCCTTATTTTATTTTATTTTATTTTATTATAATTTATTCACATTACATGCAGATTCTAATCCCCTCACTCTTATCTTCCTAGTCTCACCCTCCCTCCCTCTTCTGCCTTATTCCCCTCCCCTAGACCTCTGACAGGTGAGTCCTCCTCCCCTACCATCTGACCACAGCTTATCAGGTCTCATCAGGATAGCCTGCATCCCTTTCCTCTGTGTTCACACAGGGCCTTTCCTACAAGGGGCAGTTCAAGCAGAGAACCTAGACCCTCTGTTTAGATGTAGCCTATGGACAGCTCATTCTCCACGTGGGGAACTGGGGGAGCAGGGGACAGTGGACAGCAGGGGACTGCCTCTGACACGAACTCTGGAAGTATTCTTATCTTTACCATAAACTCAAAAACGTAATCTCAGATTGGCTACCTGAGTTCAGAACTCTTGAAGTTATTTCTGGTTTGTGCACTTTATGTTTATAAAGGTATAATTTTTAATTAAAACTTTATTTGCACACAAGACACCTTGAACATAATTTCTCCTTCCCCAACTCTTCCCAGGTCCTCCCTACCTCCCCACCCACCCAATTCTATGTCCTCCCTCTCTCTTCAAAACACAAAAGCAAAAAGATATGGGGAAACAAATATCAAAACAAACAAAAGACCAATAAGACTGAAAATGTCAAAATAGAACAATAGTTTTACACACACACACACACACACACACACACACACACACACACACACACACACACTCTATAATTTTTAAGGTAATGAGAAAACTTCTCCACTTGGGGCTTTGTCTTAAAATTCCAGATTTAAAGCAGAGATGGGCAAACGAGGAAACGAATGTTTGGGAAATCTTTTGCCTAAGACCACAGAGGATTTAATTTTTTATAATTGTCTCGAAGATATTCTATGTAATATGTGTATCTTCATGACCTCTTTCCAATGGATCATCAAAGGGTAAATGACCACTGAAAGCTGACATATGAAGGCAAGGGGTTGGGTATAGATTTATAGGCTATATTCAGCCTTTATCATCAACTACAGGGCTCTGAATGTCGCAAACTGTAAAAGGCCTTGTTTTGATCATTATAAGCCAGAATAAACTGTGCTAAGAAGCAACCATAGAATCATATTGGCTTCCAGTGACAATGGCTTGCTTACAGCTCACAGCCTATGTACTTGGACTGTGGATTCTGGTTCTCACTGTTAAGCTCCACATTCTGTGACCCAGACTGAATAGTGTGGAGGTTTGAATAATAGAGTACCCCCAAGCTTATGCATTTGAGTACTTGGTTCCAAGTTGATAGTTCTTCTTGAGGAGATTCAGGAGGTGTGGCCTTGTTGAAGTAAGTATGTCACTGGGGTGGGCTCTGGGAGTTCAAAGACTCAGGCCATTTCCAATTCCCCCTCTCTGCTTCAGGCTTATTGTAAAGGATGTGCATTCTCTAATTGCTGCTCAAACTGCCATGCCTCCCTGCCATGATGATGATGGCTCTTAGCCCTCTGAAACCACACATACAAATAAACTCTTCCTTCTCTAAATTACCTTGGCCCTGCTATATTTTATTCTAGCAATACAAAAGTAAACAGGTAGCCACTCTCCAGGAGCATTGTAAAGTATGCACTGAATCTCAGTACTGCTGCCTACTAGTGACTGTCTCAGCCTTCAGATCTCAGGTCCTCATGCCAAAAACCCTTGGGATACTTTACAGAAAATCCCATTAAAATAAACCCTCTGGAGTTTCAGACAGAACGTATCTTTCTACAGTTCCGTGTCAAAGTTACAGAACAGCTTCTAACTTCCTGTGTATAAATGCAATCATAGTGTGTGGCTGAGCTGCTCCCCTGTGTGTATGAGAGGGGGAGGTAGAGAAAGAGAAAGAGGGAGAAAGAGAAAGTATCTCCATATATCTCTACTTGGCTTCAATTGCATGATCTTCCTGCCTCTGTCTCCTGAGTATTGGGATTACAAGTATGCTTTTGATTCAGGGGACTATGGACTACAAATGTAAAAATATTCTTACATAGGCCAAATAATTGATAGGATACATAAAGATTAATGCAAATGCACCTAGTTTTAAACTGGAAAAATTGAATGATAGTGGTCTGAAGAGATTCACTGGAGAGAGGTAGGGAAGACTCTATTAGGGGACAAAAACACTTAATCATCAAGATCAAATTTTCCTCCTTAGCCATTAGATATCATATTTATCTACATGGCCAAGACATGGCAGAAGGTGCCAGCTGACAGGAAGGTGTTAACAACGTAATTCTCATAGCTATATATCAGCATGGTTTCCTCTTCAAGTTATAGGTGAAAATCTGTCCCTTGTTTCATCTACCTTCTGCTAACTACTGACATACCTTGGTGTTTCATGGTCTGTGGCCACATTGTCCTTAGCTTCATGGTCTGTGGCCACATTGTCCTTACTTTTGCTTCTTTTTCACACCCTCTGCATACATACTCTCTCCCTGCCTGTCTCTCCAGAAGACACTTGCAATGCTATTTTAGTGTTTAATCAGATAATCTAGAATATTCTGCCTTATTTTCAGAACCTTACTTATGACTCTACTAGCCTTTTTTACTATAAGTATTAAGATTTGGCATCTGTGTAGCCATTATTCAACCTAAGATCAATATAAGCCAAATATAATGATATACTGTCTTTGTCCTTGCAGGCATTTCCTTCTCTAATCAAGTAGTGTATAGCTATCCTGGCAGAATCACACTACTCTGTTGTTTGTCCTCAGATTGGAACATGAAAGTTCAGGGCTCGCTGTTCCATGGGACTAGAACTAGGAGCAGGGAGGTAAGTAATGGAAAAGAGGCAAATGAAAAGACCCAGGAATTGCTCTGGACAAAAATCATTCTAAGATAATATTCTACGCTGAATAGCAACTTAGTGAAGATTTACCTAAATTTGGTAACCTAAAACTGAACACATTATTGTCTCTAACAGGTTGTAAAGTACAAAGACACTTGCTAGGCTACCTGGAAAAATACTGAAAATGCCTACCATCCCTTCTAAAAGAATGAGTGACCTTTATATCCTCATGCAAATATGCATGAAGTTGTGGACAAAACCTAAAAGAAACAATGCATATTAATTCAGAGACTTGTGATATCTGCCAAGTTAGGGAGAAAAAAAACCTTTAAATTGATTTTGTTTTCTTTCCCTTAGTGAAGATTGCCTTTAGGAGTTACATTTTGTATTCATCTGCCGAACTTGCTTGGCTACATGTATTTTATACAACTGTAGGCTGGTGGAACCTTTATTTCCAGCCTGACTTTTAAATTGCTTCAGAATTCAAAGCAATCACTCCATGCAGGAAGGGGAGCTGTTTCAGGTGTCAGAGCTCAACAGTCACAAGATGTCAATCTTATTTCCAGTTTGACCAACCTGACAGTCAGTTTTCAGCCTTGGTATGGGTATCAGCGTTCACTCAGTGTGCACCATCCATCATTGGCACGTGTGAACCTTCTTTCCTAGAACTCATAAGAGCCGAGTGTTAGCTCTGTCTAATTGCCTGTCCTTGATGGTGGTTATATGGTGTTAAGGATACTCTAAAAAGCTGCATATTGAAACTCACTTGTGTATTTACTGTAGGGGTGAAAGTGAGAAAAGTGTCCATTACATTTCTGTTTACAAGAACCTCAGGGAAACTTTTCTCTCTGGCTCTCAGGAACACAAGGATTATGCTTATTGTAATGATGCTGATTTGCTTTGTCTTTCACATTTCATGTCTGCAGCCAAACTCTGAAAACCGGAACATGAATCTCAGTTACCATAGTGACCCCCCTCCACCTGCTCCTACTTTTCTTATTTACTTATTATGAAGTACTGGTTATCTTACACTATTAAATGCATTAATGTAAGCCGCCCTAAAATCAGAACGCAACAATGTTAGAAGAAATAAATAACTTAAAAACACATTAGGTAATAGTCTTGCAAAGCATCATTAATTACAGTTTATTTTTGCACAAACCTGCTAGCAAGTCCCAACTGTTTGTAATGAGAAAGGATATGGGTTTCATTGATGAAACTTCAACTGAGAAGAAACTCCAGCTGAGAGATGCTTCAAGTTTTTCTTTTACTCTTTCCTCTCTTCATTTGTACTATGAGTATTGTTCATTTAAGAGTACAAAGGTTCTCTGGCTCCAGTTATCACTTTTTCAAGTAAGTTAAGTCAAATTACAGATGACAAAAACAAACAAACAACAACAACAAAAACAAAACAACAAACCCCTTCCTATTCTGTAGTGCTTTCTGCTCCAAAGAGACCCTAGGCTTGTATGCTTTTTTTAGTGAGTTTAAGGCCACGGGAGATGATCTTATTAGAAATAATAAACAGGAATGAAAGAGAGAGAGAGAGAGAGAGAGAGAGAGAGAGAGAGAGAGA
>OU015760.1:12023006-12034364 GCA_907169655.1 Acomys percivali | reverse complement strand
CTCTGTCTCTCTCTCTCTCTGTCTCTCTCTCTGTCTCTCTCTCTCTGTCTCTCTGTCTCTCTCTCTGTCTCTCTCTGTCTCTCTCTGTCTCTCTTTCTCTGTCTCTCTCTCTCTGTCTCTCTCTCTCTGTGTCTCTCTCTGTCTCTCTGTCTCTCTCTCTGTCTGTCTGTCTCTCTCTCTCTCTCTCTCTCTCTCTCTCTCTCTCTCTCTGTCTTTTTCTTGTGGGTCATATGGAATCTCTCAGCTATTCCTTCAGCATCATGCCTGCCTACCTGCTGCCATGCTCCCTGTCCTGATGGTAATAGACTCAAGCTCTGAATGTGTAAGCAATGCCTCAATTAATTGTCTGCCTTTATAATTTGCCTTGCTAATGCTGTAACTAAGACACTATCTCAAAACAAACAAAACTTGACCAAAAAAAAAAAAAGACACAAGTAAATGATATCAAAAGTTGCACAAAGAAAAGAATAGCAGAAATCAGTTTGGAACTCAGGGTTCTTGATTTCTAACTTATTGCTTATATTTCCCAGTGCCCAGCAAATAAACAGATGGCATAGTTAGGTGGAAAATTGAAGGTTTCTCAATCAAAGAAACCCATGAGTGGTGGTGAAGTACTCTCTGCTAGCAACTACCTTAGAGCATCCAGAGGATACAGTGACCTGCTGCTGAGATAGCTTAGTGGGTAAAAGTACTTGCTACCAATCCTAAAAACCAGAATTCCATTCCTGGGATACACATGGAGGCAGAAGAGAACCAAGTCTGCAAGTTGTCCTCCAACTTCCATGACTTCAATTGGTACTGTATGGTACCTTTGACTAGGGGGGCGGGGAAGAAAGGGTGATTATTGAGCAAATATACCAGAGCTATTCAGGGATACTGTTACTATAATAAGTTGTCTGAAGCTAAGGAGCTTATGAAGAAAAGAGTTTTACTTTGTTGACATTTGAGGAGGTCCAAGTACATGACACCAGCATGGGCTTGGCTCTGGTGAGGACTTCATGACCAATGACATCGCACTAATGGGAACACATGTGGAAGTGAGAGTTGTATCACAATCCAAGGCACCAAAGATCAACAAAGGCTTAATTGGGGGTGTCATCTTGTGACAACCACGTTAGCTCCTCCCAAGGGCAGGATGGCCTTGGGACTTGTATCAGACCCCATTTCTTGGAGAGATCACCTCCAGAACATCATCCCACTGAGCCCAAGCTTCCACTACAAGAAACTTTGGTAGACAACCACATCCAAACTATCCCAACACCCACAAGAGCTGTGTCATTTAGTGGATGAAGGTAATAACTAGCAACCCACAGCCTAGATAGACAGTGGCAATGAACAAGTCCCCATTTTCCCCTAGGTTATAAGGGAGGCTTAAAATGAAGCAGTGACATTTTGTCTTGCTGAAGTATGATTAGGAGGCCCCTGCAAAGTTCTGCCCAGGGGATGGATCCATAGAAACGATTATCAGGCAAATTGAAGTATATTAGGCAGTATAATTCAGGGTAGACTGGAGAAGAAGCTATAAACATGGAGATCAGTTATGCTGCCACCTTTGAATACAATTCCCCAACTATAAAGCTATTTTGGTTGCCATTTGATAGCTACAAGTTTGTTACTGATATAAACTGTAATGTAAATGTATGTATTTTCCAATGGTCTGCTGGGGTGTGTTACACACAGGTTGAGAACTGCTTAGGTAAGGATGATGGCTCAGCTTAGATCACCTTCCGCCTCCATCCTACCTTCCAGCAGGCAAATAGGAGATGCATGTATAGGGCTGTCATTTGTCCATTCCTAGGACATATGGGTTCTTTAAAGAAATCACCCTTCTGTACCAGTGTTGAACGTGAAGTCTTTTTTAGGTTTTAAGTGGGTATGGCTGGCTTGACTTAGCTTTGGTTTCTTGAAAAGTAGATTCAGAGACATAGATTTGAGAATAAGTAGTGTATTGGAGAGGTGCAAGGAACACCAGCAGGGAAATAAATGAACTAGAGAAATCAGGAAAGAGAATAGTAGCAGTTCACCTACTGCACCGAGTGACTGGCACTTCGTTCCAGAAGCAAATTCTGGCAACCAGTAGAAGATGTATTCCTAAGAATAATCCCACCTGTGGGGCAAAGAGGATTTCTATATCAACTCCTGAGTCTGATTGATCAGAGAAGTATTAATTTCTTATTCCTCTGACCTGCCACCATGTACTAGCACAGTAACATTATATGACTCTAGAAATAGCCTCCTGACCTAGATATGAGAATACTGGCAGCTGAAAATCATTTTGAATGCAACCAACTGAACATGAGTGGGTCACATGCTACATTGCCATTTGCAGGACTGTGCTCATCACTGCAATGGTCTCCACCCACAGGTACTGCACCTAGACTGCTATAGCCACACAGAAACTGTTAATCACATACAGAATCAAGGCAACACAGCTGTGTTAAAGGTCTCCGCACTGCTGGATAATTAGCACTGTGAATCATAGCATTTTCAGTAAAAGGCAGGAGGTGAATCCTGATATATTTTTAAGGACCTGAGGGTTGGGGAGACAATGATCAAAGGATCCATTTAGCTAACATGTTAGTTAGTAATTAGCTAATGATCTATATGTATGAGTCTTATCTGTCTATCCAAATTCCAAAGTCCACATAAAGGAAAGGAGAGAAGCCAGATAGAAGATGGTACATGGCACAATATTTTAGTTTCCCACTGACCTGCTTGCCAAAGACTGCAAATCGTTCTAACTCTACTGAAAAATGAGAGATCCAAAGTACTGTCATTTTCCAGTGAGTTTCAGAACATGCAGTTGTCTGATGTGCTTCTTCCTTGCTTAGCCTTTACCAGGTTTGCATATCTGATTCAGGCAGAGCCTCTGCCCTGCTCTACATCCGAATCCTCAGCATGATCCCATGGATTCAGGAGTCCACACAGATACAAGTTAGAAACATGAAGCAGAGGAAAACATTTTCCGTGCCACTCTGTACTGAATTATTTACTTCCAGCTCTGGGATTCACAGAGCTAGTTCTTTCTAGGCCTTGACTTTTACTGCAATACAAAGAAAGAAAATAAGCAAATAAGGAGAGAGAAGAAATAAATCCCTCCGAGACCTTCCCCATATGAAATGGCTTTTGAAATGTAGCTTGTTGCTGAAATATCGTGTCATTTAGTAGTAATATGCTACAGCTATGGCTAAATGCTGAAGCAAAACACAATTTTGCAGTAATGCATTTGTAGCCATTTGTTTAAGCAGGGAAAAAAAACCCAATGAACCTTAAATTTGCACAGATCTATTTAATTAAGTAACCCCCAATTTAGAAATTGAGTCCAAGATAATGCCATCAAGTATTAGGTAGAAAACAATCACAAGTACAGGTAATGGAAATGAGGGTTTCTCCATTTACTCTCAAATAAGAATGGGGGAAAAAAGCTATACAATAGTTTGGGAGGTATTTTCCTGGTCATAAAAGAATATTTCAACCCTTTTCTTAATAGGTGTCATAGAGAGGGGTCAAGAACATGCCTCTTGCTTTTTCAAGAGGCTACAATTATCTGGTCACAGAAATTTAAAGTCCTTTTCTTTTGTTTCCTACACTATCCAGAAGGATGTTGCCTTCCCAGCCCCTTAGGCCACCCAGGTTTTCTTTCTGTTTTGTTTTTGTTTCAGTTTGTGTTGAGACAGGATCTCACTCTGTAGCCCGGGCTGGCTTTGACCTCAACCATCCTCCTTGAGCCTTCCGAGTGGTAGTGTTCTCCATGGAAAAAGAGTTTCAGTAGCAGTTTCAATATAGGTTTTAGGTGAGTAACTTTATTAAGTATATAACAAGCCAAAATAACAAGTAACGGAGTGATCGAAGCAGCAGATAATAAAACGTTGTGCTTACGACATTCAGCAAAGATGTCTAGAACAGGCTGCTTAAGTGATTAAATAAAGATAACAACATTAAATCAGGGGCTTACAACACCCAGCAGAAGTTAACCAGGGAAGCCTGCTGAAAAAAAGTCACGTTGGAGTTCCTGAGTGAGCCTCAGGCAAGGCAAAGCATTCTCTTAATAGATGGGCTTCTGGCTCCTTGTACTCACCACAGGCATTTTTTTCCTTTTTTAAAATTTTAAAAATTTTAAATTTTTATTAACATATTAATTTATTCATATTATATCTAGATTGTTAGCCCTTCCCTTGTTTCCTCCTATTCCTCCCTCCCTCTCATTTCCCCCTTTCTCCCCTCCGCTATGTCTGTGATTGAGGGAGACCTCCTCCCCCTGTATATGCTCTTAGAGTATCGAGTGGTGGCACTCAGAGGAAGGATAGCAAGTTACCAAGAAGAGACTCGATACTCTAAGACCACAGGCATTTTTATACTATTGGATCAACAACCGTAACCTCTATTGGGAATGGTTTGCTTTCTAGCTGTTCTCCATGAGGCAGTGTTTTTGTTGTTGTTTGTTGTTTGTTTTTTATTTTATTTTATTTTCTGAGACAGAGTTTCCCTGTGTAGTATTGAGTGTCCCGGACTCATTTTGTAGATCAGGCCTCCAACTCACAGAGATCCGCCTACTCTGCCTCCCAAGTACTGGGATTACAGGCTCATGCCATGGAGCCTAGCTAAGGCAATGGTTTTGTTTATTATTTATTTGTTTGTTTGTTTGTTTACTAAACACGAGTCTTTATTAGCCATGGCTATTTGAGAGGGATGAAGCGGGAGGAGTGAGTGGCACCAATATCAGGCTGGCCATGGAGAACTCGCCCAGGTAGTGGCCAATCATCTCTGTTTTGATCTCCACCTGGTTGAAGGCCCTGCCATTGTACACACCCACCATGCTGCCTACCCTTTCGGGCAGGATAATCATCAAGTCCCTCATACGGGTCTTCACCACCTCAGGCTTCTGCATGGGTGGAGCCTCCTTCTTGACCTTTCTCAAGTGCTAGCTGGAGAAGTGAGGGCTGTTTCCCCTGCAGGCCACGGTTCAGGCGCCGCCGCTGGAGGGCGCTGTACAACTGCATCAGCTACTCATAGACCATGAGTTGGTTCAGGTTCATGCCGTGGTAGGTGAACTTGAGCGTGGTCTGCTTCTTTTGCTCCACTTCAGCCATCTCGGAGGCTTCTCAGAAAAGAAAGCGTTGCTTGTGTCTGTGTGGTTATCGCGAGCTCCCTAAGGAAATGTTTTTAATACCCTTAGTTATTTGCTTTTTTCCTTGTCACAAAGCCAGAAACAAGTCTGCCCCAAACAAGGGTATCAGAGCAGATAACCATGCTTGAGAGTGTTTGGAGGTTCTAGCAAGGGAGCGCAGACACTCTTACACCCTTGACGCAGACCGGTCCTCTATTCGGGGAAGGTCATCCTCTTTGATGGAGCATGCAACTTCAGGAGGGGCGCACATGGAGTGGTGAGGGAGGAAGGGGACACCCGCCTAGCCAGCTACATCAACCGAACCAACCCTGGTGATCAATGGGTCTGAGATAAGAGGGTCCATCTTGCTCTCAGAGTCAGCTCTCAATAAGCATAAATAGCACAGAACTTCTGAATAGTAGTTGCATTACAGCTGGGTAGTACAGGTGAATGATACGATGTCTGGCTTGAAATTTCTTTTACGGAGTATTTAGAGGATAAAAGTTTGGTCACTTTAAGTCTAAAACTCACTTAAAACATTATTATTATTATTATTATTATTATTATTATTATTATTATTTAATTTTTTATCACACCTATTCATTGTACACAGTATTTTGTTACTTAAGGACATTTTCAAACAGATATATTTTGGATGTGGAACACATTTTCCTTCAAACCCTTTGCTTCAGAGTTTATTATACATTGAAAATGTCTATTGATTTTAAAAATTGACAGACAATTTTATGTGTATACAGTTTCAATATAGGTATACATTGTGCAATGACCAAATAAGCGTGATTTGTATATGTATATTCTCAAATCTCTATTGCTTCTTTATAGTGACAACATACCAAGTTCTGGTGTTCCATTACACAGTGAGATTGCTGTAGTAAAAAAGAATGTGTTGTATATTTCAAAATAACCCAAGAGAGGATTTCAAGTGTTCCCAGTACAGTCTCTTTGCTGTAGTTGTCAGTAACTATACTATCTGAGTCTTTGTAATTACTAAAACCACCATCAAGACTTAATCCTGATGGAAACCCTTGCGCAGGTAAGGGTAGGAGGGATATGGTCAATTCTCTGAGAAGAATGAGTCCTTTTGATTTCCTCTGCTAGCTTTTGTCCTGATTCTTTGTCCTCCTGCCCTATCATTTAGCAAGGATGGAGAAAACCACTGGAAAAGCAGCCCCAGTGAATGTTGTCCACCAGTGCCCTCAGGAAATGGGACCTGTGAATGTGTGTGTGTGTGTGTGTGTGTGTGTGTGTGTGTGTGTGTGTGTGATCCCAACTGAATGACCCAACAAAGCAATACGTCTATCCAGTCAACATATTAAGTAAACATTAGCTCACTGTGTCTCTTCAAATTTTGAGCAACATATATGGCTCCATCAAGCTGTCACCTTGACCTCTTCTCTCTTCACTAGAGGTGATGAGGGGGTACTTCCTGGCATACTAACAGCACTTGCTCATCAAAATTGTGTCACAAATCTTACTCTGTATCCTCAGTTTAATGTCATCTTGGGCTATACAGCCAGTTATCCTTTGAGAAAGAAAAATTTAAAAACCAAACAAAACCTTTCCTTTAAATTCTAACCAGAACCTTTTTTTCTCTCCTCTGTGAATGAGTCAGAAAACCATAAAAGTGGGTTTTAGTCATTTGTTTCTGCAGATCGGAAAAGTGTTATCTGAAAAATCAGTTTGGTACTTTGTATCTATTAGTGTCTCTGCAGAAATTTGCATTTTAGCATCAGTAACGAAATAGCCAGTGCCAGGAAGCCTCCTTCCCCACAGTCAACTCTCAGAAGTGTGGCTCAGCAGTAAGGATGCTGCATTTGGAAAGGTGGTGGGTGGGATTTCGAATCACATTTCCTGAAGGTCAGGATGTTACCAGCATTCATTGGTAAACTACTGTGAGCCCCATGATAACTATGATGTGTAAAATGATATTTCTCTTTCCCTCCTGGAAAAGACCTGAGGTGTTAAAACTGAAGCCTCTTGCCGAAAGGCACTAATGAGCTGTTAAGACTCAAGAAAGAACACTGTTACTTTGTTATCAACTGACAAAGCCTGTTAATGAAATGTGATTCAATCGGATTCCTTTCTGTCCCTTAGGCCCCTGGGTTGAAACTGATCTGAAATTCAGGCCTATCTGATTTCTAGAATTTGAAGACACAAGAAAAAGTCTTACTGGAAGGCCCTTGCTGATCACTCAGGTGCTTGGCAGACAGGACAGAGGATTGAAGGTTTGAGGTGAGCCTGGGCAACATAGGCCATGAGAAAAGAATAGTGATCTTGGCCTTTCATTCACAGAGATCCTTGGATCCTCCCAGAGCCACTAACTACACTGGCAAAGCAGCCTTTACAGGAATCAGTGTTCTACATAAAACCTCCTTCTGGTAAATTCTTCTTACTCCATGCTTAAGCATTCACCCTATCCATTGAGAGGCTCTCAGTCCTGGAGATGACAGGCTCTCAGTGGAACTCAGGTTATGGCCGACAGGGGAGCTCCCTGGCCTAGCTTTCTTCTTCCCTATTTACATTAATATTCTTTTCCTGGGCACAAAGCTAGGCTGCTTTGCTGTATCTTCCCTGAAATGGTTAGGTGGCACCATGTGCCTGAGCTCTAGCCAAGATAATACAACAGGGAGCTTTTGTTTGTCAGTTTGATATTTGGTTCATAAACGCTCCTGTCGTTCAACTTTCCATATTATCTCCTTCCCCCAACTTGAGGAAATGAGCCCGGCAAGCTTGGAATTCACAGCTGAGTTTGACATCATAAAAGAAGGCTGGCTCACCACACCAGTGCTTGAAGGGCTGCTAGACCAACACATCTGTACTTCAGAAGAACAAGAAATAAAGTTCTCTTTGAGGCAATGGTACGTGTTCGTGTTTGCATGTTGCATAAGCTCGTGTGAATTCAATCAAAATATCCCCCTCCTGAGAAAAATTGTTTGGCCCATTTATACCTCAGGCAAGAATTTCCCCTGGGAAGCATGGCTCAGTCTTGTAAGCACAACATTCTGAAGGTCTAAGCAGGAGACTGCAACTCCAAGCTAGTCTGGGCTACATTGCAAACCTGGTCTCAAAAAATTTCACACAGCAATAGCTGTGACTATGATTGAGTTCCTTTAACAACTTTGGAATTCACACATTTGTTATCTTTGTATCCCCCTAATAATTACTCATGAGAAGGTCATCCATATAGGAAGAATTTATTATTATCTGCTTTTAAATGGCTGAATGTTCAAGTTTTAAGAAGTATAGACTTCTTAAGGAGGCTGAAGAGGCTTTCATGAATTAAGGTCTAAATTGTGGTTTATTAATAAACTGATTAATGAGTGAACTCATGGTATCATTTGGTGAAGATACATCTGATTTTAGGAGTTATAGATAAATTTACTTTCTTTAAGAATTAGAATGCCTTCCAAACATTTTGTTTCTAAATTCCTAAGTGCTATACATGTACAAATTTCTAATGTTACTTTATGTTCTGGAAACATGTTGAGAGCATGCTGATAGTATTTAAACATTTTAAAACATTATTTTAAAAGTTGTGTTGGTAACCTCTTAAAATTTAGAATCTTTACCAGTTTTCACATAAAATAATGCTCACAATTTACTCTGGACTTAAGAGAACATCCTTACAAATATGAAGACATATGCATTTGGTGTACACCCAAGGAACACCTACCAGTTTTTAAGTTTCTGCTCAGTGATAAGTCAATGAATCATCAAATATCATTGCTGTACCAAACACTATGGAAGTTCATTCAGTGGTATAATGTGATTGTAATGTAGGAATGTTTAAACACTTTGAGGCATATTAAAAAGATAGTTGAGTGTATCCAGAACCAAGATGGGAGAGTATAGCTACACAGAATTGTCCTACAAAATAGATTAAAATCCCATCATCTAAATAATGGTCCTTTGCCAGAAGCTTGAGCTTGGGCCTGGGAAAAGGTGGCTGCTATGAGTATCAGTGGGGATGTTAAACCCAGACAGGCTGAAGCTGGAATGTATATGTAGGAGGTATTGGCAATTCCTCAATCCTGAGAGTACATGTCTTGTATTACTTAAGTAGGGCATTTCACCAAGGTTAAGAGTTCCTGTGAGCACAGTGTCCCCAGTATTCCATCAGAAAACTCAAGAAGAACCTACAGTCCAGAAGCAAAAAAATGTCTTTATGTATACTCCTTCTTCTCTGGTAGGTGGCAAGTGTAAGCCTCATATCCTCTGCATTCTTAGAGCTCCCCTCAAATGATCTGACCTTTTCTACCACTGGTGCTTTGGAACACCCTGCCTTCTGTTCCTAGTCACATCAGTCATTAGAAGATCTTCAGAGTTCCACATCCTCCTTATTCCCTGTCCTCTCTTATAGATCTAAACATTGTTCTTTCTGTCATCATTTCCCTTCCTGCCTCATCTCTAAGAAGAAGACGAACTCTCTGCCAATCATCAGCCAAATCCACTTACATTCTCTCACATGTATTTGACTGTTAGTTTTGGTGGTGGTGATGCCATTTAAAAAGAAACTTGCCTCATCACAGAAGACCATGATTTCTTTGAAGCTCTCCCTTGGTGGTGAATGTTTCAACTATCAGACCCCCAAGAGCAATGAGTGTGGTTATGGTGTACTGTCCTCCTTCCTTATGCCATCTCCTGGCTCATCATTTTTCACTCCTCCCAAAAGCTATACAACTTGAATGGTTTTCACATTGCTAAGCACAGTAGTTGACTCTGCTTTCTCCTTGGTAAGTTGGTAGCATTTCACCCTGTTATTCACTTCCCCTGTTGAGATGCTGTTCATTTGATTTCCAAGTCAATGCTCTTTCCCTTTGCTTCCCCTGTGCCTTCCTTACTGGTTGTTTTTTATCCTGATGTTGTTCTCTTCCCATTTTATTGACCTTTAAATGAGAATATGGGGCTTATTCTTTAAATATCTTGTGTGTGTGTGTGTGTGTGTGTGTGTGTATGTGTATACAAACACACCACTTTGATGGTCTCACACAGGTTCATGATTTTCTTTATTTCTTTGTTGTTGTTTTGTTTTGGTTTTGGTTTTGGTTTTGTTTTTTTTCTTTTTTTTTAGACAAGGTTTCTCTGTGTAGCCTTGGCTGTCCTGGAACTCTCTCTGTAGACCAGGCTGGCCTCAAACTCACAGTGATCAGCCTACTTCTGTCTCCCGAGTGCTGGTATTAAAGGTGTGCACCCCCACACCCGGCAATTTTCTTTATTTCATAGATGTTGTAAAGTCTATAAGTTAAATGCCCATTTTAGACCTTTATTAGATTTATGACTCCAAGGACCTAACTGAAGTTTCAGTGTGTGTGCATGCATGTGTCTCTCTGCCTCTAGCTTCTCTGTGTAGCTGGTAATAGGCTTTTCAACATTAACACATGGAAAACTGAGCTCCTGATAATTTTTTCCCAAATCTCCTTTTCTTGAAGACTTTAACACCCCCATAAAGCCCAGCTAATGACAATTCCAATCATCTAATTGTTCAAGATAAATATCAAAGATACCTTTAATTATTTTCTGTCTCACAGAAAATTGATCTGAATATCCTGATGGACCTTCTTTCAAAACATATAGAAAATCTGTCTGTCAGACTTTACTGCCTTGCTATGACAACCTTGCAGTAAGCAACCATTTCTTATTTTATTTCTTGTAATAGCTTCCAAACTATTCTTTCTACTTCTGTCCTTTCTGTTCTCATTTCTAGTCTAACATGGAAGTCAAAGTAATGCTAGATGTATGCTGGCATGTATTTGGGACTAAAGAACTATTTATGTTTTGAAAGTGTTTATCAAATCCTGTGCAGATCCTCTTTACTGACTGCAAAGCCAGTACAAGACCGTTACTGTCTATAGCACTGTAGTTAACATTGTGGCCACCAATTCACACTATTCATCAATATCCATCCTCAAGCACAATTTTCATTATGCTTTCTGAGTTGTGTCACCATCTCGCTCAACCACCAGCTGTTATTCTATTCACGTTTAGCATGTATTCTGAGATGCTGTGACACTTGGTTCTGCATTATTTCTTTCCCTATTATCCACAATCAAGGGCTGAAGTAGTTCTAGAGAACCTTATGATTATCATAAAAGAACAGTGTTGAGACTGTTATAGTCACACTAGATCACACCACTCTTTTGTGAAACAACAATATGTACTCATTATTTGTGTGTGAAAGCCAGGGAGAGAGAGAGAGAGAGAGAGAGAGAGAGAGAGAGAGAGAGAGAGAG
>OU015760.1:12003346-12013996 GCA_907169655.1 Acomys percivali | reverse complement strand
GAAGAAGAAGAAGAAGAAGAAGAAGAAGAAGAAGAAGAAGAAGAAGAAGAAGAAGAAGAAGAAGAAGAAGAAATAATTAGATACTCTGATGGAGAAGATCAAACTTGCCTCAAGGAACTAGGTTCTCCTAATTGGCAGGAAGATAGTCTAATGATAATGATGCCCCCTTTCACCTCTATCATTTTTTTCTTTCCAAACTAGTGTTACGAGGTTGCAAGTGAAGAAATAAAGGGATGGTGAACGATGAAAGAGAGAAGGAACCTAGAAAATAGTAAAAAAGTCTGGTTACAGTATTTTTCCATAGTGTAATATTCCTTCGAATGGAAAGAAATTCTGAAATGTGCTATGACAGGGATGAATCTTGAGAACACCAGAACATTATGCTATGGGAAAATAGCCAGTGACTAAAAGATGGACTCTTGTGTGAGGTACGTAAAGTTGTCAGATTTATAGAGACCCAAAGTAGAGAAGTGTTGTCAAGGCCAGAGGAAAAGGAGCAAAGAGTTATTTAAACAGGCACGATTAAAAACAAACAGAAAACCAAAACAAAAACAACAAAAAACAAAAAAACACATGTTTAATAAGTCTGAGGAGAATGATTACTACTCTTTAATGTTTGCATTCCAGCACCTACACAATCACCAATTACTGTAGTCCCAGCAGATCAGACATGCCTCCAGGCCTCTGAAAACCTTGCAGGCCTGTGGTACATATAAACTCATGCAGGCACATTAATTAAATAAGTAAGTAAGTGTCTTAGTTAGGGTTTCTACTGCTGTGAAGAGATACCATAACCATAGCAACTTCTATATGAAAACACTTAATTGGGGCTGGCTTACAGTTTCAGAGGTTTAGTCCATTAATATCATGACAGGAAACATGGCAGCACGCAGGCAGACATGGTGCAGTGAGGTAGCTGAAAGTTCTATAGCAAGAAGGAGACGGACTCGCTGGGCCTGGCTTGAGCATCTGAAACCTCAAAGACCACCCCAGTGACACACTTCCTTCAACAAGACTGCATCTACTAAAGGCCACACATCTTAATAGTGCCACTCCCTATGGGCCTATGGGACCATTTTTATTCAAACTATCACAGTAAGCAAGTAAATAAGCAAGTAAGCAAGTACGTAGATAAATAAGTCATTTAAAAGCATCTGTAGTCACTTAAAATGCACATGTTTAATATTTTTTTGTTATGGTTTGGAAGCAAAATGTCTCTCACTGGCTCACGTGTTTGAACACTTGAATCCCAGCTGGTAGAATGAGACCTTTAGAAAATGGATCCTCACTGAGGACCTTGCATCTCTGGCTTTACAGCCCAGCCCCATTTCCTCTTCACTCTCGATACCTCCTGAGGACAGTAGACACAGCAGCCTCTTGCTCCTGCCTCCATGCCTTTCCTGCCTGATGGTCTCCTTCTCCACCATGATGAACTAACTATATCCCTTGGAAAATATAAACCAAATTTACCTTTTTTCTGAAAGTTCTTTTTAACTAGAACTTTTAGGACAGTAATAGAAAAAAGAAACTAAGACAACCTGAATTTAACTTTAAAGGCCAATTAAACTGCATAGTCCATTATGGGTTGCTACAATACCACGTAGTATTATAATTTCAATCTGCCGTTCTGTTTCTTGTCGGTTTGACACACATGCAGAGAGGAAGACAATGTGAAGGCAGAACAGAAATACTTGAAGATGGCGCTGTTAAATGATGCATATATATTCAGGTCCATGGAATAGCTGGCAGTCATTGGAAAATGAAAGAGGCAAAGGCAAGATATTTATGTACAGCTTTCGAAGGGGAGCATGGCCCTGCTTTGATTCGGGCCAGGCACTAATTTCAGACTGCTGCCTTCCTGAATGGTAAAAGGCTACATGTTCTATTTTAACCACCAGAATTGTGATCATTTATCACAATCGATTTATTATATGAGGATATATTCCTACACAGGGTAAGAATAACGTCTATTTTTTTTGCATCTCTCAGATTTTTAGTTTGACATATACCATTAATATTAGGAAATCTCAGCTGTTGTTTTTCACTATTTTCAAATATTTCCATAATTCTTTTCTTTCTTTTCTTCTTTTTTTTCCTTTTCTTTTTTTATTTAATTAATTTATTCTTGTTACATCTCAATGGTTATCCCATCCCTTGTATCCTCCCATTCTCCTCTCCCTCCCATTTTCCCCTTATTCCCCTCCCCTATGACTGTTCCTGAAAGGGATTACCTCCCCCTGTATATGCTCATAGGGTATCAAGTCTCTTCTCAGTGACCTGCTGTCCTTCCTCTAAGTGCCACCAGGTCTCCCCCTCCAGGGGACATAGTCAAATGTGAGAACCAGAGTACGTGTGAAAGTCATATCCCTCTCTCCACTCAAGTGTGGAGACTGTTCTGACCATTGGCTAGATCTGGGTAGGGGTTTAAATTTTACCGCCTGTATTGTCCTTGGCTGGTGTCTTAGTTTGAGTGGGACCCCTTGGCCAAAATCTGCCTATCATAATGTTCTACTTGTAGGTTTCTAGGACCCACTGGATCCTTCTACATTGCTATTCTCCCATGGTTCTCTCATATTATAGATTTGTTAAGTCGTTTGCTACTGTCATTTACTCTTGCATCTTGCTAGCTACGTTTTCTTTTTTTAAAATATTTTATTAATTTACTAATATTATATCTCAATTGTTAGCCCATCCCTTGTATCCTCCCATTCCTCCCTCCCTCCTGCTTTCCCCTCACTCCCATCCCCTATGCCTGTGACTGAGGGGGACCTCCTCCCCTTGTATATGCTCATAGGGTATAAAGTCTCTTCTTGGTAGCCTGCTATCCTTTCTCTGAGTGCCACCAGGCCTCCCCATCAAAGGGACATGGTCAAAAATGGGGCACCAGAGTTCACGGGAAAGTCAGACCCCATTCTCCACTCAATGGTGGAGAATGTCCTGTCCATCGACTAGATCTGGGTAGGGGTTCGAAGTTTACTGCATATATTGTCCTTGGCTGGTGCCATAGTTTGAGCAGGACCCCTGGACCCAGATCTGCGCATCATGATGTTCTTCTTATAGGTTTCTAGGACCCTCTGGATCCTTCTATTTCCCCATTCTCCCATGCTTCTCTCACCTAAAGACCCAATAGTATGTCCTCCCCTCTGACCCACTTTCCTGGTAAGTGAAGACTTTCATGGGACATGCCCCTTGGGCTGGTGTCTCGATATAAGTGAGTATATACCATCTGACTCTTTCTGCTTCTGGGTTAACTTACTCATTATGATCATTTCTAGTTCAATCCATTTGTCCACAAATTTTGGGAAATCCTTGTTTTTAATAGCTGAGTAGTATTTCATAGTGTAAATGTACCACAGTTTCTTTATCCGTTCTTCTACTGAGGGACACTTAGGCTGTTTCCAGGTTCTGGCTATTATGAATAAGGCAGCTATAAACATGGGTGAGCATATGTCCCTGTTGTGTGGTGGAGCGTCTTCTGGGTATATTCCAAGGAGTGGAATAGCTGGGTCTTGAGGAAGCCTTATTCCCAGTTTTCTGAGAAAGCACCAGATAGATTTCCAAAGTGGTTGTACTAGTTTGCCATCCCACCAGCAATGAAGGAGTGTTCCTCTTTCTCCACATCCTTGCCAGCATGTGGTGTCACTTGAGTTTTTTATTTTAGCTAGTTACATTTTCATATTGTCTTATATTTCAGTTGTAACCTATTATCAAGATCACTAGTTAAATAATTAAACCTACCACTAAGATCATTTTTTTTTTGTCTGTGTTGGGGCTAAACAGTAAGCATTTATAAGAACATCTTCATCTCAGTCACTATGTTTTTATTTGCTTTTTAGAAATATTTTTATATTATTAGTGTTGTGTGCATGATGCATGTTTATAGAGGCTGCACATGGTATAGCATGAGTGTAGAAATCAGAGTATGACTTTGTGGAGACAGTAGTATTTTGTACCTTTACAAGGATTCTGGAATTCACATGCTTGCTGTCGACTTGTACAGCAAGCACCTTTATCCACTGAGGCATCAGTGGCCTTTATTTGCCCTTATTCCAAGAAAAGTGTTTCCTTTCTTCCAAGCAAGGTAAAGACAAAAAATGGCTACTGTGTTCGTTCGTTACCTTTCCAATTAATACATCAGAATACCTGATAAAGGCAAAACTTTCAGGAGAAAGAATTTCTTTTGACTCATGATTTGAGAGATAATAGTCCATTATGGAAAGGAAGGCCTGAAGGTGCAAGTTGCTTCCCAGTTGTGGCAGCCATGAGTGGGATACAGCTGGTTGCATGATGACAGAAGGCAAGAAGCAGAAAGCTGGAGGAGAGGTGGAACTTGCCTATACCACTTCAGGCCTGTACGTAAATCTCTGCTTGCCAGCCAGGTCCTATGCTCAAAAGGTTCACAATTCCCCAAAGCATATCCACCTTCTTGGGCCCAAGTTTCCAACATGTAAGCCTATAGCAGAGACTTCACATGCAAATTTACATTTACTCCCTGTCCCCAGCAGCCCGGTAGCCATCTCATAATGCAAACAGAACTTCAAAAGCCACTATATATTTACAATGTCAATGCTGTTTAAAAGTCTCAAAGTCTTTTCTGGGACCCAAGGTAATCTCCTAACTATGAGTTCCTGAGTACGTAAAAATCGTATCTCACACTTCCAATATACAGTGGTGCATGGGTGGGACATTCTATTCTAAAAAAGGAAGAATTGAAGCATAGTAAGAGAAAAATTAGACTAGACAAAGACCAAAACCCAGCTCAATGGACTTGAGTAGCCCTATCCATTTTGCCTTGAGACCTACAATAGTCTGCCTTCACTTAGTTCACTTAGCTTTGTTTGGCAGAGGCTCCACATCTCTGTCATAGTCAATATCTTGGGGCTTTTCACTACAACTTCGGTGTCACCTTCACACCTTCATGCAATAGCATTTCAAGGCCTCCTTGAAGGTCAGTAATCTGACCCTGCCACATATAGCCTGACCTTGGACACATCCTGAAAACTTTGTACATGCCTCGATTACTCTAGATCTTGCATTCTACGTGTTTACAAAAGCCAGCACCACATGGAGGCTACGAAGCTCTCCTGCCAGCTTGAGATATCCCCTGGCCCCTCTGCCACAGCTGCTGGGGATTGGGGATGCTACTTGCCTGTTGGAACTGAAGAAGGTATTTTCCTAGGCAGTTCTGTTGGAAAAGACCACTCTGGGGTCTCTATCTTCTCAGATTCTCTCCTTATAAAGAAAAGCTTTGCAAATCCATTTACATTTTCATAGCCTAGCGGCTTTGGTGGGTGAAGTCTTACCTCCAGGCACTTTTTAAAACTTGGAGCAAATTGCCTAGTTTCTCTCTAATGGCACCAATCAAACAATTACAGCCTCTTGTCTGCACCCACTCTGTCCTCCACACTTGCAGGGTTCATGGCTCTGCTCCTCATCAAACCCCACATTTTTCAAATCTTTTTGATTCAACCTCCGATCTCTGTTACCATAAATCTGATTAAGAGCACAGAGCCTGATTGCTCTGCTATCTTGAAGTGTTCTCCATCAAACAACTTAGCCCAACAGTTTTAAATTCAGCACCACTCAGACCTTCAGGACAAAAACAGAATATATTCAGATTTCTTATCCTGTCAGAATAAACTAGGAATGGCAGCCTAGTAAGTAGTCGTTACTATTGTGTTTTATAAGCATTCTGCACTTCCCACCAGCATAGCCCATTTAAGCTCTGCTTACAACATTTCAAGGCTTCCCTACCCTGCAGCTACCTAACATCATCCATTTCCTCTCACAAACCAGTCTTGAAAGACCTATACATCACATGATCAGGTTTATCTCAGCAGTGGTCTCACCCTTCTGTTGTGTATCTTTTTCTTCTTATTTTTCATGCATTCCCCCATTCATCTCCTCCCAGACCATCTCACCATATCACGCTGCCACCTCATATCTTAGGATATTTTTTATAACCCACTCACTCCAACTTGTGCTACCCATATACCCGTAAATGTAGGAACATCCACTGGAACCTGGTCAACCTACCAGTTGCCAAATGCCAAAGAAAACTAAATCTCCTTCACCCAACAGCTACCAACTGCCAGTAGCTCCTCAGAGGTGGCACTTTATGAGCTTCTTCCCATCCAAGTCATTCTGGAATGTTGATCCAAATCTCATTTCTGAATCACTTTTCTCTATTTTGTGGCATAATATGTGATAGAAAGTAAGAGAGGAAGGATTCATTCTCACTCACATGCAAAGTCAGCCAGTCCATTGTGACAGGGAGAGCTCTGGGGCAGGATGACTTTGTATCTGTGCTGTTGTGGTTTTCACTGGAAGTATTTCATATATTTTCACCTATATCTATTTTTTTCTACTAAAGTCAACTACCAAGCCAACATAGCTTACACTTGTAAGCCTAGCACTTGGGAGAGTGAGGCAGGGGGATCATTGAGTTTAAGGCCAGCCTGAGCATCACAGTGAAGACATACATATATATGTATTGTGTACAGACACACACACACACACACACACACACACACATATATATACTATGATATATATAATATATACATACACAGATATGCATATATATGCACAAAACAAAGTCTATTTTTGGCAAAATGTCTGTCATTTAGTTTTGTTTTGGAGAGTGCTGTCATAGAATCTAGAGTTTCAACTATGCTAGACAAACACTGTTTCACTGAGCTGCATCTTGGGCCCTTTCTGTTCTATTAAAGTCTTCAATATATTCATTATAATTCTTTCCCTGTTACTTCCAAATTTGCTTCATAATAGACTGCGTCTAATTTTTGTTGCTGTTGTTGCTGTTTTGCCTTTTGAAATGCCTTTGAATTAGTTGAAAACAAGATATGTTGCACAATCTAAAAGTAGACATGAAGACAGAATTACCTTCTGCTTGAGGGTGAGCATGCCTTTCTTTCTCCTTTGCTTATAGCATGAGAGATCACAGTAGTGTAATAAGGAGATGGGCTTCTCCTTATTGAAGTTTACTTTCCATTGAAGTTGAGTCTTCTCTTTGCCACACTTTCTTAATTTCCCCAACTCTAGTTTATTTTTATTTTTTGTATGGCAGCTGTTAGTGTTGTGGTGATGGTAGATATATGAGAATAAGAATGTTTTAGCATCCTGCTTGACCCCAGTCTTAGGCAGGCATTATGAGATTAGGCCAGAGGACTTGGCTTTTAGAAGTACTTCAGACTGTCCTCACATAATCCCAGGAGCAGATTGGTTCTATTCCTTTCTCCTAGGTGAATTCTGATTTCTACCAGTAGGCTACAGTTTTATATATCAAAGAGAGTTTGTTTGTTATGGGAGGCAGCATGTCCTAGTTTGCTGTCTATTGCTATGATAAGCATCATGAACAAGAATGACTTCGGGAAGAAGGGGTTCATTTTGGTCTACACTTCCACATCACAGTCCATTACTCAATCACTGAGGGAAATCACAGCAAGGACCTGAGAGCAGAGACTGAAGCAGAGACCATAGAGGAATACTTACTTGTTTGTTTCCAGACCCACATTCAGATACTTGTATTATACTTCCCAGGACCATCTGCCTAGGGGTGGCATGCCCCCCTCCCATAGTGACCTTGGCCTTGTGACATCAGTCATACCTACAGACCAGTTTGATGGAGACACTTTTTCAATTCAATTGAGATTTCCTTTAGCTTGCTAGCTTGCACCAAGTTGAGGAAAACAACAACAACAAAAGCCCAACACTTAGAAAGTTGTTTTCTGCCTAACAATCAGTCCTACATGGGGACACTTGCATTCCTACAAGCATACATTGGAATCCGGGAGGAAAAAAACAGCAATATGTGAATTTTTTGATGTCCCCTTGTCCCAGGACTTTAGTGTTACACTTGTCCACATTCAGCTTTTCACAGTTTGACTTTTCAAACTTCTAGCTAAAATCCCTCTCTCTAATTTACAAGACCATTTTTACCTTCTCTTTCTGTGAACACCTCTCTCTTTCTCTCTCTCTCTCTCTGATTCAGTTTAGTCTTCTTGTGCATTCAAAAGAAGACCCTAACTTGAAATCTGTTCCTCTTTCTCTTACTATTGTTGAAAGGATGGAAGCAACATTCAACTCTGTACACCTCCAAGCTCAATTTAGTAGATGAAAATTTTAATGCATTGACTCAGATACCTGGAATTCTTTCCTCTTGTATCTTCCAGGGCTTCTATATAATTCTTGATGCATATATCTGTCTTTCATTTCAGATAAGTGTCAGGGCTTTGAATAAGAATGGACCCCATAGGTTCATGTACTTCACTGCTTGATTCCTAGTTGGTGGAACTGTTATGGAAAGGTGTTTGAGGAGGTGTGGGCTTTGAGGCATCCAAAGCTCTCTGTGCCCAACTTTCCAATTAGTTGTAGAACTCTCCAGCATCATGTCTGCTTGCCTGCTGCCATGCTCCCTGACAGGATGGTCATGGATTAACACTCTGAAACTGTAAGCAAGTCTCTAGTTAAATATTTTCTTTTATAGGTTGCCTTAACCATGGTGTCTATTGAAATATACACCTTTGATATTAATTTGTTGGGTATCACAATGTGTTCTTTCCAGGAAACAGACTCCCATATGGAAATTACCATGCAAGAAAGTTTGTTTGCTTGTTTTACAGAATAAGTCTCATGTGTGAGTTAAAGGTTGGGCTTTAACTCATTTTATAGCCAAAGATGACCGTGAACTCCTGATTCTTTGGTCTCTAAGGTCTGAGTGGAGAATTACAGATGTGTTTCATATGCAGTGCTAGGTTTGAGCCAGAGCTTCATGTATGCTAGACAGGTACTTTACGAACTGAGTTACATCCCTAGACCCAGAAGGTTTTCTTGTTAACACATTAACCCAGTTATGACTTTTGTATCTGTGTGTTATATGCATCTGTATGTATGTATGGTTATACAAGTTTTTGTGTAAGTGCATGAGCACATGTAGGACAGAGGGTGACATAAGGTATCTACTTCAGTCACTATCCACATTAATTTTGTTGAGACATGGTCTCTTATTGAACTTGAAATTCACTGACTGGGCAAGACTAGATGGCCAAGTAGCCTCAGAGATCCTCTTATTCCCACCTCTTCCATACTAGGCATGGGTACTGGAGGCTGAGTTTAGTGCTTTGCATGTGCAAGCTAAGCACTGTACCACTGAACTGAAACACAGCCCTTTTCTATTTTAATTCTTTTATTTTGAGGCAGGGTCTTGCCATGCTGCTTAGGCTGGCCTTGAACTTACTGTCTCACAAGTAGGTCTTGATATTGTTGTCCATCTACCTCAGCCTGTTCAGCTTCTGAGATTACAAGCTTCTAACATCAGCTAAGTGCTATGTTTATTTGACTATCTTGATTGATGCTGTCAAATTATTCTTCACTAATGTTGCTGAAGGAAACATATATGTAAATTCTTGTACTTAGTCTTATCTTCTACAAAGTAGTAATAATTAAAATATCTACCTAACAAAATTATTATGAGAAATAAATGAGTAAAATACTTGCTCTGAGAAGGGTGCCTGATTATCCACAAAACAATAAATGTCTATTAGCTCTTACTTTTATCATTGTTTTGGATTGAAACCAGCAGTGCCTATTTCTCAACACTATAGCAACCTGTAGAGAAAAATTTTTCACTAAAAATAAAGATTTCTTGAGCACTTGCCACCTAGCCTGGCAACCAAAGTTCAATCCCCACAATCTATACTGTAGAAGGAGAAAATTGACTATTGAAAGTTGTTCTTTGATCTCCCTGGTACATATATTTGCATGTGTACAGACACACACACACACACACACACACACACGAAATTCTTGTGAAAACAATTAAGAATAGAAACATTTCTAATTTTATATCAGCCATACTGTGTTACTGAACCCCAATATTTCTTATTTTGTGAATTATTAGCTTATATTATTTGACTACTTACTATTAATAGATGAAGTTTTTCTTATTGTTTATGAAATTTAAAACAATATTTACGATATTCATTATTTATCACCGTGTGAATCATATAAGCTAGAAATATATTTTCAGTTTGATATTTATCGTTAGCTTACTTAAGATAAAAGGTATTATTTTATATACTAATCCTGATTACTGAACTAATATCAGAATTTTACTAATGAAGAATAGTATTGTAAACATATTTTTAGTGATAACTAACCTCTGCTGAGTATTTAGCATCTTAACGTGAGAGGAAGCACTCTGTCATTTATGCATCACCCTAACCTTAATTTTAGAGATCTAGTAGCATATTACCAAATGTGTGGTGAAGTGTGGTAGTATTTCTACAGTCTGTGAGTATATAATGTGAAATAGAATACATATGATAAACTAACTTGATGGAATTACCTGCTTATATTTATTCTCACCATACATATTCCTGGTAAGATTGAGTATGTCTACTCAATAAGAAGAAAACTGATGTCTAGAGAGACTAAATAACTTACTGGAAGTGCAAAATGGTGGAGCATAGCTTGAAATTCAGGTTTGAATGTACAGAAAACTAAAATTTTCCAGTGTGCATTCCATGAATTACTATCATGACATAGCACCTGTTTAGTTATGTGCCTGCTTCCCCCCTCTCTTTCTCTCTCTCTCTCTCTCTCTCTCTCTCTCTCTCTCTCTCTCTCTCT
>OU015760.1:11946175-11976210 GCA_907169655.1 Acomys percivali | reverse complement strand
TTCTTTTCTTTTCTTTTCTTTTCTTTTCTTTTCTTTTCTTTTCTTTTATTAATTTATTCTATTACATCTCAATGGTTATCCCATCCCCTGTATCCTCCCATTCCTCCCTCCCTCCCATTTTCCCCTTATTTCCCTCCCCTATGACTGTTCCTATGGGGGATTACCTCCCCCTGTATATGCTCATAGGGTATCAAGTCTCTTCTTGGTAGCCTGCTATCCTTCCTCTGAGTGCCACCAGGCCTCCCCATCCAGGGGATGTGGTCAAATATGGGCACCAGAGTTCATGTGAAAGTCAGACCCAACTCTCCACTCAACTGTGGAGAATGTCCTGTCCATTGGCTAGATCTGGGTAGGGGTTCGAAGTTTACTGAATGTATTGCCCTTGGCTTGTGCCATAGTTTGAGCAGGACCCCTGGCCCTGATCCACACATCATAATATTCTTCTTGTAGGTTTCTAGGACCCTCTGGATCCTTCTATTTCCCTATTCTCCCATGCTTCTCTCATCTAGAGTCCCAATAGGATGTCCTCCCCTCTCCCCTCTGTCCCAGTTTCCTGGTAAGAGAAGATTTTCATAGGACATGCTCCTTGGGCTAGGAGACACTGACTTCTTTCAGTGACAGTAGTGTAAGCCAAATAAATCTTTGCTTTTTGGTCACGGTGTTTCACTGCAAAAATAGAAATCCTAACTATGACAGGTTGTCAAGATGGCTCAACAGGTAAAGGTTCTTTCTACCAAGATTAAAGACCTGAGTTTGATCCCTGGGATCCACATGGTAGAAAGAGAGAACTGACTCCTGAAATCCTAGAAAGTTGTCTTCTTATCCCTACATACACTTGTGTATATATTCCCATATTCTCTCTCTCTCTCTCTCTCTCTCTCTCTCTCTCTCTCTCTCTCTCTCTCACACACACACACACACACACACACACACACACACACACCACACACAATATAAATAAATAAGTGAAAATACAATGACATAGTAATTGCACAGAACTCACATCATATCTACTTACCCTCACTCTACATTTATATCTGGAATACTGAGAGTGTAAATGTTTTATAAAGAGTTACTATTCTGAATTTTTCAGGGGATACTGAAAAAATTTTAAAGGAATGTATGTATTTTTATCCACAAATAATTTCAATCCATGATTGGTTGAATCCATGGATATAGATCCCACAGTTATGGAGGGCTAACTGCAAAAGCTTCATACTCCGGAATTAGTGCTGCACTCAGACCTATGAGGGGCCATTCTGGTCATCAGAAAGAGGCAGTAGAAAGAAAAGGCCTAGAATTTGGGAAATTATCACTTACATCTCCCTCTGCTTCTGCTGCCCACCGGTTTTGGAATATCAAAAGGGTCACTTCTCTGATTGCTGTTCTTTCCTTAATGCAAGACAGACATCACATAAATACACTTTTCTTATCTCAAATGTAAAGCTATGCTTTTTCCTGCCTGTCTGATTAGGTCATTGTGAGGTGCAGGTGAAGTAGTCATGGCAGTGGCTTGAAAAGAATGGAGGAGCTTAGGAAGGTCAAAGGCGTGCTCTTATTCCTCCATTACCATTTCTCCTTCAGAAAGTATCTGAATGGCCTACCTATTTGGAAGACTAAGCTGGCTTTCTCTCACTGTAATTCCCTACTGTGCATGCTTCTTCCTTTGAAATGCATACGGGTCACAATGGTGTGATTCCTGGAGAGAGGGCCGTATAAGAGCCTCACTGTTTCTGCCTCCTTTGTCATGTAATTCTTCCTTAAATTGAGAAAATCTGTGTGTTCAAACCATTGGAATTATTATGCAGTGTTTATACTGGGCATTGGGAAACAGTCACTTGTTGCCATAGAAACAAGATTTCTTTTGAAGTTTTTTTTTCTAACTGGACTTTCTTAAGTGGGAACATTTTCAGCTCTGCCACCCTTTGTTGTCACAAGGACAGAAGAGTATGATATTTGTTATCTATTGCCACATAATAAATGACTCCAAATTGTAATAGTTTCAAGCAACAAATATTTATCATCTCCCAGTGGCTACTGTGGTTTGGCAGTCCAGGACCTACTTGACTGGATTCCCAGTTGAGGTTTCTCAAAAGGCTGCAATTAAGTTGCCATATCATACATTAGATGGCCCATAGAGTCATCTGGGAAAGGATCAGCTTCCAAGCCCACTTGCCCCACGCTTGGCCGAGTTCAGTTTGATGGGGGAGGAGTGGTTACTGGACAAAGAGTGTTTCAAGATGGTCCTTATTTCCTTAACACATGACACATCCACAGAGAAGGTTCTAGTGTGACCATTTGCTTCTCTTTTGACTCAGGAGGGAGGGAGAGAGGCAAGGAAAGAAGGAGGGAGGGATAGAGGGAGAGCTTTTTGTACCTAATCTCTAAAGGAATCTTCCATGATTTTATATATCTGATCAAATGTTTCTGGACCCACAATGGCTCAGATTAATTTTGGGCCGGAGAGGCATTGTGATCATGTCAAAATGATACGGCTGCAACTAATAAAAAACATGTTTGAATTTGGATTTTCTATCTCCTTGACCTGATGATTTGATCTCAGCCTCCCTCGTGATGCTGTGTCTTAACAGTAGCTGCGGTTCCCTGTCAGCCCTGAGATCATGAGGAAAAGGAACTGAAACTTTACAGAGTGCTCCTGTTAAGATGAGATGGATGATAGGCTATGTGTATTTAAGGTATTTCCATATATGATATTTTTAACTTACAGTGGGTTGACATATCAGGATGGGAATTCATCGTAAGCGGAGAAGTACCTGTAATGAAAAACAAATCATCATGTCCAGCTTATACTCACAGTGAGACGATTATACAAGGTAGTGACTAGGAGGCATAGACCTTTGGGGGCCTGCTTATCATAGACCTAATGAAAACATCTCTTCCAAAGTCAGTTAAGAGTTTGTCAAATAGGGATTAATATTTGTTGGGTATCTTTTCTGTGCAGAAGGCAAGTACATGTTTAAACAGTACACAATGTTCTCAGGGTCCAAAGTATGTGCCTTCTTCTGGGTCATCACATTGGGAAGTTCCTCCTGAGTACATAGCTACTATGTAGAGTGTATAGAGGTAACAACATAGAGATTGAGAGTGAATACTGAGGAATCAAGGAGTTTAAAACTCAAATCCTGATTCAATTGCTAGTAGCTTTGTGATTTGAGGCATAAGCTCATTTTTCTATCTCAATAAATCTATTTAAATATGCAGAATTTAAAATAGTTTGTCTTTCATAAGGTTACTATGGGGTGAATTGATAGCACATATTTGAAAAGAGAACCTGTAAGCCAGCCACACAGCTGATGCTCAGGAAATTCCATGTTATAATACAATTCACTGAGCTTTGTTTGTTCATTTTTGAGACAGGGTATCACAGGCTTGACTTGAATTCACTATATTAGCTAAGGCTAACCTTGAATTTATGGACACCCCCCATCCCCACCCCTGCTGCAAGTGCTGGGATTACAAACATGAGATGCATTGCTTGGAATTTACTGATATCAAGTAAGAAGGAAGTCACTACTTTAGGAATCTGAAAGTTGGGCTTCTTTTTTCATGAGTTTGAATTTCCTATACTAGATTCTGTCTACTTTTATTTCCTTATTATAAGAAGAATTTCCTTATGCTTCAACATTTTTCTAAGAACATATTTCACTCTTTACCATCACACATGCTATATCTTGGGAGCCAACATTCCCATTTTTGACACATTCCTTAGCAAATCCCACCATTATCATTTTATGGTGACCTTTTTCTAGGTAAATATGATGTATTAAACACAGAATTTCTGACTATACCAAGCTTGGGAGTGATTTATGTACAATGACAGGCCAAAATGAGCTAGTTCCCCTTGCTGCTATAAAACAAGTACTGAGAATTTTGACCATCCTTGAGCCTGACTCTGCTCACTTAAAAAGTGATTTGTTCTGATTCACTTCTCTATATATTTTGGCTTTGCCATTATTTTCTCATGAGGAGACATCACTTCAAGTTTTCTTAAGCCATTTGTCCAGGGGCAAGTCTTTAGGAGAAACTGGCAAATGTTTTTTTAAAAGTATCTTTTAATGAGCTTTTCATTATTTTCTAAAACAGGATCAACGCTTATGCTAACGTTCTCTGTTGAATTTACTTCTGTTTGAGTCTTGGGATTCCCTCTCCCCCATGCTTCATCCTTTCATGTATATCTTACATCAGCAAGAGTGGACGGGGCAGAATAAAGGGCCCTATTTTGATGTACCTTCTTGAGAACTTTGTAGCTTAGCAGTCATGTGTGGAAGTGCTTTTGGGTTCTTGTTAGCTTGATACCTTTAGTCACTTAAGACATATGAAATTACCTTTGCTTTAGTTGATAGACTAAGGGTTTAAGAGATAAGAGATGCTACTAACCTTCTGCTGGTTACCAATATCTGTTGGGTTTTTTGTTTGTTTGTTTGTTTGTTTTTGTTCTTTTTGTTACCAATATCTGAACAAGATAGTTATGTTTGGCAAGACAGGTGCCTTTTTAAAAAGCAAACTAGGGCTCAGCAGGCTACTATTGTAAATAGATACTTGCTATGGTTTTCAATGTCATGTTTCAATGTCATGACTCAGGGTGAATTTTATTCTCAATTCTGCTATTGAGGGGAAGACAACAAAGCAAGGTACCAGGAAGTGAGGTGTTTGAGAGTTATATTAGTTCCTTTTATACTGGTATGATCAAATTACCTGATAGGAGCTACATACAGGAAAAAGGTTCTTTAGGTTCCCAGTTTTAGGGGAATGCCAGCCCATCGCGGGAAGGAAGACATCCTGGCTGTGGGCCTGTATTGTGGACCCATCTTACTTCACAATGGATGAAGAAGCAGAGTGATCAGGCTGGAAGAGAGGCGAGGATAACCTACAAAGGCCATTAGCTCATACCCTTCAAAATAGCACTACAAGCTATTCTATAATTATAAGACTGTGCTGGATAGTTCAGGTTCAAGTCATAGTGGGTGGCAATTACAACTGAATGGGACCATAGGGAGGGGTGGAGGCTTAGTGCCATTACACTGTAAGTTCATCAGGAGAGTCAAGGTGGTGCTATAATGTCTTACCTTGCTGTGTGGTGTTCTGTACCATCCTGAGACTCTGGAAAGTCCCCACCAGTAAAAAGGACTGAATCAGATGTGCTATACAACTTTGAACTTCCCAGGCTTCAGAACATGAGCTGAATAGATCTTGATTCTTTATGAGTTACTCATACAGTGACAGTAACTTATATCAACATACAATATTCATCCAGATAATGTTTAAAGAGAACTGAACTGGGCCTTCACCCTGATACTTTAGAATGCTTTGTATTTAGAAATTCTGAGGAAATTAAATTAGGCCTCCTCTTTGTTTTGGAAGAGTCCAGAGGTTGGATGCCAAAGGACTTGACAAATTATTGAATTCCCACCACTTGTCTGGCTGAATCTAGTACTTTCCCTGGTTGTTTATGGAATGCCTAAAAGAATTTTGCAAAGTAGGTATTACTAACCCGTACTCTAGATGAGAACAGTGAGGTCCAGAAAGGCTCAAGAATTCTACAATATATGGTTGAGAGAGGATTTAATCTCCTATCTGTGTGAATCTAAAAACTTACTTCAACTATGCTAACCTAAAGAGCACTGTACTGGTGACCAGCTACATGATATGCTATGTTGCTAAAATGTATATTTTGGTCCTTAGGCTTTAATTAAGTAAATCCTCATAACAACCTTGTGAGGTATTTTTTTACTTCTTCTTCTTCTTCTTCTTCTTCTTCTTCTTCTTCTTCTTCTTCTTATTATTATTATTATTATTATTAAACTTTTTCTACATTATGTACAGAGAAACTGACATATGGGATTCCCACTATCACTGAGGTTTTGTATGATAATGTCAGTACTTGGAAGCAGGTAATATGAAGCAAGTTTTGGTAATTATACTTATATTAGGTATATACTGATAACTGCCTTAGTCAGATTTCTATCACTGTGACAAATAATCTGACATAAACCACTTTGAAGGGGGAATTATCTCTTTAGACTCACTGTTGATTACTTAGGGCTTTTGTTAGCATCATGATAATGGGAGCTTCTGGTGGAGGATGCTAATAGCACTGCCACCAGGAAGAGAAGAGAGAGGAAGGAGAGAGGGAAAGATGGAGGAAGAGGCACAGGGAGAAGAAGAGCTACAGGAAGAGGGGAAGGAGGAGAGGAATAGGAGAGAAGGAGGGGGAAAGGGAGAGACAGAAGAAGAAACCATAGTATTTTCATCCAGGACACGTCTAGGTCCACAATCTCCCAATAGAACCAGAAACTGGCAACTAAGACTTTAGCATGTGGGCCTTTGAAGGACATTTAAGTATATTTAATTAGTTAATCAAGTTATGAACACATTTGTATATTTTTATAACAAACTACCCAAAACTTAGTAGATGGAATCACTTTACTGTGTTCAAATTTGATGATTCAAGAATTCAGTAAGGGTTCAGCTAGGTATCATTTACGGTGACTAGAGCTGAAGGATTTATCTTTCATACCTGTTTGTACAACCTTGATTCTTATTCTCCCTGTACCCCTTCAAGTAGGTACTTCAACTTTTATGGAATTTGGCCTCCTATTTTTTTCAAAAGGGGTAAAAACTCTTTAATGGATGAACATGAAGGCTAGACATAATCTCTAGGAGCAAACAATAGTCCCCAGTTTTTGCAGATCTTTTGAAGACTGTATGTGCTATTTTTCATGTTTAAATACTTTAGCATTTTATTATTTACTTTCTATTGAAAATAGATTCTTCTTCTTTTCTCATACAGTATATTCTGATTATGATTATAGTTTTCCCTCCCTATACTCCTCCCAGTTCCCCTCACATCCCTGTACCTCGAGATCCACTCCCTTTATGTCTTTCATTAAAAAGGATGGGTTTCTAAGATATAACAATCAAACATGACAAAATAAAATATAAATACAATGAAGCAAAAAAACTTTCATATTGCAGTTTGGACATGGCAACCCAACATGAGAAAAAGAGTCTGAAGAGCATGAAAAAGTCAGAGACCCACTTATTGCCACAGTCAGGAGTCCCATAAAGATACTAAACTAATATCTAGAATACATACACAAAGGACCTAGTGCAGACCCATGTTGGCCCTGTGTTTGCTGCTTTGATCTCTGTGAGCTAATATGTGCCTTGCTTAGTTGATTCAGAGGACCATGTGCTCCTAGTGTCCTCCATTCCCTCTGGCTCTTACAGTCTTTCTGCCTCCTCTACCACATGATTCATTTAGCTCTGAGAGGAAAGATTAGATGGAGACCTCCAATTTAGACTATTTCTTAATAATGTCTGATTCTGGGTCTCTATATCTCTTCCCAACTGTTGGTGGAGGAAGAATCTGATGATGACAGAGTAAGGCACTGAACTATGAGTATAGCAGAATATCATTAGGGATCATTTTATTGGCTTTTTAAAGACCTGTAGTGTTTGGTTTTACCCTAAGTCTCGGGAATATCTATTCTTTGGTTCTTGGTCAGGTATGGGTTCCATCTCATACAGTGGGCCTTAAATTAAAACAGACATTGGTTGACTACTACAAATTCTGTGTCCTCATTTCTCTAGCATATATTGCATGCAGGGAAGATTGTAGGTCAATAGTTTTGTGTCTGAGTTGGTGTCTACATTTGTTTTTTGGGTAGCCTCCAGTGAACCTTCACACACATTAGAGACTAGAACGTAATGGTGAAGGCTCCATATAGGAACCAGCTTGACTTCTCTATAGTCAATGAGTTATGTGGAGGTTGTCTTCCACAATGGGACTCCCCAATGTCAGTTTATTGAGAGCTACCCTTTGTGTTAGCATCAGCCTGCATTGTTTGGGAAGTTCTTTGGGACCACTTGGCCAAGAACTCAATTGAATGCAAGACAGTCCTTCCACTGGAAGTCTTGTCTGGCTACAAGAGAGAATCAGTTGAAACTCCAAATCCTCCATTATTAGGAAACTTTATTAGTATCCCTCTCATAGATCCTAGGAAATTTCGGCTGCATTACATTTTCTCGCCAACCCCAAAATGTCCACCAATTCAAGCTGTTTTTCCCTGCATTCTCTCCATCCATCCTCTCTCCGCCTATCTGATCTCTCCTATTCCAATCCTCACCCATCCCCAGTCCAGCCATAAAATCTATTCTATTTCTACTTCCCAGAGAGATTCATCTGTCCCCACCCTCAACATCTCCTATTTACCTAACCTCTCTAGGTCCACAGATTTTTCCTCTTGCTCTATATCCTTGTCAACATGAGTTATCATTTTTATTATTGATCTTAGCCATTCTGACAGGTGGAAGATATAATCTCAAATTAGTTTTGATTTGTATTTCCCTGATGGCTAAAGATGTAGAACATTTCTTTTGTTAAACACTTGACATTCCCCTACTGAGAACTCTGTTTAGATATGAGCCCTATTTTTAAATTAGATTATTTGGGTATTTTAAATACCAACTTCCTTAAGTTCTTTATATATTTTGGATATTAGTCCTCTATCAGATTTGGAGTGTGAAAAAATCATTTTCCATTCTGTAGGATGATGCTCTCTCTGATTGATGATGTTCTTTGCATTGGAAAAGCTTTTCAGTTTCACAAGATCCTATCTATTAATTGTTGATGTTACTAACCTTCATTATTTGTGTTCTGTTCAGAAAGTCATTTCCTGTGCCAATACAATCAAGTATATTCCCTACTTTCTCTTCTATCATGTTCAGTGTATCTGGCTTTATTGTTGAGGTCTTTAATACAGTTGGAATTGAGTTTTGTTTAGAGTGATAAATACGGTTCTATTTGGATTTTTCTATATGCAGACATCCAGTTTGAACATTTCCATGTATTGAAGATGCCGTCTTTGGTTTAGTGTGTATTTCTGGCTTCTTTATAAAAATGAATTGTTCATAGGTTTTTAACGTATGTACAGGTCTTCAATTTAATTCCATTGATCAATTATCTGGTTTTTATGCCAATACCCTGTGGTTTTTATTACTGTAAATTTGTAGTACAACTTGGTGGCAATCAGAGGAAGGACAGCAGGTTACCAAGAAGAGACTTGATACCCTATGAGCATATACAGGGGGAGGAGGTCTCCCTCAGTCACAGACATAGGGGAGGCGAGTAAGAGGAAAATGGGAGGGAGGGAAGAATGGGAGGATACAAGGGATGGGATAACCATTGAGATGTAACAAGAATAAATTAATTTTAAAAAAAGAAATAAAGGATGTCAACAGCTTCAGCAGTTCTGTCATTGTTCAGGATTGTTTTATTCATGCTGAATTTTTGTTTATCCAGATGAAGTTGAGAATTGTCCTTTCAAGGTCTGTAAATGTGTTGGAAGCATGGTGATGGGGACTGCATTGAATCTGTGGATTGCATTTGGTAGGATGGCCAGTTTTACTATGTTAATTCTACAAAGCCATGAGCATGGGAGATCTTTCCATCTTCTGATATATTTTTCAATTTATCTCTTCAAAGATTTGAAGTTTATATTATACAAGGCTTTCACTTGTTTGGTTAGAGTTACCCCAAGACATTTTATATTATTTGAGGCTCTTGTGAAGGGAGTTGTTTCCATGACTTCTTTTTTAGTCCATTTGTCAATTGTATATAGAAAGGCTACTGATTGTTTGGATTAATTTTGTATCCTGCCACTTCACTGAAAGTCTTAGAGATTCCCTGGTAGAATTCTTAGAGTCATTTATGTATACTATCAGATCATCTGCAAATATCACTACTTTGACTTCTTTCCAATTTGTATCCACTTCATCTCCTTCAGTTGTCTTATTTCTCTTGCTAAAACTTCAAATACTATGGTGAAAGCATATGGGGAGAATGAACAACATTGTTTTATTTCTGATTTTAGTGGAATTGCTTTCAGTTTCTCTCCACTTAATATGATGTTGGCTATAAGTTTGCTACAAATTGCTTTATTATGTTTAGGTATGTTCCTGGTATTCTTAATCTCTTTAGGACTTTAATCATGAAGGAGTTAATATTGGATTTTATCAAAGGCCTTTTCTGGGTCTGATGATATGATCATGTGGTTTTGTCTTTCAGTTTATTTCTATGGTAGATTACATTTGCTGATTTTTATGTATAGAACTATCCATGCATCTCTGGGATGAAGCCTACTTGATGATGGTGGATGATCTTTTTTAGTGTCTTCTTGGATTTGACTTGTGAGTATTTTGTTGATTATTTTTACATCTATGTTCATAAAGAAAATGGATGTGTAATTCTCTGTCTTTGCTGAGTCTTTATGTGCTTTGGGTATCAGGGTAGCCATGGCCTCATAAAATGAACTGGGTAATGTTCATTCTGTTTTTTATTTTTGTGGAATAATTTGAGGAATATTGGTATTAACCCTTCCTTTTTTGGTTGGGAAACTTTTAAAGACTGCTTCTATTTCATTATATCTTATAGGTCTATTTAAATTTTTTTTCTGAACTTGAGTTAATTTTGGTAATTGGTACCTATCAAGGAAACTATCCATTTGTATTAAAATTTCCAATTTTGTGCAGAACAAGTTTTTAAAGTATGTCCTTAGGATTCTCAGGATTTCTTCAGTTTCTGATGTATGTCCCCCTTTTATTTCTAATTTTGTTAATTTACATATTCTGTCACTGTGTTTAAGTTAGTTTGGATAAGGGTTTATCTGTCTTGTTGGATTTCTAAAAAAAAATCAACTCTTTGTTTCATTGATTCTTTGTATTGTTTTCTTTGTTTCTGTTTTACTGATTTCAGCCCTAAGTATGATTATTTCCTGCCAAATACTCCTCTTGGTTGTGCTTACTTCCTTTTGTTCAAGAGAGTCAGGTGTGTTGTTAAGTTGCTACTATGGAATATCAATAGTTTTTGCCTTTTGTTTGTTTTGTGTAGAGCTATGAGTTTTCCTCTTAGGACTGCTTACATTGTGTCTCATAAGTTTGGGCATTCTGTGTATTCATTTTCATTGAATGTTAGAAAGTGTTTAATTTCTTCCTTTATTTCTGTCTTTACTCATTTTCCATTGAGTAGAGAGTTTTCCAGTTTCCATGAGTGTATATGATTTCTCTTGTTTCTATTGTTGTTTATGCCCAGCTTTAATACATGATGGTCTGATAGAATGCAGAGAGTTACTTCATATTTCTTGTATCTGTTGAGACTTCCTCTGTGTCCAACTTTGGGGAAAGTTTCAGGAGGTACAGAGAAGGTATATTCCTTTGTGTTTGGGTGAAATGTTCTGTAAATATCTGTTACGACCATTTGGTCCTTATAAAGCCTGTTGTCTGATATTTCTGTTTAGTTTTGGCTGGATGACCTACCCATTGATGACAGTGGGGTATTGAATTTTCCAACTAAAAGTGTGAAAGGGTCACTTATATTGTGGTCTCAAAGTAGTTAGACTTTCTCACCTAGTGGCTAGATTCGAAAATACAGCAAGAAGACATTGCTAGGCTTCTTGATCTGAGCCTATAGAAGATGTGACTCTTTCAGAATAAAGAGACTGGATCTCACCTCCTCAGCCATGCACCATACAAAATGTTTGTAAGTGTCAGAGTAAAGTCTTAGTTTCACTTGCCTTTAAAGATTACCTGGAGGGATACATTGCCAGTTCTTCCATAGTCTAATGGCTCAAAGTATTCAGAGTCTGTCTCATTTCACAAGGATGAGAAAGTCTCCATCTTTTGTTAAGGCAGTGACCTTGTCACTTTGCAAAACACATGCTGTAGGCCATTTTACAGTAATGCAGTCTGTCCCACTCTCCTTCTGCCCAGCATAATCAGTCATGATTTAGAGGCATAAATGTCACAAATAGAATCAAGCTGGTAAAGGAATTGCTATTTATCTCACAGTGCTGTGTCATCTATTTTAACACTGCAATTTAAGAGAGTGTCCTTACATAATATATGAAGGCAGGCCTTGTATATTAAGTCTACAACAAAGCAATCCAATATGTTTTCTTGATTGAATGAATTGTCTTAATTTTCGATGCCCAAGGAAATTATTTAGTAAATAAGACTTGTGTTTAACCAAAATCTGAAATTACTTTTCACACAATGTAGACAATATTGAGGACAAAGTCCATAGATGAGGAAAAAAAACCTGTTTTGGGAAGTGGGTATTATACTTAAGCCACAAACATAAATCTTTTGTCATCATACTTGCTTAATACAGGTAAGTATGCTGATCACCTTGAACGCACATCTAAAGAATCAGGGTATGAAGATATGCTTAAATTATTAAGGATGTTGAGTGCATATTGCACCAATTACTTTTCTCAATGCCTGCAATGAAATATATGAGAAAAACAACTAAAAGGGAGGAAATATTTATTTTATTCCAAGCTTTTAAAGGGTTCAATCAAATAGGATGTAGACGGTGTGATACAGTAGATCTATTCTTGCTCTTCTGAGCCAGGACATAGAGAAAAGGATCATAAGCAGTCAGGGAAAAATATGGTTCTTACTATAATGATGCCTCTCTTCTTATCTTTAGCACCTCTAAATAATGTCATGGTTTTATGAATCTGCTCAAGAATAGTTGACTCATGGGGATCTGAACCCTCAGGATATAATCATTTCTGGAGATGCCTTCACTGACACACACACACAGAAGTAGGTTTCACTAATCCTCTAGGCTTTTATAATTCAATCAAATTGATAATCAAACTTTATTGTCATATAGATTGTGCCTGAAGCTAGATCACATTTGAAAGAATATGTCAATCTACATCTGTAAAACTGATCCCTGGAGGCTGTTCATAAGGGTCTGGCTTCAGTGCCAAAATGGCTCTATGCCTTGGGGCAATTTCAGTTGTGTGCATTTCTGCCTTTTGATTGAAGATGACTGTGTCTCTAACTAGAATCCATGACTCTTAACAAGGCTTCCAATCTTCATTTCTTCAAAATGTTCATTGGTTATGGTGTTCAGAATCAATAAGTATTCATTAAAATACCTAGCATAAGCTATCTATATTGCATAATGCTATAACTTACATTTTGTTTACTCTTCTAATATCCTTATTTTATCTCCTAAATTCATAATCTTTTTATGTTGCCTGTTCAACATATTCATACTATTTGCATCTGTCACAATCACAAGAAAACTGGGCAAGTGGCTTATTTATCATATTTGGTATCAGTGTTTGAGCCATTACTATTATTGGAATTATTCTTCTCCAAAAACTTTGTGACAACACTATGAAGACATTTCATGAGAATATAGGAGTTCCTAGGAAGAAGCAGCCTAATTCATCTATATCCCAACCTTATACTATCTCACAAGAAGGATCAAAACATGCCTTTTTCCCTAAGCCTAAGATGAAAACATAAAATCTTTACTGTGCATTCACATAAGGTATATTTGAACAAAACATGTTCTACATATTTTATCATTACCCTGATTGTTTCTTTCCTTACATGCAATTATAAGAATGAATTTGAGTCCCAATAGGATGTCCTCCCCTCTGTCCCCCTTTCCTGATAAGTGAAGACATTCATGGGACATGCCCCTTGGGCTAGTGTCCAGATATAAGTGAGTATATACCATTTGACTATTTCTGCTTCTGAGTTACCTCACTCATTATGATCATTTCTAGTTCAATAAAATATATTAAAAAATAATAAAAAAGAAATGAGTTTGAGGTATTGTAAAGAACAAGATATCTAAAGAGCACATGTGCATACACACACACACACACACACATACTCATCAATATTAACTCACCTGCTCTTTACCAATCACAGTTGAGATCCATTCCTCTTACTCATCAAAAATTTATTTAGATATAGTACACTTATTTATATCCTGAACTTGGTTATTATTTATAGTCTTAGATTTTGAGTGTGGTTAGGGACTTTGGTGGGTTCTGATGTAGGGACCAACAGAAGATGGCATTATTGAAGAAGTTAAGTAATATTTAAAGACAGTTTCAAAAACATATGACAATATCATTGTGAATAAGGTAAATTGAAAATAAAAATGTCCATAATTTAGTTGATGACAGCTGGCATATACTCTACTCAAGGCATATTTCAGGTTCAGTCAGTCCCATTAAATGGAGGTCTGATAAAAAGTCTTTTGGGAATTAACAAATATGAGGAAATGAAAGAAGCAAGAACAGACAGAAAAATCTATTGAATTGAAAAGTAAATAGACCAACTGATTTAACTGACATTATAGCGATCTGATGACCAGGAATGAACCAAAAGGATTTTCATAAATTGAAAATAGCATGTAGAATCGTTATACTTTCAGATGGATATATCATTGAAGGTCATTTCCCCACAAGAAGAGACTATGGCCTTGAATGAAACATAGCTCTTCACCAAGAGGTAATTTTTAGAATGTCTTAATAACAAAAAACTGTCAGGTCTCAAGGTTTCCCAAAACTAAGGAAATAAGTACTTGGTCCTGAAGGCAACACTTTAGCAGCATACCACTGAATCCACTCTCAGTCTTACAATATGTAAAGCAAGAATCCCCAAATAATGAAGGACATTTGGCTCTGTACTGTTCTTAATATCTATGGAGGTTTTCTTCTATAGAACTTCCTCTTCTGAGCTACTTTATGATATACTGAAAAAGATATTACAGGAATGTCAAGCAATTGTTGATTTCTCAGACTATCAGTACATTTTCATGAATATATATTACTTTTTCATACAAACTCATGTTTCATCTTAGGGGAAAATAATGCCACATAGTTCTGAGGCACTGATTGCTTTCTATGCAAAAAATAAAAATAAAATAAAATAAGAACAATGTGATCTGTACAGGCAAAATATACCACAAATTAAAAACATAAGATTTTGTTATTATTTCAGGCATCAAACATTTTGTGAACACTTCTACTGTTCATATCTTTTCAATTTGTAATCAGTACCAATTTTTCTAAGACAAGGATCATTCAGTCATCTTTTCATTTGTACTTATTTAGTTCTAAAAGGCTTACTATGTGCGAAGCTCTATACTAAATGATCCACAAATAGTAATTCACTTAATCCTCAGAACCACATCATTTGTGTAAAACCTTTTAATGTATTTTACTGATGAGCAGTTCAAGTCATATGAAGTTAAGGACTTCATATAGCTGGCAAGTGGTGGACAGGGCTGGGATTTCAAGCTATGTTGTATGCTTCTGGTGTTCTCTACCCATATGCTACATTACCCCTAATATACCATTTACCAGGTATCCTCTAGCACTATATGAAAATATGAATCTGAGTTCTTAGAAGTGAGTGTCCTCTTTGTCATCCCTTAATGTTAATAAACAATCTGTTAATTGCAGAAGGTTCAGTACAATAGTATCTTTTAGGTTTGTGTTTGTATATGAGCTCTAGAAGGCAAGGAAAGATGATGGCAGTAAGAGTGCAATCAGGAAGACTATTGGCAATATGTATTTATTCTATGTGTTTTTGGTTGCTTATGTGGAAATCAGAGGACAACTTCTCTCCTACATTGGATACATATCAGGATATCTGGATTTGCAATAAGCACTTTTCTTTACATACTGAGCCATTTCACTGCCACAGACAAGAGTTTCATAATATGGAATTTATATTTTTAGTAATTATCATGAAATATAATAATATTAACTTCCTACATATAACATACATTGTATTATATTATAATATTCCAAAGAGTATATTATCTTGTTGAGATTGCATCATAGAATATCATGAAGTCCATTCTGAAATCAAAGACTTTATTTGTGGTATAAACTTATTTTTTATGAGAAAAGATACCTTTAAAGCATTCCTATACAGTTCAGATTAATCAGGATACCCTATTTATCTACTTTCTTATGTTCATCTTTTAAGAAATTTTGGCCAAAACCACAATCTATTTATATAAAACCTGGGAAGAATTTGTATTTTTCACTATGTTCAACTCCTTTTCAAAATAGCATAGAGTTCTTTCCCAATTACATTCTTTCTAATATTTTTGGGACAAGTTCTTATATTATAGCTTATGCTGTCCTAAAACTCATAACAATCCTGTGCCTCAGTCTCCCAAGCTGTAGGATTTCAGGCATTAGCCAGGATACCCATTTTGTCTCCCAATTTCATCTTAACTATTTTGAGACTGAGTCTCACAGTGCACCCCTGATTGGCCTGAAGCTCACAGAGAGCTGCCTACCTCTGCTTGCCAAGTCTTGAGACTAAAGATACCACTATGCCTGTTTTCTCCAATTTCATTTTAAATATGATAAGTGTGCCCCAGTTATTTTTATAAATACTGATGGCTGCATCTATATCAGTTGAGGTTTCTGATTATTTTCTTTCATGTCATGGCTTTTGAAAATTAACTTTTTTTATAACCACCCTCTACTAACGTGGCCTTCTAAGACACAAGCACAAGTAATTGCATTACTCTCAGACCACTATAAAGTAGAATTTGCTTTCATTAAGAACCATAGGACTTCCTGGGAGTTCACTGCCAGTACCCACCTAGCCTCTCAAGAAAGGACAGAATATTGTTAGCTTAAAAAAATCCAAATTCAACATCAAAATCCCAAGTATTTTTTTCAGTTGGGTACAGGAGACTTTTGCACCATTGTAAAGTCAGCGATCCAAAGGTCACATCATTTTCTTCTTTCTTTCTTTCTTTCTTTCTTTCTTTCTTTCTTTCTTTCTTTCTTTCTTTCTTTCTTTCTTTCTTTCTTCCGTCCTTCCTTCCTTCCTTTCTTGCTTTCTTGCTCTCTTTCTTTTTTTGGTTTTAATAATAGGCTTTTACTGTTTTATGGTTTATTTTTCAAAATGACTTAACACCTCCTGGCTCTTCCTCTTCTTCCCTCTTCCCATACTCATCCTTGGCCTCTGATTACCTCCCTTCTATTATCCATTCTTTAAAAATGTTTATTAAATTTAAAAAAATTACATATACATTTATATTATTACTCATATAAACAATAAAATACCTATAGCAAGAAGAGCCATGACACAGTCAAGAATTATATAAATGTTACATTCTTAGTGTTTTGGCTATTTGTATTTGACAGCCTTGAAGAGAACATCTTTCCTATCTCAGTGCATCTAAAATTGTGAATATAAATCAATATCTACCATATCTCACCATTATCAACTTAAAACATCTATCTACATCTAAAAACATCTTAACTCCTAAACAATTAAGCCTAATTGTAAAACTAAACTATCTAGTCTTCAACTCCATTAGAATCTTGAGAAGGAATAAAATTGATTATCTGAGTCTACTGGGAATGCAGGTTAGTAACTTTCAAAATGAAAAGATAACCAAGTCAGTTTGGTACCTGAATAGTTACCCAAAACTCTCTATAACGTTGGAGCATCATCTTCAGCCTTTTGGCCCAATATATCTGACAGACATATTCAGGAGGCAGGAACTATTGAGGACTTGCTTACCCTGTCTTGGCAGAGTTTGGCTGTTGACTCTGCCTGCATCCGAGCTTGCCCTTTCTTAGGGAGAATTTTGTCTGTGGTAAAATGAGGACATTTTGCCCAATGGTTTGTTTGCCACATTTGAAGGCATCTTGATAAGGAGGTTCTTTGATGATCATCATCTTCTTTGAGGTAGGCTGGGTGTTGCAAGGTGTTAATCTGTCTCATTGTCAGTGAATCTTTAAAATAATAAAAACATTTTGAAATGCATTATTCTGTATGTCTCTGAGGTTCTTGAAGGCCTTATCTAACTATTTTTTCTTATTTTCAGTATAATCATATCTGTTGCACTTAAGATGTATATTTTGTGATAAAAATAGACTAGTAATTGATATAACCATGATTTGATCAACTAAAAATTAACTTGTATAATTATCCTAAACAGCCTGCAACAGCACTTTCAAAGTATTGGAAGTAAACCTTGTATTATAATTGAGTTATATGGGTATAATACCTCATATTAGAGTAGAAAGATATATAATGTGTGTAAAGAATATTTTTACATTTGAATTCTATACCTTATCTAAAATTAAACTATATACAAAGTTCTATACCAGTGAATTAAAAGTAACTTTGTGAGTGACAATTGAGGCATTAAGTTGAAGCGTAGACTCACTAATCTACTTTTTGTTCTATCTTCCCTATATATTTCTATATTCCTCCTTCTTTCCTTTCAACCCCTATCTCCACATCTAACAGTGGGAGATAAAGGAAAAGAAAGATGTCTCTGAGTCCAACCTTGTGTTCTCTCTAAATAAGACCAATAATAACTTGTAGCCAACTCCCATTGAAAGTAACCCTCTATAGCCCAAGAAAGCAACCCAAAACCTACCCAAACCCCTCTTAAAGGAAATGGGCCTTTGTTCTCTTAAGGTTTCTTCCTGCATTTGGGATGAATAATACCTTTGTTGGGCCCCAAATAAAATTGGAGAAATGGTTAAACAAGCTAGGAATAGCATTTGTGGTCCAGTTTCTAAATGTTGAGAAGTTCCAGGCTTACTTAGAGCCTTGTGTGGGACAGTCTGAAATGCTGGACTAATTGGGGTTGGAAACTTTCTTGAAAGGTGCCCTGGGAGCTGTGTTGTTCTGAAGAGGAACAGCCATTGAAGTGCTTGGTGCTGGAAAGTGAATGATACAGGATGTCAGTGTCCAGCATGCTGAGAGGAATACATCCTGTCAGGTCTGATCCAATGTCAGTGTCCAGTCTTTTTTTTTCTGAAAATATAATTTCTCACAAGCATTATACAGTCCTAATATTACAAATGTATAAGGTGTGCACAGAACAATTAAGTCTGGTTTTCTGCTCTATGTATGAGCAGAAAAAAGACATCTGTAAATCCTCATTCATACCATATGAAGAATGGCACCTAATAATAATTCATAGGGGTTCTGTAGCCAACAAGAAGCATTGTATATACCTAGACATTCATGTCTCAGCCAGGCTCAGAGCTGTTTCCATATAGTAGGATTAGCAATATAAATTACCTGCTTGTTCTGCAGTTTAAATTCTTCACATTCCATTTGCATCCTCCTCCCTCATCCCTCCAGATCACCCTCCCCATTCCATCCCCTCTCCCTCCCTCCCCTAGTCCTCAGAAAGGGAAGCCCTCCTCCCCTAACATCTGACCTCAGCCTATCAAGTCTTATCTGTACTACCTGTAACCTCTTTCTCTGTAGCCTGGCAAGGCCATCCTGCCAGGAGGAATTGATCAAAGTTTGGTGGCCAGAGTGTATGTCCGAAGTAGTCCCTACCTGTATTTTAGTGTAGTTATCCTGTATTATGTGGCTAATATCTGCTTATGAGTGAGTATATACTATGCGTGTCTTTTGGGTTACCTCACTCAGGATGATCTTTTCTAGTTCTATCCATTTGCCAGCAAATTTCAAGATTTCCTTGTTTTTAATAGATGAATAGTATTCCATTATGTAAATGTACCACAGTTTCTTTATCCATTCTTCAGTTGAGGGACATCTAGGTTGTTTCCAGATTCTGGCTATTACAAATAAAGCTGCTATGGACATAGTTGAACAAGTATCCTTGTTGTATGGTGGAGCATCTTTCGGGTATATTTCCAGGAGTGGCTGGGTCTTGAGTTATAATTTTTCCCAATTTCCTGAGAAAGCTTCGGATTGATTTCCAAAGTGGTTGTACAAGTTTGCACTCCCACCAGAAATGGAGGCTAGTTCTCATTTCTCCACATCCTCATAAGCATGTGCTGTTACCTGAATTTTTTCTCTTACCCAGTGGAATAGTATAAGATGGAATCTCAGAGTGGTTTTGAGTTGCATTTCCCTTATGACTAGGAATGTTGAGCATTTCTTTAAGTGTTTCTTAGCCATTCAATATTCCTTTGTGGAGAATTCTCTAGTTCTGTACCCCATTTGTAAAAATTGGATTATTTGACTCGGTAGTGTTTAATTTCCTGAGTTCTTTATATATTTTGGATATTAGTTCTTTGTCAGACATAGAGTTAGTGAATATTTTTTCCCAGTCTCTCAGGTGTCATTTTGTTCTGTTGAAAATGTCTTTCACCTTATAGAAGCTTTTCAGTTTAATAAGGTCCTATTTATTAAAGGTTGATCTTTAGGCCTGGGCCGTTGGTGTTCAAATAAGGAAGTTGTCTCCTGTGCCAATGAGCTTAAAGCTCTTCCCCAGTTTTTCTTCTAACAGATTTAATGTGTCTGATTTTATGTTGATGCCTTTTTTCTTTTTATTGAAAATTTCCTTTTCTCTTAAATAATTTATTCAGATTACATCTCAATTGTTATCCCCTCATTTGTATCTTCCCATTCCTCTCTTCCTCCTTCTTTCATCCTATTCCCCTCCCCTAGGTCTGTGACAGAAGGGGACCTCCTCCCCCACTATATGGTCACAACCCATCAGGTCTCATCCTGGTATCTGCTTATGCTTCCTCTGAGTGCCACTAGGCATCCCCATCAAGGGTAAGTGGTCAAATAGGGGTCACTAGAGTTCATGTCAAAGTCAGTCCCTGCTCTCCACACAATTGTGGAGAAGGTCCCTTGGCTAGATCTGGGTGGGGGTCTAGGTTTACTGCATGCAATGGGAAGAGGGAGGGAGGGAGGGAGGGAGGGAGGGAGGGAGGGAGGGTGAGGTTGGGAAGTGAGGAAGGATGGGGTTATCACCAAGATATAAAGTGAAAACAAAAACATAAGATAGTGACTAAAGAAAACAAAACAAAACACCACAGTCAGGCTAACAGTACCAGATATGAGTTCCTTCCTGTCAGGTATTCCATAAGTACAATTAGAAAACTGTTGGTTACTGCCATAACATTTATTACATTATTATACCAGTGGGCATATCTTGCCAGGCTGTTCATTACTGTAGCCCACATGGTTCAAAGCTAGGGAAGATTAATGTGATAGTTAGCTTGACTGTCAACTTGATACAGTCTGGAGTTACCTAAGATTCTCATTTGAGGTATTTCCCTCACATTAGCTTGAAAACTTGTCTATGGGGGGTTATCTTGATTGCTAATTGATGTAAAGAAAAAAAAGGCTCTACCCACTTTAGGAGGCACCATTCCCAGGAAAGATGCTTCTGAGTATCTCCCCATGGCAAGTGCTTTAAGCTCCTGAGGTCTTTCCATGACTTCTCCCCATGATGAACCTACACTGTAAGCCAAATATTCTTTTTTCTTCTAAGTTGCTTTTGGTCAGCAATAGAAAGGAAATTAGAAAAGCTGTAGGTTTTTCTCTCCCAGTAGCCTGCAAAGCTCCTTATGGAACTATGCAAGCTAGACAGCAAGGAGAATACTTGCAGATAAATTCCAGCTTGAATTTTGCCTGTCCTATGATCAAAGTGTGTGGTATAATCAGCAACAGGTTCTTACAAACAAATTGTGTGAAGGCCTAAAATTAAAAGAGATAACTAACAGTTGCCTGAAGCCTCTGAAACTATGAAACCAAATAAATACTTCCTTCTATAAGTTGATTATTTCATATATCTTATCACAGCAACAGAAAGTCTAACACAACTCCCTGATTTTAGCATCTTGTTTCTATGTTTGAAGCCTTATCTCATGTTAGAAAGCTATTCTGCCCATGCTTGCCATCGATTTAAAGTGCATCTTAAAATAAAATCCCATATGATTAGCCTTCTATCAGTACCTCATGAAAACTGGTATCAATAACTAGGTTCTTTTTCTGATTAAAAAAAGTGAGCCCGGTGGTATTGGCACATGACTTTAATTCCAACACTTGGGAGGCAGAGGCAGGCAGATCTATATGATTTCAAGGCCAGTCTTGTCTACAGATTGAGTTCCAGGACAGCTGGACTACACAAAGAAACCCTGTATTAAAAAAACACCACCAACAAAATTAAGTAAATAAGTGAGGTATGTCTCACATTGCCTTCAGAGTTGCTGAGAAGGGATGTCCTTCAATGACTCGCAGTAGTAATTATGCAGGTAACATATTCTTAGATGGTTGACTAGCCAGCCCTGTTTGTCTTCCTCCACTACTCTACTGGTGTTTCTTGGGATCACCTTTGAAATACACTGTTTTCATTCAGGCTGTCATCTCTTAGCAATTTTCAAGACCCCTGTCATAAGTGCCTCAAAGACAAGGCACTTACTGGAAGCATAATTTCCCCAATTTTGTGATGAAAAATAGCATTTGGTTTCATATAAGAATCATTCTCGGCCTCTGATCTCACCCTCCAAAACTTGGTTTTCTACTTCTTATTAAAAGTGGTCTCTTGGGGTTGCATGTGACAGCTGAAGCTAATGTGAACCTTATCTAATAAGATGGATATTGACAGCCAGCTTCTTCCATGACAATGCAGTCCAATGACGAATAGGTTTGGCCTCTCTACTATGTTTTAATCTCTGGTAATTCTCCCAGCCTTTAACACAAACAATTTCAGTGTGGGTGTTTCCTAGTGCTTAGCAGCTTTGGCTAGAAGCTTCAAGGAATAAAAGTAGCCTCAGTGAGAAGCCTTGGCAATTGCTGATAATTCTTTGCTTCCAGAATATTGTAAGAGCAGTCAGTTGCTGGGTTTGGGGGGTCTTTTGTTTTGTTTTGTTTTGTTTTTGTTTTTTAATTTTTTATTAATTTATTCTTGTTACATCTCAATGGTTATCCCATCCCTTGTATCCCTCCCATTCTCCCCTCCCTCCCATTTTCCCATTATTCCCCTCCCCTATGACTGTTCCTCAGAGGGATTACCTCCTCCTGTATATGCTCATAGGGTATCAAGTCTCTTCTCGGTGACCTGCTGTCCTTCCTCTGAGTGCCACCAGGTCTCCCCCTCCAGGGGACGTGGTTTGGGGGGTCTTAACATAGGTTCTGTAAGACACAGAGTCTAAGAAAAAGATTTACGTATAGATATCCCAGGGAGTTTGATCAAACTGATGCTTATAGAGGAAAGGGAAAAGTCTGATTGTCAGATTAGGTATAGTGGAAACTTCACATTCCAACGTACTCAGAACAAAGAATTCAGACATCAGAAGTTGGAGACTTCCAGAAACACCTTGAATTAAGGGAGCAGAGTGAGCCTTTTGTTCATTCATTGCTCATCGATCAGATCATGAACAGAGGTCCCTAAGAAGCCTGTCCTTGTTCAAAGCAGCTTCCTTTAGCTTAGGACAGCAGTTGGCAAATTATGACCTATAGACCATATACTACCAGCTATGCCCTTGTGCAAATAAAACTTTACTGGAACATAAGCACAAGGATTTGATTTTAGATTGTCTCTAATTGCTTTCAGGACACATCGGTAGACTTCAGTACCTGTAGCAGCAATGGAATTGCCTTCAAAAAGTAAAGTTATAACTATCTGGCAGCCTGCTCCTGCCTGTGAAAGAAAAGGGTATGGTGGCTCTAAACACAGGGCAATTTCCTGAGAAGAATGGGAAGAATGACTTGAACTTTTTGTTCACAACATCCTTGGCAAATGCAGGAGCCCATTTCTCAATGCTGAGGATTAGCTCATTCACTACAGAAAATCAACCCCACACAAGGCTGGGAGAAAGATTCTTTCTTTGCACATTATAGACTGTTGTGAAGTATAATAGTTAATATACCCTTTCTGAAGATGTCTCAAAAAAAAAAAAACACACCAGGCACTTGCCTACACTCATTATAAAGCAGTGGCTATCTTTAAAGAAAATATATCCTGTGTTATTTTTATACTGCCTTCTGTACTTCATTGTCCTTTCCCTCTTGCCCCATTTTCCTGGACTTGCTATTGGCAACAAAGAGGTTTGTTGCCTCAGGCAACAGACAAGCTAAGCTAAGATCTAGAAATCCAAATGTTTCAAATTGGATGTGAAAGCTGAATATTGTTAAAACAGTGAGGTGTTCAGAGGATTAAGGATATACACTGCCTCTCACTTCACACCCAAAGTCAGGACCATTTTCAGAGATCCTTTCTGGTCACCTTCAAGTACCTATTGGGTGTGAACCTTTCCCTGAGGTCACTTTGAAGAATTAGTATGCCTTTTCCTGTTGTTCCCTTTTGTTCACGACTCACACAGAATGATGGCCTGTCTTCTCGAGATTTCTGTTTCAGAGCCTGAAAGCATGTTTATTATATATGATATTTGCTTTACCTACCCTGGGGGCATTCTGGTTGATCTTCCAAGGCATTGTAGATCTTCCTGTGAGTTATGAAACCACCCAGGGAAAAGAGTAGCTCTAGCCAAGAAACAATTTTAAGAAGACGCACAATATAAAATGGAAAAAAAAAAAAGACCCTTGGGCTGTTCTGCACTTCTGAAGTGAAGCTCTCAAACAGTGAAATAGGCAGGCCACATATAAGGAAGCAGACAAACTTGGTTTTGCTGAGTGGACTCTTTTCCTTGGGTTAATTCCAAAAGGGAAAGAGGTGCTGAGTGAGTCATAGAATAAGTAGGGCACAGTTTATCTTTCAGGGAATGCAATATTATATGGGTGTACCCATGGTCCCTGAAGAATGCTCAGAAGATCCACCTTCTGAAAGCTAGGTCAGGCTTGCCCATATCAACTTGTTCTGGCTCTATGTATGTGCATATTCATTACTTTTTTCTTTATTGTCAACAAATATCTTATAAGAAAGAAATTCATGGGGCAAGGATTTATCTTGGTTCATGGTCTGAGAGAGCTTTCTGTCCATCATGGTGGGGAAGAAACATCAGTTGGGATAGATTGTGGTTTTGGTGGCAGGATCATCATAGTCAACAGCCAGGAAGCATAGACAGGCATCTATCTGGTCAGACAGGAGTATAAGATTTAAGATTCCCTCCCACTGATCCCAAATCCTTAGGCTAGTCCTGTGTCCTAAAGGTTTTAAAGTCTCTCCAAAGAGTACTGCAATTGGAAACCAAGTGTTGAAACACAGGAGCCTATAGAGGGCATTTCACATAGAAACTAACAATGTGCCTACCAAACTGTTGGATTTTTAAAGGAAGTTCAGCTCTGCATTTGGCATACAGAGTTTATGGCTAGGTTTATAGCTGACAAGGCTCCCCCCAAACCTGACACTATGCCAAGCTGTGGAGCACACAAGATTGAAATTTAGATGTTATGGTTTAGAGCTACACAATGGGATGCTGTTGCCCATGGACACAACATGACTGCTAAGACTTGTGCAGGAAGCCAGGGTAGGATGTTCTAAAGAAAGAATTCAAAGAAGAAAATCGCCTTGGGGAAAACTAACCAAAGGTTGGTATCTATGGATACCTAATATGCAACTGGATGATTCAAAATCACATGTGTCAAAGGACACTGACTCTTCTAAGGTCAATAAATACATTATGTATTTCAGCACGAGCCATACTTGGATGCCTGAGGGACTGGTTTCAGGATATCCTACTGATAGAAAAATCTTTGAGTACTTAAACCTCATAAAAAGAATGCAGTATTTGTATAGATCCTACAAACACCTTCTATAACCTTACATCATCTCTAATTTATACCTAATATAATGTAGAGACTATGTCAGTGATGGCTATATTATACTGTCTAGGAAATAATGATGAAGAAAAAGTCTTTAAATTTTTCAACACAGGTGCAAATTGATTAATTAAGGTTAATTAACATTTTAGATCCTTTATTGGTTGAACCTGCTGACATGGAATCTGTAGATATAGAGGAATGAGTGGTGCTATTTTGTGGCAATTACTTGAAGCATAAGTCAATTATATTTTCATGAACCAACTGATAATCTAATAGTAAAACTGTAGCAGGTAACAATGAAATAATTATATGGATGCGTTAGACTATGAGTACTCTGCTTTCCTATAACATCTGGAACCTTCAGGCCTGTGTATGTCATTTCTGGTGCTTTGAGTATTATCTTTTCAGATAAAAATGCTATGCTACCTGAGAGTGGGCAAAGACTACAGTTGAGGTAAAGCGCCATGGGAGCAGATTAGATGATTTGGAACATAATTCCCATTCTTCTTGTCACTAATGAGTTCATGAGTTGAATGTAACAAAGCATAATTTCTATCTCTACATGTTCATAGTCAACATGTGTAAGCATTTAGAGTTCTAACAACTTTTTTAAATGAGTATGTATATATGTATATATGTATGTATGCATGCATGCATGTATGCATGCATACCAAAACAAAGCTAAAATAAAGACCTCTTTTCTGCTTTGTATCTACCACATAAAATCATCCAATATTTCCATGCTTTGTTTGGACAAGGTGTTTATAGTCATACCCTTCAATCAATGAATGTTCTTTTATTCTTTTCCTTAAACAGGATCTAATGGTCCCCACTCCTGATTCAAAGACATCTTTCTGATCTTATTGCTTCATTTTCTGGTCCTCTCACTAAATCATTCCAGGCACTGAGATTATATGGCTGGGTCACTATGTCCAATTCAATGTATGATCTTAGCATTTCTTTGGTACCATCAAGGCTTAACTTCTACTCAACTTGCTTTAATGTTAAAGGCATAATGCTGCCTTTTACTTCTTTGAGAAAAAAATATCAAGCTTTATGAGATGTATTCTGTCACTGTCTTCTGGACATTAGTACCCAATATTATATGTAAAAGAATAGTTGAGAATTTGCTAAAAGAGTTATATAGCTTTCATACTTTCCTCAGAAGCCCTCAAATATTCTATCCTAGTGGCTCTTTCCTGATGCAGATTATATTACATTTCATTTTGTTTTATTACTTTGAACATATTCTTTTTAAATTTTTATGCTGTTTTTAACTGCTTATCACTTTTCAAACTGTTGATGAATGCAGTAGAGGTTCTTACCTAATCACCAAGATTATCTACTTCAAAATCATACATTTTGTTAAAATGAAGCCACATAATTAAGGAAATTCATCATAGATCTTCCAAATGTCTATGTTTAATACTGACCTGTGGCTTTAGAGACTAGCTGTAGAATTGTGACTCTGGAATCTTTTTCATTGTGGGACTTAATTGAATCTCAAGTGGTACTTATTTTCCCACACTTGAGTTCATTATATTTTTGGTTTTGGTAAATCACATTCTCAACTTATCTTTACATGTTTTTAAAAGTATGTGTTGTTTTCAGACCTCTTCAATACTTACCTGTCTAAAAAGTCTTTATTTGGTTTCCAGTCCTGATATATGGATAATTTTCCCGAGTATAAAACACTGTGTTGAAAAATGTTCCCTCGAAGTTTTGAGATATTGTAGTCTAGTAATAAGCCTTTGTCATGTCAGGTATAATTCAATGTTTTATTTCTATTACTCACTAACCTAACCTACTAACCTCCAAAAGTGATTACAACCATGCATTTGTCATGATTCTGAATTTTACTTGTTTTTCTCAGTTTTGTCTTTTGTGCTTATACTGCTTCACATTTGGAGGAATCTTTAACATTGAGATATGATTTTATTACATTCTATTAAATATTATTCTATTATTTCATTGATGGTTTCCTTCTCTCAATTTTTATGCTCCATTTTTATGAAATTCTGATTGAAGATATATTCAACTTATTGGATGAACTAGTCTGTTTCTCCTGATTTTCTTTCACATTTCCTTTCCTTTTTCTCAAATTAAGTGAACTCTTAATTTTCTAGAATATATCTTCATCTTTACTTGCTCCTTTTCATGGCATTTTCTTATTTTATATGCAACATTTCTCAAGTATCTACAAGAATTTTGTGTTTCTGTAACTTATTCTTTTATCAATATCCACTATAATAGTATAGAATCTTGAAATATATTAACGCCAATAGTCTGATAAATAGGCTTACTGTGCTTAACACTTTCTTTCCAGAATCATTATTTTAATATTTTAATGACAGATTTTAACATTCATTTTTTGAACATACTTTAAGCACCATGGACACTGAAGGTATAGATCTAGGCCGCCTACATATACCGATATGTAGCTTGGCCTCCATGTGGGTCTCCTAGCAAGTAGAGAGGGCACTGTTTATGACATGGACTCTGTTGCCTGCTTTTGGATCCCTTTCCTCTAGGTGAGTGGCCTTATCTAGCTTCAGTGGAAGAGGATGTGCTCAGACTTGATGTGCTGAGGTAGGTTGATATGGGGAAGAGGCCTCCCCTTTTCTGAGAAGAAGGGAGGGGGAAGTAGGAAGAGAGTAGGAGGGTGGGACTGGAAGGAGAGGAGGGAGGGGGCTGTGCTTGGGATGGAAAGGGAATAGATAAATAAACTTATTTTTAAAAAGTCAGACACTGATAAATGAGGAGCTTCAAGTCGATTGTAGTGCTTCTGCAATTTTTATTTTTACATTTTTGCTTGTTTCATGTTTTTATAGTAGGCTCTTTGACTATCTCTGAAGAAAAATTGGTCAAGGAATAATTTTCTTCATTTGCTTAGAAAAACAACAGAAACACAGAACTAAAAAAAAACTATTTTGGCATGTCTGCAACAATGACTCAGTCCATATTGTGTTTACCACTCAAGTATACTGACCTGATTTTGATCAACAGAATACATATTTCAAAAGCTGGGCATAGTGGTACATGCTCTTAATCCCAGTATGGGAAGGCAACTCGCCGAAGCTTGTTGTCCAGACAGTCTAGCCTAGTTAAGCTGCAGGCCATTGAATGACCTTGTTTAAAAGGTAAATGTCTCCTGAGGCATGACACCCAAGCTTGCCAGTGTTGACCTCTGACTTCCATATTTATGTCTACACTCATGCATGCAAACTTGCATGCACCAGTACACACACACACACACACACACACACACACACACACACACACACATTTTGACAATTTCCATATTCCTCCTCACCACAGTGATATTGGGCTATGTACTCTCAATAACTGGACATGGCTTCTTGAAATTCTATGATTGCATATGAATAATATGTTAAAGCTATATAGTCATTTCCCCCTTTGCCATGCTTATGGATCTCTATCAGAGAGATATCAAACAATATATCTAATATTTTGTGTTATTTGTGAACCTACATTCAGTTCGCTCCTCTGTATACTGCTTGCCAAACAATTTTTGAAACTTTCTGTTCAATTAGATATCCAGGAAATTTAATCCCAGCTAGATGAACTCCAAGAAGTGTTAACAGGTTCCACAATTACTCTCTTTCTAGGAAAGAGTATGTTATAACATAAAAATGCACACTCTTGGCAACAGACAGATCTGAGGTCATACTGAAACAGATGAAAAGGACCTCTCTTGGGCACTAAGCAGGTATTAAGTACTATGAAATTGCTATGAACATCTTTTTACCTATTAATTTTATTGGCAAATTTTCATTGGTATTTATTGTGTTTTTTTAGACAGAGTTTTATTTTGTAGTCCAGGCCATCCTTAGTGGCAATCCTGGATGGCAGGATGATATATTACACATAGTTTATTCTTTAAGCTTATATTTGTCATCACTGTTTGTTTTCTTGTAGCCAAGCAATGAGAAGCTATGGGATGGTATAATTTGACTCCTCTACTGGACCCTTTTTTGCTGCCCTGGCTGTCTTGAGCAAAAAGACTGTCAGTTAAACATCCAATTTGAGAACTTTTATGCTACTCCTACATTGAAGGCACAGCCTTATCCAGGGATGCTTGAGACAGTTTGTACTGGATTCTTGCTATCACATGTCTTGACAAGTTCTAGATGACCCTTTAAGCCATTCCTTCTTAGACCAAAAAGGGATTATATCTTCTGGTGACCTAATGGAGGGATAGTATGATTGTCACTAAGAGGCAAGACTGTGATTAGTTTAAACTGTAAACCTACCAATGATTTCTGCCTGGGTACAACAAAAGGATCCCCTCCTCAGCCAGCTGATCAGCTCCAATGTCCTGTATGTCACCTCCTGGTTGAGTGTTCCCAGTAACCTTAATGTCTGAGGTTGATCTTCATGTTTTCACTTCTTTACAAAGTGGAAATTAATCATCATAAAACCTAAAGTTGACCCCTCTAGTTACCAATGGGCCAAGACTATTGGAAGTCTGTAGCTGTTAGTCTCAGTACAAGACATGAAAGACATTAAAGATAGTTTATGTACAGGCATCTTCTTTGCTGGGGATACTTCCTAGGTCTCTCTCTGCTAAGGATAATTCCTAGTTCTCTGTCTCTCTGTCTGTCTCTGTCTCTGTCTCTGTCTCTGTCTCTGTCTCTCTCTCTCTCTCTCTCTCTCTCTCTCTCTCTCTCTCTCTCTCT
>OU015760.1:11935412-11946165 GCA_907169655.1 Acomys percivali | reverse complement strand
ATTGTCCTATTGTTATGGAATGGCACGCTTAATTTTTAAAGTAACAGTTGCACTATCCATACCCTGGATTAAATGATATTCAGCTAAGGTTGCTCCATCAGAAGGCAAATTTCCATGGAAGGGACTCCATCATGGCATGGAGTGGTGAACCTTGATGAATGGTGTATAACCATGCTCTCCAAGTGGATGACTGTAAAATATATTGCAATTCTTGAAATTAACATGTATGGGATGAGATCACAATCAGGCTGTGGCATCAGTTGTGTGGGGCTTGCTCTGGCAAATAATACATGCAACTGAGGCTGAGCTTTCTGTCAAAAAAGAACTCACTCACATACAGTAGTGACTGTAACAGAGAATTAAAGCAGATATTAAACTCTGTAATCACCTCTATATTGGCAGAAAAATGAAAACAAGAAAGATTAGGTGTCTTATTGGTTATTGTGGCTAAGGGCTTAAACAGAAGAGGGCAGTAATCTTGCCTGGATTCCATGAACTTGGAACCCATGGAAGAAAAAGAGTAAGAAGTGATATAAGAAACCCCAATGTCCAACCCTTAATTCAGTGGAAGAGAAAACTTAATGAGACAGTGTACAGATGAGGGTCTCGATAATAGCACAGTAGAGGGAACTGCTTCACTAGGGGAAGATTTTCAACAGTGCATGAAAGTAGCCTTCACAGCTTGTCCTGAGAGACAGATAGATAGGCATAGACAGGATCAGGCTGAGGGTTGTGAAAGTACAGAAGCTGAGCAGCATCACTAATCACTTCATCTTTAAGACAAAATCTGCATAATCGGTAGCAATACAGGGTTAAATAAGTTGTGATGGACTAACTTATATGAGCTATGTGGTTCATTTGTTCAGAACCACCCGAGGGCCTCATGAGTATCAGTCACTGGAGGACAATAGAGGAAGGACAGGCATTAGTGTGGAAACTGGACAAGAGGGAGGCATTGTTTGAAGCCAAGTTCACTAGGCCAGATAACACTGCATGCAGGAGTCAGGAAAGAGGTCGATTCAATGAGAACTTTACGATAGATATGTAGTTTCAATAACGTTGCTTGGCTCCATGGGAGCACGCCATCTTTACAAGGTACGGAAGGCTCTGGTAAGGCTGAATGATTTGGATAAGCATGTAAACAGGATTTTTAACGTGCTAACGAACTTAAAGGCAGATGAGAGAAAGCAAAAGCACATAAGTGGGTTCTATCTAGGTCACTCAAAAGCAAATGTGGTATGATTTGTGTCTGACCAAAGTTTCTAGGGAGCACTTGACAAAAAAGCCGAGTTGAGCACAAATGAGGTGTTGGAAGGCATAATGCCTAAGCAGTAATTCATGCACCACATAAATGCTAAAATGGTGCAAGTAGAAAAGACTAAGGATTGTAAAACAGGTTACAATTTTGTTCTGCTCACAAGTCTTTCCTTTAACAAAGTACACTGGAGCTAGGCAATGTTCACTAACTCTGGGGCCACTGTAGCACTCAATTGTGGCTTGATGGAGGAATGGCAGCTTCAGCTATAGTCCCGGCCTGCAAACTGTCCTGCTTAAAGTGCCACCTTATCAGTAATTGTTGCAGACATGGCACACAGGATCCCAGCCCTGTCTCCTCTTGGCCTTGTCCAAGGCTGAACAGTGTACACTGGCTACATGAAACATGTCAGAGGCAGGCAGTAGGAAGATGCATGAGAAGTCAATGGCATCCCCCTGCCCCCAGGTTGAGGAAGTAGGACAGCTAATGGAGTATAACTACAGACTCTAGAGGGCTAAGATAATGCTTCCTGTCTGCACCAGTGTTTCTGAAACAGGAACAAGGAAAACTCTAGTGATATGGGAAGTTAAAAGCCCTACATCCTGTTGTCTGCTTGAACCTTCTGACCAGCTAAAACTCAAGAGTTCCAGTACAATTAGCAACATTGGCTATAAATGTGGACATCATATGAGTAACATTCTTTTCACATATAACTAATTTAATCTCAAAGTGACAATGAGTCATGGTTATTATCTAAATGTGTGTGGCCTCATTCCTTTTCAAAACATTTTTCTGGAAATCTTAAGCAATGCAATTAACTCCATGTATAGTTTGCTTTATCCTTGTGATCTTATCAATTATAATCCTATAAAGCACCCTCAGGAACCATCCTGCTTTCTCATTTTGGTTACTAATCAACCCTGTGAAGAAAATAGCTTCAAAATCAACCAAAGTTCTATATCCAACTATTCTAGAGACAATTAAGTACACTTCTCTCTCGGGCAAGGCCACCACAATGTTCTTGAGCATGTGTTAGTTTCTTCCCAAACACCACCACTTTTGTTCTGCTGGTCTTCTGGGTTAACAGTTCTATTCAATTTTTCTTATTAAGCTACATCTCTGATTCATGCTGGCTTGCCCTAAAATCCTTTTTTGAGTGGAAGCTATAAGTCTTAGTTTAGGCCAAGTTGTAGTTCATAAAATATTAGGGAAGCTCATCAGGTGGCAGCTGAAAGAGTGTGCACCCTTTCCCTGTCCCTCTTGATAGTGCCATACATAGATCGTCTGAGGAAACAAATGACACAAGTGATGAAATATTTTATGCTGTATTGGGCATGCTAACATTTTTCTTCAATATCCTGTTAGCTGCTGACTTCTGAGACCAATTGGAAATTGCTTAGAATGAAAAGTGGGCAGCGTTCAGAGATTCTTTCTATATTCTTTTAAGTGGTTTCATGTTATAGATATTATAAGGAGAGCCTCAGAGAAATTTACAGATTTAGAAGAGCATTTAAAAGATGTGCAAGCACCACCAAAGGAGTAAAGATGGGCAGTTAACACAGTATGCAAGGTCCAGGCGTGACTCTAAAGTTTGGGGGAGATTTATAGTTGGATAAGGTACACATGACATCTGGCAAACTGAAAAACTATATGACAACTTAGGTTTGTCAACATTAGGACAATGATTAAACAGTTTGAATGAAACCTGAATGTGGGAAAAGACACTTGCTGATGTAATAAGGTAATATGACTAATACAAAAGAATCACAATGCCATGAGAACTGTTGGACAAGGGTTTTCTGAGGAAACTAAAACAATATAGGCCCATTGCCACTGGTGTTGCTTGCCCACAAGAACTAGATGACAAGACTCTCTTGCTGAAGATGTCATACTCTTTGATCATAGGACAAAGAGAAATCAAACTGGTAACAAGATGGATGCTTCCTCCATGCTGGATACCTCACATAGTGCTGGATGGTGCTATGTAGGTTGATAAAGAAGAATTGTCATTGATTCTCATTATCCAGCTGTGAATCCTGCAAACTAGACCATCACTATGTCAGGCAGGATGAAATAGTATAGTTATTACAAACACAACCAACTACTTTCTAATTAGACTAGAGGTCCAACCCATAGAAGGACTGCATGTCTGGTACTGTAAACCCAGTTAAAAGCCTGTGGCTGGATATTTCCTATGTCCTCGTATGGAAACTATTGTGCTTGTTTTGATAAATGCATACCATGAGTCTGTCAATTTGCCTTTTAAATATTTATGTTTATGCTTGTAGATGACTTTTGCTGCCAGTTTTGATCAGAGGAGCTTCTTTCTGAAGTGGGTGGTGGCTACTGTCGAGACTCATAACTGGTCAAAGTACTAAAAATACTTGATTGTCAAATGCCCAGCCATATCGTGAGCATCTTAATCACTCCCACCAAGGTACAGGACACATCTCAGAAGAAAGGGCTGAAGGGGTATAAAAAGTAGAAAAAAAAGAGAGGAATGTTGTGGAGCACTGTCCTTTGGGCAGGAATTGATCTTTGCCCTCTCAAACTCATGTCTTTAGGAAATCTGCATAAGATTGACCTGATAAGCCTTTGATAATGGAAGAGGAAGGGGTTCAAGACACATTGGATAGGAGGGGCTCCTTGGGAATATATAAGCAGTTAAAAGATACTCAGTAGAAGGGTTCATGAGGCCTCATTCTTTCCTAAGAATATAACAGTTACTCAAAAGGGGACTCAAAGACCCCACCCATCCCTGAAAACCTATAGGAAGTTAAGAGTTACTCTGCAGGAGACTCACACATAAGTACTCAGCAGTTGCTGGCAGGGGTTCTGAAATACCCCCCACCTTTCTTGAGGATATATAAGCAGTTAACAGTTTTTGAGTGGCAGGGGTGGGGGCATCACAAGACCTCATTCTTCTCTAAGAATATATAAATAATTAACAGTTACTGGGTAGGGGACTCAAAGGCCCCACCCATCCCTGAAAATCTATAGGCAGTTAATAGTTACTATGCAGGAGACTCACACATAAGCAGTTAGCAGTGGCTGGCAGGGGTTCTGAAATGTCTCCAATCTTCCTTAAGTATATATAAACAATGCTGAGGGGGGGTCACAAAGGCCTACCCATATTCAAATATATATATATATATATATGTATATATATATATATATAGTGTGTGTGTGTGTATGTGTGTGTGTATGTGTTGGCTCTGTTTCTTAACAATTACACTTTATTATACAATCCAACAATCCTACACAAGAAGGAAAAAGGGTTAAAGGGAAACAAGAGTAAACCTTCTGGTATCTGTTCCACCGGACGGATCCCCAGGTATCTCTGGCCTGCACCCTGCACGCTGGTCTGGCCTGTAAGCTGGTCTCTCCCCAAATCCACATGTGATCCTGCTCCAAAAGATGCAGCCTTCTCCTCTCTCCTCTGCCTGTATCTCTCTCGGCAATGGCCAGTCTGGGTCAGGATCCCTGCTCCCATCAATGTTGGATTAGAAACGCAATAGCTAGTCTGGAGTCCCCTGTCTGCTTCCTGATTTCCAGACCCAGGGTGGCTCCATCCAATCTATCACAATGTATTTGTGTGTGTATACACACACACAAATATATATACATACATACATACATACATACATACATACATACATAGTAGCTGGGGATTTGGGGGAGGAGTCATGAGTCTCTCCTTCTCACAGGTATATAAGCAATTGTTGGGAGACTCTGGTGGTATAGTCCTCTGTAAGTAGTTCCTTACTACTTAAAGGGGGAAGAGCTAGAGTTGAGTGTGACTATTTCTTTAGTCTGATGTATGTATCTGTTGTAGCATTGGTAGATTTTAGCTCACATCTCTTCAGGAAAAGTTAATGCACCAAAAATTTTTTAAACTTCTTTATCGAGATGTACTAAAGTAAAAACATGTCTGTGAGAATCACCATGCTGTTTTACCCTAGGCATTGTTCTTTACGATTTACTTGAGAATCAACAACTTTTTCTTAAGGTGGCAGAGAGAATAAATATTTTGAACGTACAAGAGCCGCAGACTATTGCAAGGGCAGACTACTGCTTTTGCAGAATATGAGGCATGGAAATGAGATTTGGCTGTATTTCATAACAATTTTAGTTCATCAGGCCGAGTTCAAGACATAAACGCTGCATCATTTTGATGTTTTGGGTATGAAGAACTAAAACAGGACTGTGGGAAGGGGTGAGTAGAATGTTAGTCTTGGATCGGGACTAAACATCTTAAGGATGAGATCAGAAACCCCAAGAGAAGAGTGGGTGAGTCTGAAAGAAAATATCCTATTTTGATAGACCATGCTTCTGATTACCCTTGGGTTTACATTTTAGTTGGAAACTGGGCTCTGCTTCAACTCTGTGAGGTATAGGTCTCTAGGTAAAGGAATCCATAGTCACACTTAAGTTATTCAGCTCCAAATGATAAAACAAGTGGTCACTGATGATAAGGGAACTCAATCACTGTACCTTGGCAACAGGAGAAAGGTAAGCCTGAATCCAAGTGATTAGTATTAACTCTAAAGATTTCAAATGGATGGCTAGAGAGATGGCTCAGCAGATAAGAGCCCTGGCTGCTCTTCCAGACAGTCCAGATTTGGTTTGAAAACACCCCCATGGCAACTCACAGCCATCATGAACTTTGGTTCCAGGAGGTCCAACACCCTTTCTGGACTCTGTAGCGATCACACACATGTGGTACACAGACATACGTGCAGACTAAACACACATACACATAAAAATAAATTTAAACTTTTTTATTTAAAAATATTTCAAATGGATTATTTTGAACTTATATTGAATGATCTCCTTTATCTATGAAGTCTTCAAAAATATCTATTACATTGGGTTCTTCTATTTGAGTTGTTAGTTTTCTGAAATGCCATGACATTTTAGCTTGTGTATTTCAACTTAAAAATATGGGAACCAGTTGATTTTTTTGAGAAAAAAAGAATAGTTTGCATTGATTTCTTTTAGTGCTGTGTTAATCTTCTTTTCTGCTTGAGATGGAAGGCATAGCATCTTTGGAGAAGCTTTACTTAGGAAGATGAAAAGACAGAAAAAGGGAGGCAGGTTGAACACATTCTCTATTGTCAAAACAAGCATGCTTTTTACTACAGAGTTCTCAAGAAGCACCACAGGATTTCAGAACTCCCCATCCCTCTATGCATTAATTTTCATATTTGAAAATCAAAGGAGTCTCCCATCACAAGGATGTGAGGGCGTCATGCCTGCTACAGCTATTATGTAGTGGTAATTTCATTAACCACCTTATTTCCATGCTGATTTTGTAAGTTTCAGTAGTACCAAATTTCTACTTTGCAGAGGATGCTCAGCTGCCTCTTTCCCTCTGCTTTCTACTGTGCTCTTGAGCTGAGCCTCTGCTAGGAATTCACCTGTCAAAATGGTACCTAAGATTTTAGTCTTCTGGAATTTTGTCAAAAACCTCTGGTCAGTCCCTAGTCCTTATCCTTTTCCTAACTACAAACATGTTATAGATGTATTTATTCCCCCTTTAATGTCATTTTATTGAGCTTTGGAAAGAAGAGGTCAAGACTGCTCATTTGAAGGAATCTAACTGAATCTTAGGTAAAGCTTATTTCTAATGAAGTCTGTTCTATGGCAAAGAGATTTACTGAAAAGATCCAGTATATTTATACTGCTACATAGTGGGCCCATCTTTCCAATTCTGTTTCCAAATTTTTCCTTGATATTTGTGACATTAAAATGTTATTTGGCATACATTATTGCTAAATTACATGTGATGTAAATTAAACAATTATATGCAAATGTTAACTGTTATTAAATTCCACATACTGCACAATTAGCATCAATGTGCACATGTTTACAAAGTTGACTGTTTATCCAATATTTACATATAATTCAATGGATTCTCATTTTAGCCTTTAAGGTAAATGTATCAGCCTACACTACATGTTTCACAGCCTGAGAGTGGCTGTTTAACTTGCTGAGAACTATTAAAATCTTCTATAACCGAATTCTCTTTCCTACTACTCAATATTTTAAACTGTGAACTTAGAATAATAACAGCAATTCCCTCAAAAGGTGATTCAAATAAATTATAATATTTGTTTCCTCTTAGAATGAGGTGTAGCACATAGCAACTATTTAAGGACTCTTAAGTAGCAACAGTAGTTGTATTACTATTTTATCACTTTCCTTTTAATTACAAATGACACAATCATAGTCAAATCACTCTTACATTCAATTAATATGAAGCAGATCCTTGATACAAATATGTGTTCTTACTCCTAATAAAGTTCTTTCCAATAGTGCTTGTTGTTTCAGCATGCATAAGAAGATTAAAGAGCCAGCAAAGGCTATTTAGGTTGGGGATTAGGACATAAAGCTCTCTCTTCTTCGCAAGAACCAACCAAAGATGTGATGCTGTGAAAATTGTATGGATACAAGTAGGGATCAGCTCTATAACATGGATCTTCAGTTTCTTTTATCTAAGCTTCCCTAGCATTAGACTGTTAAGTCTTTTCCTGGTGTGTTACAGTTAGCAAGCAAACATTTGCCCCAGGTAATAGAGCTTCTTGGGAACATGGGCCATTTACTTTTTCGCATTCACAGAATAGTATACATAAAATTTATATAAAAATTCAAACTCAGAGATTCATGCCAAAAGTTACTTAAAGGAACATTAAGTGGCAATACTAAAGTTATGTATGTACTTCCATATCTTTACATGTTTGTGATAATGAATATATGAAAATGAGATTTCCACTATGTATGCTTCTTAGGAAAACTTACACCATTCAGTTTCTTTGCATGCACAAAATGCTCAGCTACCAACAGAGCAATAGATTACTTTTCTAACAAAAACATAATTAATTGTATATATACTTAAAATTTATTATTATTATTATTTATTTATTCACATTACACCCCAATTGTTATCTCCTCTCTCTTATCTTCCTGTTCCCACCCTCCCCCTCTTCATTCTATTCCCCTCTCCATGACCTCTGACAGGTGGGGTGCTCCTCCCCCACCATCTGACCACAGCCAATCAGGGATAATTTTTTTGAATAAACAAAAAGATAAAACCAGGCAGAAGTCTAGGAGCTACAAACATGCTGAGGCATATTATCTTCATCAGTAGTTATCATTTCTGATCCTGAAATGTGTTTTGAAGATATAGCTCCTAGAATACCTTTATGGTTAGTTGACATATTTCATTTTGTTCCTTCTGTTCCCAAGATAGATATATACTGAAGAGTACCTGTTCACGTTATTTCTGAAGCTTCAGAGCTGTGGTGTGCAAACTTTCTGGGACATGGGATTGGTTTTTTATCAGTAAGAAAATAGGTGTGATATATAGAGGTTTGGATACTTTATGGATATCAATGATAGTGCATGAAAATAACTAGGTAATAAGAATATATGTTACTGTTATTCTTTTCAATAATAATCTTTTACTGTCACAGAGAGAATATAATAAGAAATTGACAAAGAATTAAAAAAATGAATATTTCTTTCTTATCACAAGGTGCCAGAGGGCATAATTAGAGCCTTAGACTTAGTACATTAAGACTGCATATAGCACTCAAACTATGGTCAACTTTCAACAAATTTCAATGGGAACAATAAGGAGTTTCTACCTCATATTGACAACAGCAAATATGGCTGTCCACATTTTTAAGTGGACTAGATGGTCTTTTAAGAGTGTGGCTAATATGCACTTTGTCAGATAAACTTTGGTTTGTCCTTGTGTTGGTTACAGTTAGACTTATGTTAGTCCTCATTGACTAACATCTGATGTATCAGGAGCCACAATAATGATACATTTATGAATTTATAAAAAAGATATTTCATTGGTCTTGCAAGACCCTGTCTCTTCAGATGTTCCACACTAGGAGGTATATACATGGAAGAATCCTGTCAAAAGAACTTCTAAGTGTAGTCAAGTTAAACGCAATGGAAGGTCTATCTCGTGCTCATTTCTCATTACTGGCTCCCTCCTAGCATTTGATGTCTGTGCTGTCAAAAGCATGCAGCCAGACATGGCTTTGAAACATCAGCATCTACAGCAGCTCTTCTCTAAGGCCTGGACTCTTTATAATTCCAGGCTTCTGTTCATCTCAGGAGAGAAGTCAAAGCAGTAGGAACTTGAAACATGACAATTAAAACTAACCATCAAACTCTATCCCTTGTCAACCTGACACTCAAACATATCACTTTAAGTTCTAACTTTCCATGTGTTGGCCCCAAATTCTCATTTTTCCCTTAATGTAAAACACAGTCCAAATTTAAAATTCTAAAGCCTCCTTAAAAATCCAATATTTCTTAATTATTATTTCCTATAAAATTAAAAACAATTTATATGATTCCAGTATGTGATAGCACAGAGTAGTATTCTTTTTTTAAAATAACTTATTTTAATAAAAAAAACTACTTGTATTAGTTACTTATACACAGTTGTTTTGAAATATATGGCAGAGAAAAAAAATAAAGGAGGTATTCTTTATTTTGGTTCACAGTTTCAGAGAGTTTACTCCATCATGGCTTTGACTACACATTTGGGCAGAACATAACTGGGATCAAGAGTATGTGCAGAAGGAGATTGTTTACTTTCTTATGGACTGGAAGCAGACAGAGACATGAAGTGACCATAGACAAAATAACCCAAGGACTTACCCTAGTAGTATACATCAAGCTAGGGCCTACTTTTTAATTAAAATTTTCTTTATTTATGAGATTATCATTTAAATTTTTTTAAAAATTCATATAACTTACTCAGATTACATCCCAATTGTTATCCCCTCACTTTTATGGTCCTGCTTCCACCTTCCCTCCCTCTTCTGCCGTGTTCCCCTCCCCTAGACCTCTGGTGAGGACACAGTGAAACCACCAAACTAGACCATTCTCTGAGGAGAAAGAAAAGTTTGTTGGCAGAGCAAACTGCAGGCTTCCTTGGAGAATAAAGGACAGCAAAGTGGAAGAAAAAGAAGCAGATTTTATATGATAGTCAGCAAAGTGTGGTGTCTTTGAGCTGATGGAGGCTGTTCAGATTATTTGGAAACTACATGCCATGGCCAAAGTATTTGACCACTGAGGCTAGAGGATACAGGAGGTATTGGTTTTCCTGATAATCAAGAACTTGCCTTAGCAGATCTGATTTCCTGATTAGCAGAAACCCACTTTCCAAGGAATGCTGAGCTTAAACTTCTGTTACCCAATAACAATCCTTCTGTCTGCATAGTCAGGGTCCTTCTGTTTAGGGCACTGCCATCAGCCCTGACATTTTGGAGAGCCACTTTGTACCTAGCGTTCCAGCTTTTTGTTGATGATAAAGGGGCAACAGTCATCCTACTGTTACTTTCTGATGATTGGGAGCTTGAGAAGGAGAGTCTGGAATGCTTGTCCAAAGCAGAGCCTTAAGCCACCAAGGCAGTAATAATAATAATAATAATAATAATAATAATAATAATAATAATAATAATAATAATA
>OU015760.1:11924807-11935402 GCA_907169655.1 Acomys percivali | reverse complement strand
TAATAATAATAATAATAATAATAATAATAATAATAATAATAATAATACAAAACCTAAAGACATTCTATCAGAAGCATCTTTGTTTTCTAAATTTCAGCTGATTTTATGACTTCTGTCCTGAAGGAATCTGGAGAGGAAGTATTATTATGAGAAGTATAGAGACCAGTGGGCTGAGGAGTGGCAGGATCCAGGGCCCCAGAGAAGACTATAGTGAGAATTCCACATTGGAATCACATCTTGAGGGTTGTAACAGTTTGTGAGCCAGCTTGGGTAAGTTTTTCAGCCTCTCTTCCACTTGGCCAGCCTGGTTTATATCATGTCAACATTCTTATTGAGGAAGAGGCAAGTGTCTCTTTTTGGCAGTTTGTTAGACCAGGGCTTCTGATTTTGTAGGACCATTGAGGCCTGGGAGGTGAGCTGGTTTTGGAGTAGTTGCAAACCTGAGGTTGATTCCTGAATTGCATCTGTCAGCCAAGTAGATATTAGATACAGACCATGGACAGAAGGTAAGGTAAAGAAGCTTAGAGGGATTTTTCTCTTGGGCATATATTTGAAACTTCAAGGCCGATCATGTAGTCTTGGTAGTTGGCGGGTTGGAAAGGAGCCCTAAGTCCAGGAGAAAGAAAGAGCCCACCTTTAGGTAGACCCAGGAGGCAGGAGACATCATCATTAGGGCTAGGAGGTAGGTGGGAGAGGTTAAACCTTAGAGGTCCCATTGACACACAAGAATACTTATCAGACAAATAATCCTCCACACCCATTTGAGCTGTGACAGGTGGGTTCAAGTTAGGAACAGTTTAACTGACATGAATATGGTGAGGATGACAAAATATGGACCCATACAGTATGTGTTGAGTGCATTAGGCTGAGAGGCTTTCAAACAAACCCAGGCTCCTGTTAAACTGGTTTAGGTGATAGGATCAGTAGAAGGCTGAGGGAGGCTACTATCAGCATGTTCCCAGAGAAAGGATTTTAAGAAAGTGAAAGAAGGTAAGCAGTTGTGGAGTGGGGTTGTTTCCAGGGGAGGTTAAGTTTCCCCAAAGAAAAGAATGGCTGTGTATGAACTCAAATGGGCTCAGGAAGGAGGGGCCTTAGGGTGTGACCCAAATGTGAGTGAGGGCTAGAGGTAGAGTTGAGTCCAAGGAGGTAAAGTTCAGAAGACAGTGAGTCTTAATAATCAGTTAGCCCTTTCTACCTTTCCAGAGGACCAGGGACGGAAGGGAATGAGACGAGACCACTATACCCTTAAGGCCCTTGTAACTAACCAAGTGATGTAGAGATGAATGCTGACATTATGTACTAATATGGATCTTTAGGAAGTCCAAGTCTTAGTAAAAGATCATTCATGAGGTGTGAGCAAACCACTGCAGTCTCAGCCCTAGTAGGGAAAGCTTCTACCCATCCTAAGAACATGTCTGCCATAGCAAGAAGATATTTATGAGTTTTGTTTATAGGGATGTGTGTGAAATCTACCTACCAGTCTTCCCATGGAGGATTATGCAAAATTTGGAGTGGGATGAAGAAAGAAGGGTGTTTCAAGGTCTTCTGTCAGGAGGGTTGGGTGTAGGTGTAGCATCCCTGGGTGATATCCTTAAGAAGAGAAGAAAGGCTGAGGTAGAAGAAGAGAGATAGGAGGAAGCAACAGAGAGGTCAAGACACAATAGGAAAACATCTGTCAATAGCTGTCAGGAATGACTTTGCTCAAGTGTTAGGGAGACAGAGACTATACAGCATAAGGAACCAGATTTTGGGGGCTTACAACAATTCTGAGAGCCTGGAGCACCTATAGTTGAGACTTGAGTAGGTAGGAGTTAAGGTTGGCAGAGCCAAGAGGGAAAAAGAAGGTAGGGATGCTGACTGGCCTCTTTATTAGTTCTGTCAACAAAAACATTTCCCAAAGTTATGTCATTAACAGGAGCCCAACAACATCTACAGTGAATAACTGCCACCTACTTGGAAAGATAAGAGGCTTCTAATACCTTGAGAATTAAGGGTACACTGGTAATAAATGTATGCTTGATGATGAGGAAACTCTTCTCCTGCCAAATGGAAGCACAGTAGTGTAGATTGTGGAAGGAATGAAGCTTAACCAGGTGATGTGTCCCGGCCTGCTGGACAAATCAAACCAGGGTTCACCAGAAAGAGGAAGTGGGGATTGAAAGTGGGGGACAGAGACACGAGAAATAATGAGTCAAGTCTGGAAATTTCTGATCAAGACTCTCTTTAATGCCAACGAGTAAGACTTTATAGAGCAAGGTAAACATGATCTATTTTAATCCCACTCTCCCTAGCCCCCAGGCAAGAATACAATAGCCTGAATCGCTCCATGTAAGAACTTCCTAATTCTCTGAGTAGCTCCAGTAGGGACTTCCCTACTTCTTTCAAAGGTAAATAGTTCCAAGGATAGCCTAGAACACAAGACCTCCTCTGGCAAAGGTCATCAACTTGAAGGTCACAGCATGCAGCCTAAGCACCGGATTTCTGACATGGCAGAATTTGGCAGGGCTCCCCACAACTAGGCAGGTAGGTGGGTTAGCAGGATCTCTGTCCAGCAATGAATGCTGGGGGAGAAGACCTTCTCCAAGATGGTTTTCAGTGACACAGCCCTTTCAGTGACACAGCTCTTCTAGTGATATAGCTCTCTTTATTGTGGTTAAATAAGGGCTATATAAGCCTTGGGAGTGGGTAGGGGGCTTCAGGGGTGAGTGTACATCATTGGCTGGGGCTTGGGTGCTGGGAATGCTTCATTTTCATGGAGGGAAATCCAGATGCTAAGCTATGTGAGAATTGCAGAGGTGGGTTTAGCAAAACCACACGTATCAGGGTATACAGGCACAGAACAGGGAGGCGAAGGAGTGAGCCTTACTCCTGGCAGTCTCAAGATGATATTTTCAGGGTTTCAACCTCACTCTTGCTCCAGGCCAGTTCCACGGGTCATGGGCCATACAATTCACATGTCCCACAGGCAATGAACTCTGCCTTCTTAGAAGTAGTGTCTCGTGGTAAAGGGGCAGATTGTAACCTGGTCAAAGACTATAAAATAGGCCACTCAGTGGATGCCAGTGGAGTTTAGAGATAGTGTCTATCTATGAAACAATTATAGTCAGGACATGACAGAGAAGAAATAGAAAGTGGTGGATATATATATATCCCTCAGAGGTGAGAGAAGGGTAGGTGTGACAGGCTAAGTAAGCACTACAGAGTCAACTGGGGGACCCTTAGCATCTTTATATATGAGGTCAGGTAAGAAGAATAAATCTGGGAATCTATGTTCTGAGATATCCCACCAGGCCCAGGAAGGAGCTAATCTCTTCCTTGGTGGTGAGAAGTGGGAGGTGGGAGGTAATGTCTGCAATCAAGAGTGAGTATCACAGCTGTTAAGGAAAAACTAAGTCTCAATACTTGACCCAAAGGATAGAAAACTGAGTTTTAAAAGAGGAGACTTTGTATATTTTGCTTACTAAAAAGCCAAGAAGTTGATCATTGGCCAGAACCTGTTGAAATAAATGAGACCTGTCTCAGAAGGCCTGAGGGTGGACAGTCCCAGTGAGGTGAAGCATTTTTCCAGTGTCAAGGTCCTCCTATGTGAAGACAAAGAGGTCATGTGAATCTGGGTATAAAGGAATAATAAAGAAATAGCCCTTAATGTCTAAAACTATAAAGTGAGAAGTAGATTAAGAAATCTGAGAAAGTAGAGTATAGGGGTTAGGTACCACTATGTGAGTAGGAAGGAAAGCCATGTTAATTATCTTGAAGTCCTGGATCAGGTGGTAGGGGCCATCAGGCTTTAGGACTGACAAGATAGGGGTATTATAGAGGAAGTAGGTGGGCTTGAGAGTACTACTATTAAGAAGGCATTGTATAATAGGCTTTAAGCTTTGTCTATGTTTTAAAGAGATATAGTATTGATAGAAACGGGGGTAGGAGGGAGGGTCCTGGAGTAGGACCATAATGAGGGATAATGGGAATCTGCTGCAGGAGAGGAGCTGTTTCATTCTTTTGGGTCAATGAGCAAGTCTGGAAGACAATAGCGTAAAGGGTTCACCTGAAAGAGGGAGTGGGGATTGAAAGTAGGATACTGAGACACGAGAAATAATGAATCAAGTCAGGAAATTTTTGATCAAGATTCCCTTTAATGCTCAACTAGTAAGAACATATACAGAGAAAGGTCAATAGGATCTATTCTAATCTCACTCACCCTAGCCCCCAGGCAAAAATACTTCCTAGTTCTCTGAGTAGTTCCCTGTAAGAACTTCCTTGATCCTCTGGGTGGTTCCAAGTTGGGACTTCTCTACTTCTTTCAAAGGTAAATAGTCCAAGGATAGCCTAGAACACAAGACTTCATGAGGCAAAAGTCATCAACTCGAAGGTCACAACATGCAGCCTAAGCACAGAAGTTCTGATATGGCAGAATTTGGCATGGCTCCCCACACATTAATGTCAGCTAGTGGACAAGAAGGCTCTTCAGAGGCTAGAAAGAGATGGGAAATTCCTGAAGGAGTTGAGTGAATAAAAAGGAAACACATAATTTAGCTATGTTATTCCTGCCCAATAATGGGGTTGGACAATTAGGTATAACAAGGAAGGATTGAGTGATCAGGTGGCCCCAGAGGGAAGAGAGGAGAGAGCCTGTAGGCCTGGGATGATTAGGTCTCCCACTGACACTAGTCATAGAGATCTGAGAATGATAAATTTTAACAAAGTAAGCAGAAAGTATAAATCAAATAGCTGCTGAATCGATGGAAAATGACAGACTTACCCTCTATATGGATAGAGTTACACTAGGCTCATCCATGGTAATATTGATGGTGTATATGGGGGCTAAGGTCTCAGGACAGTATTAATTTTTAGCTTCCAGGCCATGAAAAGCCAAGAGTCTCCTGAGAAGGAGAACCTTGGGAGATTGACCAATGTCAACAAGGCAAAGAATGGCAATCTTCAGTGTCCTATCTATCCATATTTTGGGTAGGGTCTTGACCACAGATGAGTTGAAAGGCACTTCTTTGCCAAGTAATCATTGTTGCCACAGCAAGCTCCAGGTGGAGTCTGTTGGTGTCCAGACATCTTTGAAAGTGGCCTCAGAGTTGCTGCAAGAAGCTAGTGTTTCTATCATGGGAAACCCTTTCCATCCTTTCCTGTTCTTCCCATACCTCAAATGCCACATTCCACAGATCTCTCTCTGAGCGATGACTTTGTTCCACTCTAAGACCCCCATGATCCAGGCCTCCACTGTTTTCATTTCTCACAGCATTCTTGTTTTACAAGCTCCCATAAGAACAGCTCATTAATATCATCACACAGTACACAGTGGCTTTTCAAGCCCCAAATTCCAAACTCTTCCGTAAAATAACACAAAGGCATAAAAGCCATAGGATGAGATTTACCACAGAAATGGCTTTAACTCCTAGGTACAAAGTTTTTTTTTTCTGGCCTTATTTCTGTTGTGTGTGCTGGTTAGCTTTTAATTCTTAAAGCTCTGAATCTTAACAAAGTCAAGATTATTTAAAAATACATCATAGTAGTAAAATTTAAGGCATATTGATTCTTTTTTTTTTTTTTTTTTTTTTGGTTTTTCGAGACAGGGTTTCTCTGTGTAGCCTTGACTATCCTGGACTCACTTTGTAGTCCAGGCTGGCCTCGAACTCACAGCGATCCGCCTGCCTCTGCCTCCCGAGTGCTGGGATTAAAGGCGTGTGCCACCACGCCCGGCCATATTGATTCTTGAAGCATAGTGATAAACTTTCTGGATTTTCAAAAGCCACAATTAGAGGCCAGATACAAGGAGGCTAAAGGAAGAGCCAGTGTTTTTTCCCTTGCCCTCTGTTCTGGAAAGCTTTAATTGCCATCTTGACACAACCTCAACTCCCCTGAGAAAAGAGACCAAGTGAGGAATGGATTTGATTGGGTTGACCTGTGTGCTTGCATGGTAGGAACATTTTCTCAACTGAGTTTTCCTCTTTTCAGATGGCTCTAGCTTGTGTTAGGTTGACATAAAACTAGCCAAACAGCTCTTTTGTCTTGCTTGCCTTGTTCTTTTATTTCATTTTATTTTTGACATACAATATTTGCTTCTTTCCTTTCTCCCATTCAAGCCCTCCCATTTACATATCCTCTCTCTTTCAAATTCATGTCTTCTCTCTCTCTTCCCCTCCCACCTCTCTGTATCTATATATACCTAAATATAACCTGTTCTGTAACTTTTATGTATGCTTTAAGTCCTTAACACTGGACAATCAATTTGATGTACTCTTCCCTGGAGAAGACCATCTTTCCCTACTCCAAGCTTTCCTCAATTTTCTATAGTCACATGTGTAGAGTTGAGGCCTCATGGGCTTTGCCCCATCCAATGGAATGTTCATTGGTGTTATACCTGTTCAGTTCATGTTCTGGAAGTCATATGGGAGACTTTATAAGTGTAGCTTCTGATATTATTAGGAAGCACAATCTCACAGAAAACTCTTTTGTCCTCTGGCTCTTACAATCTTTCCACCCCTTATTCTACAATGTTCCCAGTGAAAGGAAAAATATTTGTTCAGGATCCTCAAGACAAAGTTCTCAGCACAAAAGAAATTTATTTTCTCCAGAGGGACAGAGTACAATGCATATGAGACAAACATAGGAGATAGAGAATGAGGGAGAAGGGGAAAGGAACAAGGAGGGGAAGCAGAGAGATTTGTCCTGGAGGGACAAAGGACTGAGTCTGGATAGAGAGGAAACAAACATGGCATACATGAAAATGGCAGGGTATAAAGGTATAGGGATAAACTCATGTTAGAATGGGGTATTTAATGGTGAGCCAAAGGGGAGTTTTTGATTGCTTGATTTCAATACTTTGATAGCTGGACCTTAGTAGTCAGCCCCAGGAGGAGGAAGTGGCCAAATAAGGAATAGACCCTTGGGGGCTAGCTTTAGAAATGTAATTTAATGTTATTTAACAAGGCAGGGGAATCAGGGAGAAAGGCAAAACCTGCCAGAACCATGGATGCCAAGTTCGAGCTGGCCAGAGTACTTCATCCAGGACATTAGATGCAGGAGTGTTTTGTAGATGTAGCCATTGGGGCTTGGCGCCACAATTCTGCATTTGATTAGTTGTATTTTTCTGTACCAGCCTTTATCTGTCACAAAGAGAAGTTTCCCTAATGAGAGGTGAAGGACTACACTCATCCTGGGTATCAGGACAAATGTCTAGAGATTGTTGTTAGGGATTAACCAGCAAAGCTCCTAACTGTGGATGCAACTAGCTGTTTTAAGATTTTTGCTTCCTTAACTTTCCTGCTATGTTAACCCATAACATGTGAAACAATAAACCGTAAGTTGCTTTTTGTTGGGATATTTTGTTACATCCAAAGGTGTGAAACTAGAATATTCTTCAAGGTTGGCTATCTTCTGTGGAACCAGAGTGTGACAACATTCTTCAAGAAGGGTCCTACAGCTCCAAGAAATCACTTGTCCTCTGCTATCAGAGAAACATGAAACTTCCAGAAGTTATACTCTATGTTAGTTGCTCTTCTCTTGCTGTGTTTCATGGTTCTTCTTGCTATAGGTAGTTTATTGTATATACATGTAATAATATAAATGTATATGTAAAAAATATTTAATAAAAAAATACCATGACCAAAAGCAACTTAAAAAAAGTTTTTATCTTAAGGTACCATAATATTAGAGTCCATGATGGTATTGAAGGCAAAGCAGCAAAAAGTAAGAGCAGTCATCTGTGAGCTCACATCTTAACCACATACAATAAACAGAAAGGGAGAAAATGTGGACAGAGCTATAAACCCTTAAAGCCCTCTCTCAGTGGTGTACTTTCTCCAGCAAAGCTGAACTTCCAAGGGTTCCATAACCTCCCTAAGCAATGCTAGCAACTGGGCACCAAGTGTTCAAATACATGAGGCTAAGTGGGCATATTTCTCATTTAAACAACCACAATTAGCCCCTTAGCTCCCATGGGAACATGGCCATATCACAGTCCAAATCCATTTAGTCTAATATCAAAGGTACAAAGTCTGTTCTAAGACTCAATAAAATCTCTTAACTGTGATCCCTATAAACTGAGAAGTTAATTACATGCTTCTAACATGCAATGGCATAGAAAATACATTAGTGTTCTAAAAATCAGGGATGGGATATACTAAGAATAAATTGGACTAGAGGAAGACCGAAGCTTTACTGGGCAAACACCAGTTCTTTTAACTTCATTTCTGGGTTCTTGGGCTTCAGTTTCAAAGGATTCTGATTGTTCCATTCCTTTAGGTCTGCTTTCTGAAACATATATCTCTTTATTGAGCTGGTTCTACTCCCTGTATACAGTGTCCTTGGCAGAGTTCTCAAAAATCTGGCCTCTCCAATGTCTAGATGTCACTACCACAACTGAGCCTTTAATTTCAGAGCTACACAGAATGGCCTTTTACAAATTTTTTTTCAAAAACAAAACCAAACACACATCCTAGTGACACTCTACCTAGTCTTAGTAGCTCTTTGAAATCATGGAGGAATGTTCTAAGATCTCAATATCTTGTATCTTTCTTAGAACTAAAATTAATATCAGATTGATAACATTGTTTGCTTAGGTTGCCAGCTTGGGGTGAATCTTTGGCTTGCTTGGACCATGGTAGCAACTGTTTATATATACTAAACTGAAATTTCCCTCAGTAGCTAGGGTCTAGAAAGAAGGAACCCCATAGAAACTCTTTCACAAGTTGGAGGCTCAGAAATCTAGGCTCTTGAGCAGTGGATCTCTCTATACCGGAATTCATCTCCTTAAAAATTACAGCTTCATTTTCAGTGCACGAATTGCCAACTTATTTCCTAGTGCTCTTTTCAATTGTTGATCTGCGTAAAAGTAACCAGCAGTAACCATTCCACGGACATGTTTTGCTGTCTTGAAATTTGCTATATCAAAGAAAATGGTCCTTTATTTTAATTTATCCTCAGAGAAGTTTTTAGGACATAGACAGCATGTAGCTTGATTCTTTGCCAAAATACCATATGACTGGCCTCTGGCTCAGTTGCTAATATAGTCTTTGTTCCCTTTAGAAACTTCATGAGTTGAGCTTCTGCTTTGTTTTTGATCTTATTGTCTCTTCAATTATTATTAGAGCAGGCCATTGAGCTCTGTTTACAGCATTCAACTACTTTTCTAGTCCAAAGTTATGAAATCTTCCACCAAAAAAAACCAAAACCAACCTTCTTTACAGGAACAACCCCACTCTCCCTGGTATCAGCTTCTATATTAATAATTTTTGTTGCTGTGATAAAGTATCATGACCAAAAGTTACTCTTAGAAGGGTTGATATTTGGCATTAGGTTCCAGAAATTTAGAGTGGTGGGGAAGGCACAGTAGCAGGAAAGATCACATCTCAACCACACACAGTAAGCAAGGAGAAAGAAAAAAGGAAGTGAGGTTAGCCTGTCAGCCATCAAAGACCACCCACAGAGATGTACTTCCTCAAAATAGACTAATTTCCTGAGGGTTCTGTAACCTCTCTAAACGATGCTGGTGACCAAGCACTCAAATACACTAGCCTATATGAGATATGTCCCACTCAAACTACCATAGACTTTAACCAACATGTATTCTACAAAAAGGAAAGTCACTACAGAGGAAAATATTCTACATGTTTGCAAGCAACGCGACATGATCAGCAGATCAAACAATTGGTAAAGAAAAGCTAAAGGAGCCAAAGGGTTCCTCTAAAGTCTCTAAGAGTAGCCATTATAAGGAGCCTCATCAGACTATAACAGAAAGAGGTTTACGCCATCTATGTGATTATAAATATGCAATAGGAAGGTATAATTGTGATAGTTGGAGTAAATTATTGACTTGACAAAGCCTAGAATCATCTCTTAGCATGTCTATAAAGGATTGTTTTGGTTATATTATGTGACATTAGAAGGTCCTTTTTGATTGTGAGAGAGACCAGGCAAGGAGCAGGAGTCAAAATTGTGTAAGTGGAAAGAGAAACCTGAATAACAGCACACATCCATCACTCTTGTGACTGTGGATACAATAATGTCCTCGTTATGGCAGACACTAACATGGAAGTGTGAGCTGAAATAAATCCTTTCTCTGTTAAGTTACTTTGGTCAGAGTATTTTATCACAGCAACAAGACAGGAAACTAGGAAAATAATGAAAAACGAATACTAATATTACAAAAGAAAATTATATTAGTCTCCAACCAGGATTCCTAAACAGACCGGGTTCAGCTGGGGACAAAAAGATCTTAAATCCCTATAGACAGTCATTGAAACAATCAGATTTAACCACTTAAAGGAACCTTACCATAAATTTAAAACACTTAGGGGTCAGATAAAAGAATCATACACCACCAGACTCCCATCTTACAAAGTCCAGAGCTTGCGATAATACCTGATACTACCTTGTGACATTTGAAATCCTGTTAACTTACTGCCAGATTTAAACCCTGAGAGCTATGTCCAGTACTGTTGTACAGAAACTATACACCTCCTCCACAGTGCTAAACTGTATCTACACAATTCTTTACTTCCTAATCTCTAGACCACCTGGCTCATGGGTAGAAATGGTTTTCTGGTGGCAGAGCAAAGGCTTTCAAGTCATACAATAGTAAGTAT
>OU015760.1:11897262-11909197 GCA_907169655.1 Acomys percivali | reverse complement strand
TTGTTGGCCAATTCTCCTGGGAAACAGCAAGTTCTTTGTCTTATGTAAATAACTTCCTTAACTCTAGAAATCTTGTCAACTAGTTGCCCTTTGTACCAAAAATCTAAGCTCTGCTTTTCCCTTGTTTCCAAAGAAATTTCATTACATGCTTGCCTGAATACTTTTACCAGCTGGCAAGTTTCTTCCACCAAGTAAGAAAAGGGCTTATACTGTTTGAAGGAAGAGAAGAATGTCTATTCTTTCCTACAACAAGAGGCATAATTGAAAAAGAGGGGAAAAAAGAAAAAGAAAAAGAGGGAGGACTGATCACCTTACCTTACCAGGCTATTTGGATGAGAAATCATATCCAACTTGTGTCCCACTGCATTCCCCATCATCACAGATCTCATACACACTGTAGTATTCCCTTTTAGTCTGTCTTTGTGGTCTTTGACAAGCATCATGCTCTTAAATATTTTTCTCTTTATCAGCATATATCTTTTTGTCTATCTACCTACGTACATCTTTACATTCTTTTCTCCTTCACATTTTGTTGTTGTTGCTTTGGATTTTGTTGGACTTTGCTTTGTTTTTTGTTTTTTTTTTGAGACAGAGTCTCACTAAGAACTTCCCGCTGGCACAAAATTTGCTATGTAGTTCATGGTGGCTTGGAATATATGATCCTCTTGCCTCTACTGTCTAAATCTTGGGATTTCAGCTATGTATTGTCATACCCAGATGTCTTGTCTTTATACATAATGTGTATGCTACATGGTAAGTATTATAAAACTATTCACTGAGTAAATGATTAAATAAATGAATGCTAAAGAATAAGTAATAGAAAGTTGGAGAAAATGAGACATTTGACAGGAAATACAGGGATTATAGAGCTCTTATAGTCAGTTATAGGTGGCTTTTTTTTCAGTTTGTTACAAGGATGTAGCTGGAACAGGGGGTTTGTTACAAAGTGACTTTGCTGCATTTTCTGTCCTTCACAGGTCTCATTTTTCACAGGCAGCAACATTCTTTGAAAACAAGAAAGGAAATTAAGATCCAGTTTCATATTTTCCCCTACAGGTAGCAGTCACAAGATTTTTTTTCCTTTCTGATAACACTTTGCTTCCTCTTCTCTCCCTCAAGGTCTTTCTGCATTTTAGAACACAAAAGCAAATGCATGAAAGAGCCATAAAGCTTGTACAAGGGTCTTAAGTACCTCAGTTCATGTTGTCCTATATTCTCCAAAGTCCTACAAACTTAGGAACTCTACAATTACTTTCAGACTCTCTTATTCATTCCTGAGAAAGAATGCCCTGATACCAAATTCTTTGAAAAAGCATATTGTTATAGAGAGGGTTTTCAGGGATTCAAAAGCTGATTCAAGGCTATAGGAAAACCCTATAGTATGGCAGAAATAAGTATTTTAAAAAAAACCAGTTTCTGTTACATAGAAATACCTTGGGCTACTCTTTAAAAGAACCTAACTGAAAGATATCTTAGACAAGAACACAAGCAGTTTGTCCCCTTGGTTTGGTAGGCACAGTGGGCTGAAGTAGGTTTCTCTAAAATCAGGAAGTTGAAGGAGAAGCCAATTCAGTTGAGACTGATATTTGCTTTTGTGTGTTTATAGCACCCACCATCACATACTCTGATCTGAACATACATGCTTCTCAGAATCTGATCAGTCAGTGACTCAGCAGTCCCTGGGCCTTTAGGAGCTCATTCATTAGCACAACAGTGATTCAGGCCTGTGTAGAAGGTCTTCAATTTGTGACCTAGTGCTCGAACCACACATACTATCATATGAGAAGATAGTAAAAGGGCCTTACAATTTTCGGCAGCACATGCTTTTAAAATAACTCATTTCAGCCCACTTTTAGGCAATTTTGTTGCTGAGATTTTATGGGTGAGATTTGACAATCTTAGAAAACACAGTCTCACAGCAACTTCTTGTTACCCTGGTTTTCAGAATCTGTCCACTCTCATCTGCAATGATCCCTGAACCTTAGGTGCAGGAGTTGTGTTTTAGATGTAGTTAGTGGGACTGGGCTCCACAATCCAGCATCTTGATTAGTTGTGGGTTTCTGTAATGGTCTCCATTTAATACAAAGGGAATTATCCCTGATGAGGAGTGGGGACTACATTTCTCTGTGGAAATGAGGACAAATGTTTAGATTGTTGTTATGACTTATTCTGGTTTAGCAAAGTAGCAGTTGTAGATTCTCTATGATTCATAGCTTCACCAGCTCCAGGTAGTGGGCTTTTTCAGTACCAAGAATGATTTCTCTCTTTTTGAGTGTTTTTTACATCCAATTGGAGAGCTGTTGGTTACCACAAAGTTATGCATACCACTATTCCATCCTTAAGATTTTCATGTCATGTTGGTCATTGCTGTTGTTCATAGGCATCCTAGCTAGGTAGAACTGATGATTGCTTACTTACCATGAAAAGTAGTCTACTTATGGAGCTTCAAGTCAGAGATCTCTGGGCTTTGAGTTTGAAATGCTTGGATGATACCAATAGACATGCTGATGTGAACAGTGGAAAGCTCCCAAGGTGTAAACCTCACACAAGGAACTATAAACAATGCTGAGAGTATAAGAAATAGCATATCCCAGGGGAAAGCACACCAATTGGTTATCCAGAACGAAATGGTAGTCTCTGGAAATATATAATACATTATACAGACTGAACATGTTTAAGAATACACACATACACACACACACAAATGTTAATTTTGTTTAGAAGTCTTAAAAGCCATTTCATCTAAATTTCTTGTTGTGTAGATGAGAAGGCTGAAAACAAGAGATATTGAGCTACTGTGCCCATATGTTTTGGGTCCTCTGTGGCAAAGCATTCTCATGTTGTTGACTGAAACCATGGAGGGGTAGCAGGAATCAGGAAACTTTGTTCATGTCACATATTGAAACTAAGTATCTCCATACCTCAGCCTTCTTAACCTACATTATTCTCTGGTAGGGCTGACACTTTGAAATACATAGAAGAACAGTAGGACCAACATCCTTCAGGAGGAATAAAAATATAAGTCATCTGTCTTCTGAACAAGTTAGCAGGCAGTGTAAGTTCAGCTTGAGGCATGAGAGGATGAGCTTTTAGGACAAGGAGTCAGAAGATCAACTGACAATATTGTCTAGTTCTGGATGAGCCATCATCAACTTAGAAAAGCAGTAATAGGAGCCAGGTCAGCAATCCTCAGTTTTTCCAACAACATTGTGATTATTGGAGGCAGCCCTTTAAAGAATACATTATAGACAGGGTTATTTCCCCATGTGAACAAATTTGAGTAGGTAGGAAAATACACACCATGAGGCCATGGAACATATTGTATGATCTGGTCCATTAGGTAAACAAATTTTTGTGTCATTAGACATCTATATATTTTATAAAGAGTATTATAAAAACAGCAAGACAGTGTAGTGCAAAAAGAAATGATATGCTGATAGTCTTTTTAATGGAATTTTACACACCAAAAAGAAATGTAACGCAGAGAACCATCAGATTTCTGAGAAGCTGTGGTAAATATACTGTTAGCTTAGCATTTCCATGTCTTGCTAACAAGATGTTTTGTACAAGGAGGTGGGGCAAGAAAGCTGTCATCAAACTTCCACTGGTGATTTATAATATTTGTGACTACCACATGCAAAGAGTGTCAGCTGGCAATTTATTCTGCCTGATGTAACCCGACAGAGTTTCCTTCCTTTCTGACAGCCAGTCCAGCAAGTAAGACTAACACATTTCAGCTCCAATAAGCAATAAGGTAAACCTCACAGAAGATTCTGGCTTTCTCTTAGTCATGACTATGTGTCTGTGTCAGAGGTATCTAAACTGAGCCAGCAAAATGGTTCACAACAGCCACTCAGATGCTATGACAGAAAGAAGGGAGTCAAAGACAGTAGAGCAAAGGCAGTAGAGAGTTCTTTGGAGGGCTTGTTAAAACACAGACTGTGGGATCCTCTCCCAGAGTGTCTGATGTTTCAAGGTATGAAGATGTTAACATGTTTCCAGTTACTTCTCCCCTGTCTCCCCATCCCAGGAGCCATACTGAGAACCACTAGAATAGAAGGCCACCCCGCTTTCTCTGAGCAGTTGGCTCAGACAAATCCATGTCATGGCTGGACACAATACTTTGTTGTCAGAAAGACAGCTGGACAGAGGAGGGGGGAGTTAATATCCCATCAGAGGCACCAGGAAAATTTTTTGTATAGGGGGTGACTTTTGAGGTGGTCTCTGGTTCGAAAAAAGATCCCTGTCTGGGCTAAAGGGCCAAGGAATGGGGCTTCAGGTAAAGGATAAGTGCAGGTGGCCTGTGGAGGATGGGGAGGAGTGGTCGATCCTAGTATGCTGAGGCTTCAGCAGAATAGCCACTCCTTTGTCCTCCTTGCACTAGTCTTTGTTTAATCACAAATTCACATTGGTACAGAAGGTGATTTTAGCTGTAGAAAGAAAAGTGGAAGAAGATGTGAGCAGGATGGATTCCCTGCTCCCTCCAACTCACTCTCTACTGTTAAGTGGCATTAATGCATCCTGCTGAAACATTTGTTTTTAGTTGAGAGGACTTGATTAGAAGGCTTGCTTATTCCTGCCTCAAAGGAGCAGATTCCAGGGGAAGAAAGCTGAGTTCATGTCCAAGCTGAACTATCTCAGGCATCTGATATGGTCTATCTAAACTTCAGTTTACTCATCTGTAAATTAGAATTCTATTATTTATGAGATGCATTGCAGGGATATAATGAGAAAGTTACTTATAAACTGTAGAGGAAAAAATAAACTGTAGAGGGCTGTACGAAGTGCTCACCCAGTGATTGTCAAAATTCACCCTTGTATACTTTTCTGCTTTCGAAGCTCAAATATCTAGACTATAGGCTTGAGTGACTTACAGTTGTAAAAGAACCTGGGATAAATAGCTTGCTGCACTTTGACTTGACTAAAAGCACAAACAAAAGTGCGTATACAGGGGACTTAATACAAAGGGCTGCCTATTCCTCCAAGCATCCATCTTTTTCTTATAATGGATAGCCACCCAGCAAAGAAATAATTTCATGTCTTAGTCGGTTTTATATCTGTGTGGCCATGAGACTAATTTACAAACAGAAAAATCTTCCGAGTCTTTACAAAGAACTAACTCATCTTAGAGGGCTCTTCTATTATCATATGTTTACCTGCTGCTCAGCTCATCTGTGTGTGTAATGGCAGGAGCTCCAACAGCCACATTGGACTAACAGGCATTATAAAAGATAAGAGCTCCCCACAGGGAAGAGAAAATATAATCAAAGGAATCTTTATTCCTGGCAACAATGTGTGGCTGCTATTTCAATTGTCTCCTGCTTAGCTTGACTTCTTGCAAGTGAGAAGAACTTTTATGTTACGTATTCTACAGATATTTTCTTCTATTTTTTTGCTGGACTTTACTTTATCGACTACCTAAGATTTTAATTACCTATTGCTGGTAGTCTCACAAGCCTGTTGTCATCCCATTGCCACATGTATTCCATTGGTTGCTTGTGCTACTGTAGCCTCAAGTCCCATTCTCCAAATGCACTAAAAACATTCTTAGTCTCACAGATGCCCCCTCCATGTGTAGAAATGAGGCATGTGACTTCTTATTACATGGTATCTTAGCAGTCACCAGACTGTCACAGCAGCTTTATTTCAGTCCTGAATTCAGCAGCTTTTGTATCCCTCCTCCTCACCATCTAAAGGTCCCATGAAAGATCCAGTGTCATCATGGTTTCTCCCACTTTTCTTCAGAAGCTGGTTGAAAAATAGATGCTGATGAGCTGCCCATTCTGTAAACGCTATTTTCCCCATGAGATTATAATTGTAGCATTTTCCATACTCCTATCAGTTCTTTAATTGGCCTGGACAGTGGGGAGATTTGAGCCATGCAGACATGCTTGTCGAACATTCTTTCACATAGTGCAATTTTCTTGTCACTTCTGGTACTTCGTCTCCTAGCTCCTTTCCTAGAGTGGAGCCTGGTGATGCTCATTTGAGCATGTTTCATCCAACTCCATCCAACAGCATTCTGTCTTACAGATTCTTACTACTCAGTTTTCACAAAGGCTCCAACTGACACTAGATACAAAGTACCTCACCTGTCATAGCCAAGTTTCTGACTTCTTGGTGCCCTTTATGTCCTCTGTGCTTCCTAATGTACATAATAGGAATTAATAGATGTTTTATTAATAAACGGTGGTCAGCAGTGTTTATTAGATATTAATGTTCAACAACTGAAGGCAGCCTAGTCCTAATTGAAAGGGTCCCTGCAGTGAATGGACACTAGCATTCAAAGAGATTAAGCCATATCATAATTTTAAATGCTTTCTTTGGATAATAGAATTCAAAATGATATATTTTATAACTCAGTTTTTGAAAATATGCACTTAAAATGTACACAATAGAATACCACATTGTAGCTCAGGCGATCTATCTCTCTTTATTGTTAAGGTTAGTTGTTTCCTGAATTATTTCATTTCCCATTTCTCTCGGCAATTATACTTCCAAATAGTTTAGATATAAAATCCACTTTTTTCATTTTATGTTTTCATGAGAACATATTAAGTATGACAGAGCCTGACATCACTTAATGAGAAATGGCTTTTGAGCCACTCCTGACTATTATTAATATGGCATTTCCCTTCTGAGCATTAATTAAAAAAACCTCTGGTGCATGAACTTTCTAACAGAAGAAGGGAGGACCATAGAGAGAACAATAATCCAAGAAGAGCAGAAAAAAAATGAGTTTAGGAATTTTGACTGAAACTTGTAACATTTTCAAAGATGTCTCAAATTTTTCCCTTAAATAAAACTGAAAAAAAAAAAGAGAGATGCACAAAGTAAAATAAGATTTGCTGTATCTTCGGATTTATTTATTTATTTATCTTTTATTTTTCAGTAGGCTTCTTACAGTAGTGACCCAATCTTGTCACAAAGAAACAATTCCCTCTTGCTTCTTCCCATCAACGACATTGTAGGACAGAAAGTTCCAGATTGGTTTCAAACTATAGGGAGAAACTCATTAATATGACACGCATGCATAAGTAATGTGGTGCTGCAAAACTGAGCCTGAACATGATACTGTCACCAAGGTGTGATACATTTAAAAAAAAAAAACCTACCCTGAAGTAATGAACACTTAAAAGCACTCTTTTCCCTGTTTGACAGCATAATGAAGAGTTTCAAAGTGTCCTTGTCTTTAAAATTGTACTACCAATTTGTTTTATGGTTTTATTTTCTATCAGATCTTTATGTATGTGCCAGAAGTCATGGGGATGAGAGAAGAGATGAAAATGAAAACAAAACTGAAAATCGGTCACAGCCAATCCTTGGAATTTGGAAAGGAGTGCAGATGCTCATTAGGGATCGCAGGTTTTCATGGATCAATCTGTCAGTAATTTAATGCTCATTAGGACCTTTCTCCAAAAGCAGCTAGTCTCCCTTGTTAGCATGGCTACACTTGAAGGGTAAAAGTTGTCCAAACTTTTGGAGACATGGAAATAGGGACTGTTTTGCAATTATTGACTTCATATCTGCTCCAACAATCTTTATGTCCATTTCACCTGGAGGGAGTAAACATTTATTAGACTAATGATTCGATTCTCAAACTTATAAATACACATACGCACACATGCATGCATGCACACATGTCACATATGAATATATCATGTAGAGATGTCATTCAAGTACAAAGTCTGATTCTGCTTCCAGAGAAGGCTGCTATTTCTGGTCTGTGGAGAAGAATTTGAGTAGCAGTATGATTTATAACCCACAAATCACATAAAAGCATTCATTGTTTTTATGCCATGGTGATCAAAACGCACAGCAGGAAATGTGTAAACCTCCAAGAGGATGCAATTATTTTGGCTCATGATTTCAAGGGCTTATAGTTGAGAAAGCACTGTGGAGTGACAGTTGACATCAGTTGGCATCACTTGGCATTGCTGTTCCCATGGCAGCAAATGAGATTAAAACCTTCAAAGGTCTTTCATAATGGTATATCTCCTATGCCAGTTAGGCCCCAGTTCTTAAAGGCTCCAGAGGCCCCCACCTACTATCTCCATCTACTAGGAAATGACCATTAAAACATGAGGCTTGGTGACCATTCTAGATTCACACTGTAGTTTATCTAAAACTCTTAGGCCACCTAGCTTTTGTCATTAATTATATCGTAGACAATTCATTACTAATTCTAGTTCAATCATCAAGGTATTCTTCCACCGTAACAGCCTCTATAATAGCTACATCTAGAATATATTTCTACCTATATTACTGTGTCTGTCTTTCTTTATATCTATATCTATGAGTGTAATGAATTGAAGGTTATCTCCACAAAAATCTTACTCTTCTTGACATCTAGCTTCTGACACAGGGTCTTTCATAGAAGAGAAAAAAGAAAGATTCTTGCCAGGAAATTGTGCAAAGATACAATTATGCCTCTGGGAATGCTACACCTTCAAGTGTCATATGCCTTTGGTGGAGAAGATCTGGAATTGCTAACCTAGCTTATAGTATGCTTGATATTTGCTTGAACAGTGTCAGAGATGAGTAATGTTTCACATTCTAAGTCACCGTACTTTTTGAGAGTTTGTAATCTCAGCACTCGGGAGACTGAGTTCAAAGTCAGTATAGGCTACAGAGAAAGGCTCTTAAAATCAATCAATCAAATAAATGGACAATAAGAGATTCTTCCTATAGAAAATTGTCATTTAGTGAGAGATGGCTCAATGAATAAGAGCACCTTCAAAGGACCCAAGTTCAAGTACCAATAACCACATAGTGACTAACTCCAGTTCCAGGTAATCTGATGCCCTCTTCTGGACTCCTTGTGTCCTAGGCATGCACATCATGCTCAGATACACACACAGGAAAAAACACACTTAAATAAATATTTCATATTTGTGGCTGTGAGCCTGGCCTTAAATGGCTCAGCCATCTTTTTAGGCCAATAAATCTGTTTTTAAAAAATATTTTAAGAAATATGCCTCTTTAAAAAATTATTTACTTTTATTTTTTTTTATGTACACTGATATTTTGCCTGCATGTATGTCTCTGTGAGAGTGTCAAATCTTGGAGTTACAGACAGTTGTGAGCTGCCATGTGAGTGCAAGGATTTGAACTTCAGTCCTCTGGAAGAGCAGTCAGTGCCCTTAACCCCTGAGCCATGTCTCCAGCCTCCCAATAAATCTTTTAGAAATAAATAAATACAAATATGTGAGATTCATGTAAACACAATAAACTTTAAAATGTTATTAACAAATCCCAAAGAAGAGGACAGGAGTGGGGATAAACCATGACAACCAATTATCACTTCTTTTGTTTATTTATTATTTAAAATCTAAAATGCTTGAGAATTTTCTCCCCCTCTCTTTTTCTGTGTCCCCTCCACTTCTTCTTTAATTCGTGAATTTTTCTTTTTTAATCTTTATTACTCACACACACACACACACACACACACACACACACACACACACATCACCACAACCACACATAACCCACACATTAACATAATAATATAGTAGAATACAAGCATGAATTGTGGAGGCTAACCAAAGAAGCTGATTCTAAAATTTGTATAGAAAAACATGAGTAAGAGTAGTCAGGCAAATCCTGATATCACAGTATAATAACTAGACACTTGAATATGTCACAAGTCTACTATACACATAAAATATCATATTGGTGCCATGAGGACACCTTCATGTGTGTTCCGGTCAGTATATACCTGCTTCTGGAAATGTTTTGTTGTTGTTATATTTTGTTTGGTTTCGGTGTTTTTGTTTCTTTTTTTTATTAATTTATTCATATTACATCTCAATTGTTAGCCCATCCCTTGTATCCTCCCTTTCTTTCCTCCCTCCCGCTTCCCCCTCTACTCCCTTCCCCTATGTCTGTGACTGAGGAGGACCTCCTCCCCCTGTATATGCTCCTAGGGTATCAAGTCTCCTCTTGGTGACTTATTATCTTTCCTCTGAGTGCCACCAGGCCTCCCCATCCAAGGGACATGGTCCGATATGGGGCACCAGAGTTTGTGTGAAAGTCAGATCCCCTTCTCCACTTAACGGTGGAGAATGTCCTGTCCATCGGCTAGACTGGGTAGGGGTTCAAAGTTTACTGCCTATATTTTCCTTGGCTGGTGCCATAGTTTGAGGAGGACTCCAGGGCCCAGACCCGCCTGTATTTTTCCAGGACCCTCTGGATCCTTCTATTTCCTCATTCTCCCAGGCTTCTCACCCCTAAAGTCTCAATAGGATTTTCTCCCTTCTGACCCACTTTCTTGGTAGGTAAAGTTTTTCATGGGGGCGTACCCCTTGGCCTAGTGTCTCGATATAAGTGAGTATATACCATTTGACTCTTTTTGCTTCTGGGTGAACTCACTCATTATGATAATTTCTAATTCGATCCATTTGTCCACAAATTTCGGAAATTCCTTGTTTTTAATAGCTGAATAGTATTCCATAGTGTAAATATACCACAGTTTCTTTATCCATTCTTCTACTGATGGACACGTAGGTTGTTTCCATGTTCTGGCTATTATGAATAAGGCAGCTATGAACATGGTTGAGCATATGTCCCTGTTGTGTGGTAGTGCATCTTCTGGGTCTATTCCAAGGAGTGGAATAGCTGGGTCTTGAGGAAGCCCTATTCCCAGTTTTCTGAGAAAGCACCAGATAGATTTCCAAAGTGGTTGTACTAGTTTGCATTCCCACCAGCAATGAAGGAGTGTTCCTCTCTCTCCACATCCTCGCCAGCATGTGGTGTCAGTTGAATTATTGATCTTAGCTATTCTGATGGGTGTAAGATGGAATCTCAGTGTCGTTTTTTTGTTTCAATGAGTATGGATTTAATTAAACTGCTTTCCAATGATTTTCAAACCTAAACTGTAGAAGAAGGACACTTTCAAGTGAAATATGAAGATAAAATAGAAAGAAAAAAAGCACGGTATGGGACTTATGAAACTGAGGACATGGGCAAGCTTATTATCACAGTATGCTGAGTATTACATTATGAGTAAATTTTACTAAATGATTTAACTGAAATTGAAGTGTGTGTTTCTTTTTTATTCTAAAGTATATTTAAGTTATCTGGATTATTTTAACTGACTTTTCTAGGGATGTTTCTAAAACTGTATTTTCTCTGTGTTTCTGTTTTATAATCTTTTCCTATTTGCTTCACACAGTGGGATCCTCACCATAGATGTTTTTGTTCCAGAAATTCTCTCCTTTAGCAACATGTATTCTACGAGTGTGCTGACAGGAATAAAGGTGTTAAGAACAATGGTCAACATACAGAAGAAAAACAAAGACCATACCACCAACAAAACTGTTGACTTGAGTGAAAAGCAAATGAAGTCAGGTCTATATTATATTTCTTTGTCTTACAAAATAACATTGCCATTAAACTAATTTAATGAATGGCTGCCTATACAAAGGAAGAATTAGTCAACTCTATGTTCTCATTTCAAACCTATATGTACTTTTGTACCTGTTTAGTTTATTTCATATTCATGTATGAGTATGAAAACACTTTCTTTCTTTCTTCTTTCCTTCCTTCTCTTTTTCTTTCTTCCTCTTTCTTCCTTTCTTCCTTCCTCTTTCGTTCGTCCTCTTTGTGCGCATGTCCATGTGAGTGCATGTGCAATGTGTGTGCAGGTAAAAGTATTCACATATTGTTATTCTTCAGCTGCATCCACCATGGGTTTTGAGTCAGCCTCTCCCCTTAGCTTGAGACTTGTCAATTTGTCTAGGCTGGCTGGTCAGCAATTTCTGAGGACTCTCCCAACTCTAGTTCACCAGTACTGGGATTATAGGCATGTTACCATCAAGTTTGGCCTTTTTATGTGTGTTCAAACAAAAAAAGAGGTGTGGGGATAGAATTCAGAATGTGTTCACTTAGCTTAGATGAGTATCAGTATCAAGGCTCCATACTTATGGGGCAAATA
>OU015760.1:11883096-11897252 GCA_907169655.1 Acomys percivali | reverse complement strand
CTGGGATACAGAGCTTCATTATGTGACACAGGCTGACCTCAAACTCATGATCTTCTCTTGCTTCAAACTTCAAAATACTGGGATTAAAGGTAACATAGACCTTTAATCCCAGGTAACTACTTTAAGGTAACTACTCCTGTGTTGAAATAATTTTTTTTTAGACTTGAATTATTCTTTTAATTTTTAATTTTTTTAATTTATTCATATTACATCTCAGTTGTTAGCCCATCCCTTGTATCCTCCCATGCCTCCCTCCCTCCCACTTCCCCCCCTACTCCCCTCCCCTATGTCTGTGACTGAGGGGGACCTCCTCCCCCTGTATATGCTCATAGGGTGTCAAGTCTCTTCTTGGTGACCTATTATCCTTCCTCTGAGTGCCACCAGGAGTCCCCATCCAAGGGACATGGTCAACTATGGGGCCCCAGAGTTTGTGTGAAAGTCAGATCTCCTTCTCCACTCAACGGTGGAGAATGTCCTGTCCATCGGCTAGTCTGGGTAGGGGTTCGAAGTTTACTGCTTATATTTTCCCTTATAATCTACAGATTACTTTTATTAAGAGGACAAGTAACATCAATCAGAGTATTTTCTTTGGATACTCTAGTGTGACTGCATATGGGATCAAATTTCTTTCTATCTGGATCAGGCATGTTGCAAAATCTACAACAGTACCTGATCCTTGGTAAGGGCCTAATAGTATTTATTTAATCAATCAACTTCAGCCAGTCAGTGTCAGGTTGACTGGAAGACAAGAAAGAAGATAAGGAGAGCTTGACAAGCATATAGCTGAGGTGTGCCCTTTATCTATTAAACATTTCCTTTTAATTCATTAGGGATCAACACTGTAGCTGGGTGAACTATGTGTGTGCCTAAAATTTTGTGTACTGGCTTATCAACCAGCAAAAGGGTTCTTTTTAATCCTAACATTGTGAAAAACAGATTCTTACACATTTTCTCATGTACTAGACTACCTGAAAGAGATTGTTACCAAAGATTTTAGGGTCAGAGCCTAGGCCACAATAGTCTTCCAAAAGCTAATCAATAAACCAATTAGACACTCAAAGTGATAATACAAGGCAGAGAAAGGTGATTTATTCACATGGGCACATTGGGAAGAAGAGCAAACAAAAAGATTCAGTGACCAAAACTCTAAGTCTGTGTTCAATCAAATAGAGAGCAAGAGATATGCATAGCTATGAGTTCCTGGTCAAGATGTAGGTTCAACTATCATCCTCTTTTGGGCTACACTCACTCCCTAAAGGTGGTTGCACAAAGTGTCAGAATGGTGTCAAATCTCTTCCCAAGAAGCAAGTATAATTTCTTGCTGGCACCAGGGTCCCAGCCCTTTTTTTCTTCCAGCATGAGCATCTAAGTGAAATGCTAATTTCTTGGGGTCCATTGTTTCAATAGGCTGGCAGCCAAGTGGAGACACAGATGTGATTTCAGGATATCATCTTTCTACCAGGACAGTTAGAAGATTAGTTAATTAAAAGTAATTATAGAACACTATGTAATTAACTTATTAAATCATATCATGTGATTTAGTGTGATGGTCGAAGGAGTTGTGCTATATACTATGGAGGCTAGAGCAGGATAATTGTAAATTTAAAGGCTTCCTGGGCTACAGAGTGAGTCAAGGTCACCCTGGCCAACTTAGTGCGTCTCTTGTCTCAAAACAAAAATGTAAAATAAGTCTGGCGATAGAACTCAGTGATACTGTGTGCATCTAGCTTACATAAATTCTTGGTACAAGCTTCATTCTTTGAAAACAAAGTACTAATTAATTGAATTAACTTTACATTTTTTTTCTAGTACTGGCATTGAAATCCCCATTGGAAAAAATTGTCTTTAGCACCCAAACCTAAGGAACAAACATATATTCAAACTAAACCTGATTGTAAAATAACTCTAGCTGTGAACATTCCAGAAGAGGAAACTGCTTCACCATATTTTTGTTCAGTACTGATTATCCTCAAGTACACCAGTCTCTGGTCCTTAATCACATCCGGGGATGTAAATCAAGTCAAGTCATTCTAGATGATCTAGGATACCTACAATTTTAAGTGGTTAGGCTAAGAAAAAAGGAAAAAAAAAGATCTTTTTGCTTTGGGAAGAATTAGTTACCAAGAGAAACTGAAACTTTGAACTTATTTGGATGCAATTTGGCATCTTTTCAGATGCAGATCACTGTGTCAAGTGAATCTGAGAAACTACCTTGGACTTTGGCAGTTTAACAAAGTCAGGTTTTCGAACAGTGCCTTAGGTAGGATGAGTCTGGACAGGTATCTTTTGTTGATACTTGAAGTTGATACAAGTGCTACTGCAGTTGAAAGAAGTAAAGGCTATAAGGGTGAAGAAGGTCATGTCCTATACATATTTTTGTAGCAAAGACTCTGTTAATCCAAACAAATAACTTAATTACTTACTCTAAGATGTTTCTTCAAGGACAAAAACAGAATGAATGCTAATATCTTCTTGGTAGAGCTATAGAAAACATCAATTGAGATAATGTTTGCAGCACTAGCTCAGTGTCTGGCACTTCCTAGTATTCTTCCTGGTAAGAATAAATCATTTATTTCAACATTCATATATTTGTTTTATTATAAATTCCTTACACAATTTTATTAGACTTCTGCAATTTGACTGTGGCTCCTATTTTAAGATCAATGCCCTGTAATTTGATGGACAACATACTTTTAAATCTGAAATTGTCTTAAGGCAACCACCACTTACATATGCAACCAGCAAGAGTATTTTTATTTCACAAAAGCAAAATCCTGCATGCAGGGGTCAGCCACTTTACAAAATGGCAACCCTGGATGTTGGCTTGCAGGCCTTTTACTGGTAAAGAGGAGGATTCCAGAAAACGTTAGGTAATCTAAAACTTGATGGTGGGCAACAAGGCAGTTACATGGGTCAGTTTTTGATTGGTACAGGCCCAGGTAGCCAGCAGACTGCATTCTTGTCTCATGAATGTTTTTTTTTCCCCCGCTTGAACTTGTTTTATTTTTTTCCATTTCTTTTTTTTTTATTAATTTATTCTTATTACATCTCAATGGTTATCCCATCCCTTGTATCCTCCCATTCATCCCTCCCTCCCATTTTCCCCTTATTCCCCTCCCCTATGACTGTTCCTGAGGGGGATTACCTCCCCCTGTATATGCTCATAGGGTATCAAGTCTCTTCTCGGTGACCTGCTGTCCTTCCTCTGAGTGAATGTTTAACCACAAGATGAAATACCAAACTATGTAAGGATGCCAAGCATAGATGGCCAAGCTTGGGATAAGATTTCTCCATACTTTGTGGCTATCTCCTAGCCACCCCTTTCTCTGATTTGCTGCCCTTCTTATGTACGATTTTTCCTGGAACTGATAATTTTTCAAGGTCAGGCCTGGTCCTACAGTGGAGACTAAGCTCAAAATGGAGTCACAAATTGTCCTTTCAATACAAGAGGGAATTATCATTTGTGCATTTGTTTTTTTCTTGCCATCTGAACTTTAATTTATAAATCTCAACAAAATAGTACTGTAGACGTCCTTTGACCACTCACTGCCTTCAAAAGTGGTTTCAAGATTAATCATACCTGGGCTACATAATGAGGTTGTGTCTCAAAAAAGAATTGACTTTCGGTTCCACTTTAACAAGCCCATTTGGAGTCATTACAGTTTCCACAGTTAAGTACTTCTGAAGCACACATTCTTTAATTGACAGATTGTTTCAGCTTCTTCAGAGCTATTGCCATCTATTATGCCAAACAATCTGAATATTCAGCTGTCATGAAATTAATATGTATATATGGTAGAAAAGTTACTGCACTAAGGCTTTCAACTTAGAAAAGCAAATACTTCAAGTCTGTCATAATGTGACTATGTGATTAAGAGGCATAGCATTTTTGATGTATAATTTAGTCGTAAGTCTGCATTGCCTTAAAATAGAGTGAGTTGTTAGCCTTGTTATTGTCTTCCTATCATGTATTAGTCCTTCATTACTATACATATTGTAATGGATGAATGAACTTGGCCTCCAGATCATTTGCTCTAGTCTTTTGGGTTAGATCTTTCTATATACTAACATGAAATAAATGAGCCAACAGACAAATAAAACCATGTACAATAGGATGAGATTCATTTTATCCTTTCTAACATCCATTTCCTAGGCAGAAGCCTGAGTGATCTTTTTAAAAAGTAGAACCTATTATGTTATTCCCTCGCTCAAAAGGTTTTATTGTCTTTCTAATATATCTAGGAAAGGCCTCTCAATTCCTTCTTTGACAGATCTTATATTATCTGGGTCCTGCTCCGTTTGGTTCCCAGGCCCTCCCTCCATCACCCTCTGGCAGTTTCTCCAAATGCACATTATTCTTCAACTGCAGGATTCTGCTGTGGCTGCTCTAGGTTTAGAATGCATTGTCCCTGATTATTTGCTATGTGAGGCTTTTAAATCTCAGTTCAACTGTGCCTTTTTCAGTAAGGCCTTCCTTTAATACCCTAGGAGACAGGCACATTATAGCCAACTGGGCTGTGGAGCCTCCTATTCCTTGATTGCTCTAACTTAGCATCAACCTCCAAGGGTTCTTTCCCTTTGAGTTTTTAAATATTTTTTAATATGACACTCATTGGCACTCCAATTATCTGTCGACTCATTTGCTGTCTACCTTTCCTACTAATATGAAGGCCCCAGTGGCCAAATCAATTCCAGAAACAAAATAAGCACTCAAGAAACACAGGAATAATATTGTTGTAGGCTTCCTGGCCTAAGAAATGGGACCCCATGGCTTTTAAATTTTATTTATTTTTAAAACAGGATGCAGTTTATTCTGTGCTAGCAATGTTTCAGCAGGATTATGCCTTAAAGACAGAGCCCTAATTTAATGGAACAATCATATATATATATATATAATTTTGGCTTCTTTGTCTCCCATATATGGTAGTTTAAACTCTAATTTGGTGCTTCAAGCCCCTGGACAGTGAAGCTAAGGATGACTGCAATATAGAGGAAGGGGAGAGGAATGGGGTTACAGCTTACATGTGCTACAGTAGCATGTATACAACCAGCTCATGTGGTTGTTTCCTGTATTTCTTTTTCTTGGCTCTTGGGGACATCTACTACATACACAGTGCTGATGCCTTTGAGAGGAAGCATCTCTTAGGTATCTGGTAAATATATTATTATCTAGTGGCAGTTTCCAACTTCAGTTCTTCCTTGGACTTATGTTGTTATACAAAATGTCCACAAACTACAGTGTACTTGATACATTATTAAAATAAAGATATATAAGGATCTTTCAAACTAGAATGAGAAAATAATGGATAATTGCTATTTTTAATATTTCAAAAAGAATGATGACAATCTTATCTTTTGTGGATAGACTGTGTAGAGAGCAAATACAATAATAATTTAAGGCCTTGTCTACAATGCTGTTAATTCATAATGATTAACACTTTTATGTCTCTTATAAGATAGGTGAATAGTCAAGGATAATTTAATTTTCTAGTAAAAATCTTTCAAGTGGGAAAAGGAAAGAATAGGTTATTTGAGACTGAAGGACATTGGAGGAAGTGACCTTTATATATTTAATCCACTTCAAAATTCTATGATTCTTAGAGTATAATTCAAAATTCATAGTTGTAAGCTCCAAGGCTCGATATAGCCAGTTGCACCAGAAGCGGATATAATGAAGGGAGTAGATAACCTCACAGATTCTCCAAGATGAAAAATATGAATATTGAAACATATTTGGGAACTGTGACATTATAATGATACTTTATTTTGAATATTTTAAGACTGTGGGTATTTTACTTGACTACTTTTAAGAAAAGTTTTATTTATTTTGTGTGTGTGTATGTATGTACATGTGTCTGCAGGTGTAGACCAAATGTTGACCCTGGGCTGCTGAAGCCTTCTTTTACACAGGTGTTGGGGATTTGAACTGCTCCTTATGATTGTATGGCAAACACTTTCTCCACCAAATGTTCTCCTCAGTCCTGAGAGAAAAATTTGTATGAAATTGATTTATACACGATCCCTATAATTTAGATGTTTGTTGAATGTTTCCCAAAGCCCCATTGTTAACGGCTTGGTTCATTTCTGCTGCAAGGCGGTGGAACCTTGAGGAACTGGGACCTAGCAGTAGGTATGACCTTAGGTCCTAACCCTTTCTTCATATTTTGTTTTTATGCCATGTGTTCATTGGTTTTCCTCAGCTACACACACTTTCAACCATTGCTGTCTACTAGCCGTACCATACTCCTAAAAACAAGGATCTACCCAGTCATTGACTGAAATCTTTAAATAATGAAACAATAACATTTTTCTCTTTAGAAAATAATTATTTAGCCAGGAATGGTGACACCCTTTTAATCCCAGCACTCAAGGAGGCAGAGGCAGGCAGATCTCTGTGAGTTTGAGGCCAGCTTCGTCTACAAAGTGAGTCCAGGACACCTAAGGCTATACAGAGAAACCTTGTCTCAAGCAAAACAAAATGAATAAAAAACACAAAATAACAATTTTAGGTATTTTGTTATAATGATGGAAAGCCACCACAGGTATCTGTATTATTTATCCTGGTTGGTAATAGCAATTTTGTCCCTATAATTCATATGATTAACAGGGAGTGAGAAAGCAAACCCATGAAGCTAAGGAACAACATACTGAATGATCAGTGTTATTTATCAGTTTAAGGTAATATTAAACCTATGCAAAGCCCCCACTAGACTCACTCTCTTCTAGATTATGTTGCAGCTCTAGAAATCAAATAGACATTTATGGTATAAATATTTTTGCCTGTTTGCCCTCCAGTTTCCATGTTAACTTCCCAACACTATAGGACACTCACCCAAAAAGAAAATCCCAACTTTTTTTTTCTCTCAGAGAATTAACGACTTCTAACTTCTTTGCTTCTATGTCTTCCCATCTCTTATTGCAAGGAATAGTTTCTAATCTGAATAGTAGTACCCTGCTGTCACTTAGGCATGTGTTTTTAAACATTGTCTATGCCCAGGCACTCTCTAATATCCCTCAAGTTGAACTTACCTGTTGTAGCTAAGAAACAAAATTGGAGGTTAGATGAGTTTGTTTTGATTGGTTGTACGTTCCTTTTATTGAACTTGAACCTTTTATATGGGTTAAATTAGCTTTGATCCAGAAAACATACTATTAAGGAAACAAAAGTCTTCCACAAATGTTCCAAATATAATTGTCTCTACTTGTATATTTCTTCAAACAGTTGTCAGTTCTTAGACTCTTCAAAACTCAATATTGGGCTCCTATTTAGTTATTTGGTCCTAGGCTAATTTTATTTTATTTACTTTTTATAGTTCCATACATGTATGCATGGCATTGTGATCATATTTACCCCTGTTACTCTGCCTTGTCATCCTCTCATGCCAAAACCATTCTTCCCAATTTGTCCCCTCCCTATTTTCATGTCTTTTGTTTTCTATGATGCACTGAGTTTAATTAGGTTTGCTTGTATGAGCATAAACTAGAGGATTTTTTTGCTAAATATGAGGCAACCTACCAGTGGCTATACCACTGAAGGAATGATCCCCATCCACTGTTAACAATTAACTGCTAATAGCACCTCTGAATTAACCACTGTCCACTGCAAAAAGAAACTTCTCAGACCATGGCTGAGAGAAGCACCAATTTATGTACATAAAAAGCATAAATATTTAGGAAGTACTAGAGAGATGGAAGCAGCAAAACATCATCAAACCAGGAACTTTCAACATTTAGAAAAGATACCAGATTGAGGGAACACAAACAAAGGTGATATCACAGAATCAGGAGCTCACACTAGCCGGTAGGAATTGGCTGTGGAAGAAACAGTCTTGGTGGACCCCCTGGCTGAGAGTATCTCTGATTACTCTTTAGATTTTCATTTCCACCACAGACACTTTTATGCCATAAGATAAATAATAATAAATAAATAATAGTAACCTCCGTTGGAAATGGTTTACTTTCTAGATGTTCTCAAAGATGTAGTGTTTTTTTTTAATGCCTATACTGGTAGAGTTATTGTTTTGTTATTTGTTGTTATTGTTGTTTTTCTTTCTTCCTGTTACAGAGTTAGTTGTATAGCCTGCCTTGGGACAGAGAATTTAGAGAAACACTTGAAACAAATGTGCTGGGGTCTTGTCCAAGCAAGCATTTTTTCACTCCCAGAGTTTACTTTCAATAAGGTTGAATGGTACTTGACAGGTTACCAATGGAATGTTTAATTCAGCTTTGTAATTTGCAAAATAAAAACCAAAATCTCCACAGTAGTGTCTAGCTTGACTCCAGGGTTTCCATTAATCATTTTTGCCCATGTTCCTTCTGGATTGCCCTCTTCTAACCACAGTAACTTTCTTTCTGGACCACCAATGGACCATTTTTCCTTAAGGCTTTTAGGATATCCATCATGATAAACATCTAACTGTCCCTTTGTCACATCTTAGCTGAGTTCTCACTTCCCCAGGGAAATACTCTAACTCTCCCTTTCCTTTCATGTTCCCATGGTATGTGAGTCATAATATCTTCCACTTTCTTTCAAACCTACAATGGATATTTTTGGTTTTTAACCTTTTGGCATGTCACTAACCATTCTTCTCAAATTTCAAGTTCAGAAATTTCCTATTATAAATAATCTGTAGTCAATATAATTGAAAACATATATAACTATTCTTGGTATGGCTATAGTCAGACTATGATTCTCAAACTCAGATTTTGCCACACATTCCATGCAGCATGTTGAAGAATTGGGCTACATCAAATCTCTACTGGTTTTTAGCAAATGATCACCAGCTTGGTTGTTTAAAATAATGCACTTTTTTTTAAGTGTTCAGGGTGTCAGAACCTGAAGGTTCAAAAGTTCAGGTCAAGGTAGCTGAAAGAGCTACAGAGACACCAGAGACATTTGGCTACCTTAACTTTTCTTCTAAACTTCCTTACATTTCTTGGTTGTGGCCTCCTTTCTTTTCCAGTGCTTATGATGGAAAATTATGCTTAGATACCACATTGCATTTTGGGAACCTCTCTGTCTACCCTCCACTTCCAGGACACACAGAATTATGTTGAGTTCACACAGGTAACCTGAGATAGTCTCTGTAGCTCAAAATCTTTAATCAAAGCACACTTGCAAAGTTCTTTAGCCATGTAATTTAGTGTGTATAAAGGTTTCCAAGATGTTATGAGTTCTTTTTTTTTAAATTTTATTAATTTATTCTTGTTACATCTCAATGGTTATCCCATCCCTTGTATCCTCCCATTCTCCCCTCCCTCCCATTTTCCCCTTATTCCCCTCCCCTATGACTGTTCCTCAGAGGGATTACCTCCCCCTGTATATGCTCATAGGGTATCAAGTCTCTTCTTGGTGACCTGCTGTCCTTCCTCTGAGCGCCACTAGGTCTCCCCCTCCAGGGGACATAGTCAAATGTGAGGCACCAGAGTACGTGAGAAAGTCATATCCCACTCTCCACTCAAGAGTGGAGACTGTTCTGACCATTGGCTAGATCTGGGTAGGGGTTTAAAGTTTACCGCCTGTATTGTCCTTGGCTGTTGCCTTAGTCTGAGTGTGACCCCTTGGCCCAAATCGTCCTATCATAATGAGTTCTTATTCAGATCACCACAGTGTTTATTAATTGTCTGTTAGATCTCACAGTCTCTCTATTAGATTTTCTGCTCCAAGATAGCAATATTTATATCCATTTTTGTTTCTTGTTATGCTCAGTAGACTCTTTGCCCTATAGTAGACACTTAGAAGATATTTTCTAATGAGTGAATATGTTTTGTGATATAATTTTGGAAGATTATCTTTCTTCTGTGGTTTACTTTTGAAAAATATGATTATTAAGCTAGAACAGGGTAAAACATTTTAATTTCTCAATTATTTATTATTAATTACTCAGCATTAACACCAATGTTATGTAATCTTATCTTATCTGTGTGGGTTATGATCTAAGACTCCCAGTAAATTCCTGAAAGTGAGCATTGTATCTTATATAAACTATTTCCTATGCATACATATGTGAACAAAGTTTAAGGGACAGAGATTAGCAATATCATGAAGCTGAACAATTTCAATACTACCAACTAATAATAAAACAGAACACTTATAATAATATTCTGAAATAAAATTTATTTGAATAATCATTTTCTCTCTTCCTTCTTTTTCAAAATATCCCATTTAAAAAAGAACAATTATAACCATGTATTCAAAGTATTTTTCTACTTCCTCTTAACTCTCCCTTTCTCTCCCCTTACCCACTTTCTCTTCATTCTCCCTTTATTTATCAATATGCCCCCTCCCTTTTTTTTCACTTAAAGAAAGTGTCTCTTTGGTATAGTCAAATTGTCAAAAACACAATTCATCCCTTTGGGATCACTATTAAATGATGTATGATTACAAAAGTGCCAACAGTTGGCCTAATAACAAGATGGTTGCTAAGTAACGAGAGAGTAACACATATATAGCATGGCTATACTGATAAAGGTGTGATTTCTATCTGAAACATCAAGCAAGAGTACACACCTCATGATTTTGTTGCCTTGCTTAGAGGAACTCATAATGTATGAATTGTTTATTTGATATTCAGTTTTCTATTTATTATTTTCAGATGTTTGCTGACTAAGGCAAAACTATAGAAAATGAAACTGTAGATAAAACTTGCAACTCTGTCTAATACGTATTTAACAAATGATTTATGTAATTTTAGATCTGTGAGGCAATATTTTCCAATTGTAGAGAAAAGGGATCAGAAACCATTTGCTTCTGAATACATTTGAACAATACATTTGAAAGAGAGTCCTACTTAGGAGTTCAACTGAGGAGCATTGTACTGGTTAGCTCAGAGACTATCATTTCCAGCCTTCCTGATGGGAATGAAGATATTATAAAGAGCCAATTTTGCCTCAATCCACTTTTGAGTATCAGACTACTGAAAAAAATACCACCACCACCAGCACCACTAGCCCCCAAATTAGAATTTTGCCAGGAATATCAAGTAGAGGAAAGGAAAGGGCTGGTGTCATGGTGTAGTCAGAGTGGGAACATGGAATTCTATGAAGATTTCACACAGTCTTGACAATTTTCAGGCCATCTGTCAGAGAAACTGGAACTGAGACAATGATGATGGACCAGGACTGCTTAGTTATGCATATGTCTTGTCATCTATTTAAACCTAAACCTCCTGTTGAACCTGAGGATGGTCTTGATGGGGTAGCATCACTGGACCTCTTTGCTCCTCTTCCCAAGGTGACCTGATCACACTAAATTAGTTGACTTTCCTCCTTTTTATTATTACATTGTTTACTTGGCTTACTGAGAATGTGTAAGAAAGCCTATGTTTTTAGAACTGTCAGAGCACAGACTCTGACACTAATAACTCTGGTGAATTCCACATCAAAATACCATGGACCTAAAATAAATGTATTTTCTGCCAGCGGTAGTGAGATGCACATGAAGTTCCAACATTTGGGGAACTGAGGCAGAATTGTAATGTCTTGCCTAGCCTATGTCTCAACAAAATAGATATGTTTTCTCACACTTCAGAGGGCTGATTATGGAAGCAGGATTGATTTCTAATAAAGTCTTTCTTCTTGGTTTGCAAATGTCTATGTTTCCCCAGCATCTTATATGTTTGTAAAAACAAATAGTATATCTTTGCTATTTTTTGTTTTGTTTTTCAAGACAAGTGTAGCCTTGGCTGTCCTGGACTCACTCTGTAGACTAAGCTGGCCTCAAACTCACAGTGATCCATGTGCCTATGCCTCCCCAAGTGCTGGAATTACAGGTGTGTGCCACCGAGCCCAGCTCTGGGATATATCTTATTCTGATAAGTATATCAGTCCTACTGGACTAGGCTCCCACCTCATGGCTTCATTTAACTTCTCCTCTTAAAATGTCATATTTCCAAACACAGACAAACTAGAGAATTAGAACAGTAACTGATGACATTTGAAAGAACATAGTGCAGTTTAGCCAACCTTAACAAGCCCAATAAGATCACACAGTACATTTCATGTCATGCCTGTCACTTGTGAATTGTGATACTGAAGTTATTTTTCTTACTGTTATTGTCATCTATTTATTTTTACATAGTATTGCTTCATGAGACATTTTCATAAAAGCATATAATGAATTTGTTTTTCTTTTTTTTGAGTTTCAATTTATTTTATTTTATTTTTAACACATTTTTATTGAAAAATAAAATCATTCATATTACATCCCATTTGCTATCCCATCCCATGCATCCTCCCATTCCTCCCTACCTCCCACTTTCACCCCATTCCCCTTCCCTATGACTGTGACTGAGGATGACCTCCTCCACCTGAATATGATACTAGGGTATCAAGTCTCTTCTTGGTAGTCTGCTATCCTTCCTTCGAGTGCCATTGGGCCTCCCCAACAAGGGGACATGGCCAAATAAGGGGCACTAGAAATCATGTGGAAGTCAGTCCCCAGTCTCTACTTAACTGTGGAGAATGTTCTGTCCCTTAGCTAGATCTGGGTAGGGGTTTGATGATGACGGCACGTATTGTCCTTGGCTGGTGCCTTAGATCGGGCAGAACCCCTGGGCCCAGATCCGCCCATCATAGTGTTCTTGTAGGTTTCTAGGACCCTCTGGATCCATCAATTTCCCTATCTCCTATATTTTTCTCACCTAGAGGAACTTGTTTTTCTTTTTACCTTTCAATCCTCCTGTTACTTCCTTTATTCCTCTAGACAGGTTCACTTCATTCACACCACACATGCAGGTCTGACACCACTTGATATTCACCTGAAGGGCTATAAACTAACATTCACAGAGACACCTACATGCCAATGTTACTACAGCACTATTCACAGAAGCCAAGCTCTGGAATTGGCCTATGTGATATATATGATTATCACATACATGTGTTTTATTCAACCATAAGGAAGGATTATGTTATTTAATAAAAGCAAAATATGTCATTTTCAAACAGTAAAATAAAGATCTGTGTGTTAAGAAAATCAAGTCAGATTTAAAAAGACAATTGTTTTATCTCATTATGGATTTTAGATTTTTCATACAATTACTTTTACTTCCAGTCTTTAGTCATAATCTTATTTAAAATGGAGAGACTCTTCTCATTTATTATTTGTTCTTAAGGATTGAATTACATGGTAAATATAGTCACACAACATATCTAAGAAACCAATAAATGTCAGTGACTTGACAATTATTTAAATAGTGGTAGAATAGTTAAGCATCTGAATGTACTTTTTGTGACATTCGAGAGTAATCATCAAACAGAAAAAAAGTCTGCACAAGAGACTACAAAAGACTGATGCAGCACAAGAAGTATTATAGTTATTTGAGCCTTTTTTCTTGAGATAGTCTCATATAGCCCCAGCAGGCCTTGAACTCCTTATCCTCTGGATTCTACTTCTTAAGTGCTGAGGTTACAGGCAAGAGATGCTGTGCCCATCTTAAAGAACAGATATTTTTATGGACCTAAACACTGTCCACTCCTTCCTTGTAAAAGCTAGCACAGCTAATTTGACCCAGTAACCACATTGCTAAATAACTCAAATCTAACAGACATACTATAATGATTTATCAGTTTCATCTTTCCCTGTAAGTACTTGTCAAGAAGGCATTATAAAGAACTTAGTTCTAGCTGTGTCCCTTGAGATAGAAAGTCATAATTCTATAATATGGAGTAAATGCTGCAGTACAGAAATGAATCATAAAAAAAAAAGATAGTTTGAAGAGTCCTGTCATCAGGCCTCTTAATCTTACTAGACCCAAGACAGAAAGGAAGAAAAGACTGTAAACTCTGGGTGACACAACAAAATTACCACATTCTTAGCTAAAACAGGGATAAAAAGAGGGCTTAAAACATTCATTGTGGTAAAAGAAGACAAAAAAGCAAAGTATATTTTGCAGAAAAATTTAAACCTTGGGCATTAGGACATTTTTTGCAATGGAGTACATTGTAGCATATTTATGAAAGAAAAGCTGGAAGAGGTCCATCTACCTACCAACAGCTGAGTCATTAAATAAGTCGTAGGTAAGTTCCATCCTGAAACATGAGAGAACAGAGAAAAAAAACATGATATACATCCCCATGTCCCTGGATACATATATAGAAAGAATATAGGTATGTTTTGTTGAAAAGCCAAACTCTATTTCATCAAAACAAAGTTGTAT
>OU015760.1:11858369-11883086 GCA_907169655.1 Acomys percivali | reverse complement strand
AGTTGTATTATTTATGTGTCATGAAGAAATCTCACCTAAGCTGTGGTTGCTAGCACAAAATATGTTCAAGCTCAGTCATGTCAGTTATTTCCAGTATGGGTGGAAGAGGGGCAACCAAAGCTCCTAAGTAGCTATTGGCATTTGAGGGCTGCTGAGGGATGGAGAATCACTTTTCTTTCGAAATATGGACACTAGCAGGTTGGCTATTCCCCAGTGGATGAGCCTCAGACCTATGCATATATCGGTTGAAAATAAAAGTAAACAGGACATGAAGGTAGAAGAGAAATGTGTTGGCAGAGGACTAGGGAGAGTTTTAGGGAGAGAAAAGTGTAAATATAATAAAAATATACTGTATATCTATATGAGATAGTCAAAGATAAAAATAAATACTATCAAAAATAATAAATATATACATTATGACAGAAGTGATTGATAACCTATATTTTTGTTTTATGAGAGACAGTTTTATGGTTTCATATAGAGGATAAGGGATATTATAATTTCATATTTATTATGTAGAATTTTACTATAATACTGTTTTGTTAGTCATGAACTAAAATTATTGTTTATGATGACTTGGTTGGGATAAAATTTTAGGTGAGAAAAATCCTCTTGCTTGGTGTGTTTAAAAGAATACTCCACTTGGGACCCTGCTAACCACACCAGCCAGGGAAACAGGTAACCCAACTGCAGATCTTCACCCTTCCTCCTTTGCTCCAAAAGCAATCTTCTAGCCTCAGACTCAGCTCTTTAGCAGACCCCCTGCTGCAGCCTCCATCCCCTCCTACCCCCATCTCCAGTGGGACACACAGATCTTCCTCTCCAACCTTCTTTATCTCCACTCATTCTATTATCCCAGCTCCCAAACCCAGCAGGTACTCATTAGGAACCCACTAAACAGGCCTGTCAGGGAAGCAGGTAGGCTAACTGCAGTTCTTCACCTCTCCCTCCCCTTTTCCCAATCCAATCCCTTAGTCTCACCGGAGCTCTGTAACACACCACCTGCTGTGGCCTACCCTACCTCTCTGTCCCCATCTCCAGGACAGGGTCTCTTCCCACCTTCCTCTTCCTATTATTCCAGCCCCCAACTCCAGCAAGCATTCCCTAGAAGCCTGTGAGCCAAGCCTACCAGAGAAGCAAGTAGACCAGCTAATCAGGAAGATGAGGTTCAGATCTTCACTCTCCCTCCTCTCCTCCAAAGCCAATAACCTTTCCTTTTCCTAGCTCTGTAGACTATCTGCTCTGTATTCTTGGTTCCCATTTCCAGAGATGAAGCAATCCTAGTCTACTTTCCTCCTATCTGTAGCCCATCTTAGCCACTCTCTCTTAACCTATCCACATTCCTAAGTGTCAGCTTCCAATACTTAGAAACACAGTTTACCAGGACCATGAGTGGCCACACCTAGCAGGATCCCACAATTTCCTACTAGGGAACACTCAGCTACCACAACCTCCTAAGAATTAGAGAGGGCAACAAAAACCAAGCAGTAAAACCTCCACCCAACAAGGACAAGACCAGATATCAGCACCTAGAATTACACTCTTCCTAATACCAGATGCCTAGATGCCAACATAAAAACACAATAACACCCCGGAAAATATGGGTCCACTAAATCCCAGAAACTCTACCCATAGTAGGCCTAAAAAATACCTGAAGCACAAGACAAAGACAGTAAAATAGCCTTTATGAATCAGATAGAGGTTCATAAAGAAGAAAGAAAGAAATCCCTTAAATAAATCTATGAAAATATAAAGGAAGAAAAGAAATAAAACAATTGAAATATTGAAAGGAGAAAAAAACAAAGGAAATATGGAAATGAAAAATTGAGGAACTCAAAAAGGAACCTCAGGACCAAGCCTCACCAACAGAATACAAGAGATGGAAGATAGGCTTTCGGGCACTTAAGGTATGATAGAAGAAATAGATTCCTTGGTCACAGAGAATGATAAATCTAAAATACTCCTTATACAACACATCCATGAAATCTTGGACACTGTGAAAAGATGAAATCTAAGAATAACAGGAATAGAAATAGGAGAAGAAAACAAAGGTGGAGAAAATATTTTCAACTGTGGGACCCTGCTCAAAGGTTGAAGTCTGGCATTTCCAGATAGCCTTGAGCTCAGGACAAAAACAATGGACTTCTGTTCACAGTGTGTTTCCCTCTTCACCTGATCTGGAAAGTGCTAGATCCTCTAAGGAGCTTCACATAGCCCTCAGGAAAAATTACAGGCTCAACACTTTTCTGATAAGAAACCTGTTCAGCAAGCCTCTGGTCATTCCTGGAGATTCCCACCCTATGCTAATGATTGGCTTTCAACCTTTAAGCTGTACCTGAAGATTTTCTCGCACTGATAGGATATTTAAGCACTGCTTTTCTCTCTTATGAATGGGTTGTTCTGTTACATATAGATTAAAGATCCCTGGCATCTTTAGCCCCAGTGAATCAAACATATTCACCCTCAAACCCCTCCCCACTGCCCAATGTTTATAAGTCCCTGATTCACAAATAAAGGTGGGCTGGCTTTCTCTCTGGAATTTATCATTTATTCTGAGGAAGGAAAGGCTCTTGAAGAATCTCCACAGACTGAAACAAGCTTGGCTGCCAATCAGACAGCCACTTGCCAGGCTGCCTCGAGCTCCCAGACCACTTGAGGCTTGACTGCTTGCTGTCCACCATATATATGGCCCTGACCACCATGAACTTCAGCTGTTCACCAGCATGTGGAACTGCATTGTCAGCCATTGACTTGCCTTTACCAGACCTCCCTTCCAAACAGTTTTGGAAATCCATGCACATCCTATGCCTTGCTTAGCATGGCAGCTGAACAAAGGGCTGTTAACACTTTGATATCATAGGCTTTCAGAACTCCTGAGTTTCCACTGCTGCTTGATACCAGCAATCTCATTTTAAAAGAGCTAATTATAACACCCAGTGGAAAACTCATTTCTACCTCCCCCAGTGAGACCTTGAGCCTCACCTAGTGTACTGGCCTTGCCCTGAGTGCTCTAAGCCACTCCTGAGAGAGGAATGGGACCAGCACCCAGACCAACCCACTGGACACAAAACCCAGGCCACTGCCAGAGGAAGAATGACATTCAACAAAATCATAGAAGAAAATTTCCCTAACCTAAAAAAGAGGTGCCTATCAAGGCATAAGAAGAATACAGATTACAAAATATACTGAACCAGAAAAGAAAGGCCCCTCAGCACCTACTAATCCAAATACTAAGTGCACAAATCAAAGAAACAATATTGCAAGCTGCAAGGAGAAAGACAAAATAACATATAAAGACAGACCTATTTGGATAATCCCTAACTTCTCAATGGGAACTTGCTATTTTTAGGAACAAATTCCCAATCATTCAATTTTACCAATAAAGCTCAGGAGCCAGATACAGGGGTGAAAGCCTAATAGCTCAGACAGGCAGAGAAAGCACCCAACTGACCTTTCTACTCAGCTGACATCCCAGAAGGGAAAAGCCCCTCCTAGTCATCTCACATCTCAGAAGGAAAAAGCTCTTCCTCCTTTTCCACACTGTCTTAAATATCCTTCGGCTCAATGTGCCTCTTTTCTACTTCCTGTGCATCTCTCTATCTCTCTTTCAGACATCCTCTCACTCTATGATTTTTTTCTCCTTATTCACTTCCTGTCAATGCAATTGTTTGCTCTGCCTCTTGACCTAGGGTTAACTTTATTTAATCCAGTTTACAGAAAGCTCTTGGGTTAAAGGTGTGTGCTAGGGCTGAGCCACACTACAACCTCTTGTTTACAATAAACAGAAAGCTCTATGGTCAAATATTGAGCCATATCATAATTAAAAATAGATTTTTACAGTTCACAATTTGGGGGTTCACAATCATATTAAACATCCTGCATCTGAGCCTCTAAAAGCCAGAAGAGTCTGGACAGGTATGCTGCAGACTCTAAGAAACCACAGATGCTAGCCCAGACTACTGTACCCAGTAAAATTTTCAATCACAATAGATAAAGAAAACATATTCCATAATAAAACCAAATTTAAGCAATATCTATTTATGAATTCAGTCCTATATAAGGTGCTAGAAGGAAGTAAAATTCCAACCCCAAAAGGTTAGCAATATCCACAAAAACGCAGTTAATAAATAATCCCAGAAAAGCAAATCAAAAGGAGGGAAACACCACCCTCCCTCACCATCATCACCACAACAATAACCTGAAACACAATAGCCCAGGGACCTAGTATAAACCTATATACTACTGTTTTTTAAAAGGTAGCAAAAATGACACCTAATGATAGTGACTGGCCTAGCCATTATCAAAGAACTTTCCTCCTCCAGCAGATGGGAATAGATGCAGAAACCCACAGCCAGAGATTACATAGAGACCATGGAACATAGAGCCCTAAATGGAATGTCTTCATTAAATCTAGAGGCAGAAAGAGCCAGAGGAGATGGAGAACAGTAAGAAAACAAGGCTTTCTACATAAAAAAGACTGATACACACATGAACCCACAGAGACTCACACATACACACACACACACACACACACACACACACATTCTGCAGTCCTTTGTGTATATATATATATTTTTTTTTCCAGTTTAGTGTTTTGGTGAGAGTCCTGAGTGAATACATGGGTCTCTGTGTCTGTATCTGTTTCTTTAGCCTTTTGTTGGGCCTTTTTCACTCTGTATGTTTGATTTGTTCTATTCTAATGTGCCAGTTTTTGTTTTATCTTATTTTCTGTTATTGTTATCCCTTAGAAGTCTACTTGTTTTCTAATGAGAGACAGAAAGGGGGTAGATCCAGATGGGAGGGGAAGTGGGGAAGAACTGGGAAGAGTAGAGGGAAGGAAAACCATAATCAGGATATATTATTTAAGGGAAAAAAGCTATTGTCAATAATAGGAGAGAGGGGAAGAAACTTAAAAAGGGAGAGAGAAAAAAATGTTGGTACGGTCTCCTGACGTCCATCCAATATTGGATCATTATACTAAGGACAAAGTGATTGTCATTCTTATTGAACTTACATGATTTCCATCCCTCTGCATGGCTTTGGAATTTTATTCTCTATTCTCAGAGTTTTGAAGTTCAATGATGTTACTAAATTGCACAGAGTGTATTTTGGCTTAGACTGTCCAATTAAAGAAGTACTTTACTGATTTTGGAAATATGTTATTTATTTAGTGATTTTTCTTGTCTCTGTTCCTCTCTATTCCTCTAATTTATCCTTCTGAAATGTGTGGATTGTCTCTCTGAATCTAGAGTGTATTCTTTTTTAGCTATTCATTTTGCTCCTCAGAGATAATATTCTGGGAAAGTTTCTTAACATTTCTACTGACCTCTTGTGACATTTGAAATTTTACTTACACTTGTCATTTCAGTGAGATATGAATTGATTATGACTGTCCTTTAGCATGGCATCTTTTCTTTGTTACTCTGCATATAATAATACACACATTTCTTTGCATATTTGATTTTGTGTTTTTATCTGGTCCTAAACTTTTCTCTTTTTCAAAAGGTTAATCTGCTGATTCATCTTTTCCATTCCTGTATAAGTTTTCATTCAAATGTCTGAAGATTCTTGGTGTATCATAAAAATTCAAGAAATATAGGAAGGCTGAATATAACAGCATCTTTTATGTATAACTTGATAAGAACATGAGAAACCCACATATGTGGTCAAACATTATTGTGAATGTGATTATGAGAGAGTACCTTTATATGAGTAGTATTTGAATAAGTAGAGAAGTAAAAAACAATTTTTTTTTGCTGTGTGAGTGGGCTCCACTCAATCAGTTGAAGAGCTGAATAAAACCAAAATGCAGAATAGGAGAGAACTCCAATATACCTGGATGCTTCATCTGACACTTATTTTTTTTCTGGCCCTCGGGCTCAGAGAGAAGGATTGACCCCTTTCAAATATTGATCTTGTCCACTTTTTGGCTATTGACTGTCATAGAGTCTCAAGTCTTAGGCTTTAAGAGCCATGCTGGAGCTAAATCACCAGGTATCTCAAATCCTCAGCATGCCATGTTTCCCTAAAGATCTTGTGACTTGTCAACCTCCTAACCCATAATTTTTTGAGACTCATAATAAATATAATAAGCTAATCTCTGTGTTTTTCTCTCATTATTGTCTTTCCCCTTCCCCCACCTGCCACCTGCCAAGTGTATATATTATATTTTTAACAATTTCAACTAATAATTTGAGAACTATTTGAAAATGTTTGGTGTTTGTTTGTTTAGTTTTTTGTTTTGAAATAAAAAGATCATGTTGGACAATGACTGTCATGGTAGATCTCTCCAATTTCAAAATAAGGAGGCTATCTTCTTAGTACTTAAGTCAACCAGATGCCCTAATTTATCCCTAGGAAATTTGTTTTACTTTATATGGACTACTTTTTTCTTTGTATATTGAATTTGTATATTTTTAATGGATATATTGGATGCTGTTTTGCATGCCTATACTGGAGGAGGACTGAAGAAGATATAACTTTGATTCCAATCATCACTTTCATTTTATTTTCTTTGCTTCATCTATTATCAGTTTTCCATTTCTCTATATTCCAGAAGTTGTAGGAATGCCTTTTCTGACTCTTTGCCAGCTCTGAGTTCCACCCTTATGGCTTCATCCGTCTTTCTGTAGTTTTCGCTATTATTTTAATAGCATCCTTGAGGAGATGAGACATATGTAGTCATTTGCTGTTTTTAGTAAAGTAAAAGCTTGGGGGTATAGAAGAAAAATTGGGAAAGAAGAGAGTCCTTTATATTATTTCTGTTCTGTAGTCATGATTCTTTTGTTTTGTTGTTGGCAGAAACTAGCAACATTCAATGTGACTTCTAATAGCCATGTAGTAGAGCAAATATAGGCTTTTAAAGATTTTTCACAGGTGTGTGTATTTATATCTACAAAGGTATTATACTTTATTTGTGTAGTAAATAGTTATATTGCTGTTATTCAGGGAATAGTGGCAAGAAAATTAATAGTCTGCACATGTTCAGTACAGATGCATCCACTTGAAGACTACCTACACAGTATATATTAGAAATGACATAACATTTTCTTTCAAATATTTATAGTATTTAGACAATATGAAACAAAAATATAGAGTACCCACTTCCATTACCACCTTGATTTCTGAATGTCTTTCTGAAAATCTGTCTAAATCATAAAACTACATGGTTCCTTCCTAACTGCACAATAATTATTCCTTAATTCTTACCATTTCCTGTTCATTAGATCCCACATGAAAATTCTTTCTGTTTCTAATTGAAAACCACTTCAAAAAATATATAGTCCTCTAGGTCTAGAAAGATGGTTTAATGGTTAAGAGCACTTTTTGCTCTTGCAGAGGACCTGAGTACCATTCTCAGCATCCACATGGTCACTCACAACCATCTGTAAGTGCAGTTCCAGGGTATCCAGTACCTTCTTTGACCTCCAGGTACAAATGTGCTATATACATGCTTGCAAGCAAAATACTCATTCACATAAAATGATTCTAAAAGAATGATAAGTAAATAATTTTCAAAAGCTCCTGTTCTTTATGACTTCTGGCCCACTCTCCAAGAGGAGAGAGACTTTCTCTCCCTGTAGTGAAAGTTAACCCTTTTGAACATCTAACACATTGGTTGAGTTTTAGACCTAAGATGGTCCTTACATTATTCATTTCACAAATAAGAAAACTGGAGCCTTGATACATGATAATTGGCCAAAGCAGTTAGTTTGCCTAATTATTTCATTTTCTTCCATAAAAAAAATGATAGCAGCTGAACTTCTGTAGCTGCTAAGTGTCAAGTTCACATATACTTATAATAGCCCCAAAGGAGGCATAATTATTACTAAGTCTATTTGTCAAATAAGAAAAATGACCCAAGAAGACCCAAGAAGTAACCTCTATAAGGTTACACAGTAATTTGCAGACTTAGAACTGAAAACCAAGCAATGTTATTGTAGAATTTCCAGGCTTTCCTATTGCACACCATTCTTCACTGCTTCGTTTGTATAATGATACTCAGGCTGGCCAACTCCCTAATATGTGCAAGGCTGAAGGTTCCACCTTCAGAACTATCAAAACAGTGAAATAAGATAAAACAGTAATTTCTCATCATTTTCTAAGATGATAAATGGTATAAATAACACCCTAACAACAGAAGTACTTTACCTGAGGCCTTGTCAGTGATAAATTATACAGGGAAATGTACACACTTGGATAAGAAAATGATGGAGGGGAGAAATTAGGAAGACTTTGCATTTTAGCCCTGACATAGAGGGAGAGTCACTGGTGCATGGCTGGGGCACTGACATTGCAAAATGAAATAATAAAACATGGACAGAATTACTTAGAGTTGCAGAAGCTTTTTTATTTGCCTTTCCTCACTAGGCATTTTGCCAGTAGTGCTTAAGAAAGCAGATCATGTCTTCTGTGTCTTCAGAGTCTGCATGTACTAATATATACTAGAACTGAAAAGTCAAACTTGCCTTGCAGGCTCAGATAAAAATCCAGGATCCAAATTTTTATTCCCTTCCTTCCTCCCTCCTTCCCTCCCTCCCTCCCTCCTTCCCTCCCTCCTCCTCTCTCTTTTCTCCTTCCCGTGGCACATGAAGAATTCTGTGACTGTGAAACTATACCATGCCTTCATGGAAGGGGAGTTGGTTTTCAATACTTGAAACTTTTATAAACAACAGATAGATTAGGTATACATGTTTCCATAGCAAAGTAGACCCAGTAGTTAATACTTTATAGCAATTTGCTATTCCCCAAGTTCTCTGGATTGGTTGGTTATGTTGTACATATTGCCGGGAATTATCCATGTAGCTGTACTCTGCAGAAGAGGCAGGTGGAATCTGAGTTCTGCTTGAATATTTTCACAGAATAGTTCATTATCTCCATATATTATCTTCCAATCTGTTTGGCACTGTGAATGTCTAAATTGTTCAAGAGAGGAAGAGCATAAGCAATAAGACCTCTTAGGATACTTCTGTGTGTTTCATTGGACCAAGAAAATTACTAGGTCAGGTCTCATTCATTGTCAATGGAAAAGGCAGTATGTAGTTAATGAATACAGAGGGTAATAATCCACCGAGGCCTAATGTTTTGCCATGTAGCACTAAGGCGTGTGAAAGCCAAAAGCAAGGTAGTAACATTTGAGTGATACATATGGACACAAGAGAAAATGGCTCATTCCCTTTATTTAAGAAAATCTCAATCACCAAGAAAATGGCATGAATATGATCAATCCCTGGTTACTATTCTGTTTCTGTTCTATTTCTTATTGTAATCTATATTTAAAACAAACTTAGAAATTCAATATGTTCTGCAGGTCATTGTGAAAGAGTCTGGTACAACTGACCTTATCTGAATGTACAATTCATAAGTGTTGAGGGTTAGAGAATGAGGAAAGATATTTTTCTTTCTGTAGGTGGCTATCAGCTATACATAGATTCTGTGTCATTTCTATTGCCCATCACTTCCTTATATGTCTGTCTTGGTAAGATCACTCAAAATGAAGTGATAGAGACAGAATCACATGCATTTTGTACTTTATTACCAATGCATAGGTCAAAAGTAGCATTTGGTAGCACACAATTATAGACGAAGAGAATTAGGAAGTATGATATATTGGTAAATTTGGTAAAATATCACTTGATGTTTAAGGTTGTTAAAAGTTGACACTGGGATACAGGATGCTCCCCTTTGTCTCCCTTGAAAGCCCTTGTGTAACAGAAAGACCTTAGCACAATTGACACCGTTTTAGAGGCACCAAGGCTCCATTCTGACCTAAGAGCCCAGCACATAGACACCCCCCCACCCCGGAACACATGCCAAGAAAAGAACAAAGACCTAAATCCATCATAGTCTATATTTCTGGCAAAGTCCCTAAATGAACTAACCTTGCTTTTTGCCTTCTGTAGCTCTGCTTATTTGCTAACTGTTCTTACTAATTGAAGTGTGCTAATCAGGATATTGTTTTAGTATATAAAAAGCCAAGACCAGTAAGGCTTGTGGCTACACAACTTGAGCAAATTCCTCGTGGAGCATACCAGCTAGCAAATAATGAATTGCTATTGGCCTTAGGAGTCCATGTGGTCTCTGAAAGAGTTACCTCCTAACCCTTGTCCTGGCTCCAGGGATGAGGAGAGTGGAACAACAAGCAGCTAAGCGTACTGAAAATGCTGAGTCCCCAAGATTAGCAACAAGATAAACTATTCATAACAAAGTTACTATTGTTCATCCCACAATACAAAAATATTTATGGTGGAAATAGAAGGCAGAAGCTGATCCACTGAGAAAGTACTCTGCTTTGGCCCCAATTCTCCATCAAAACCTCTACTATTACCGTTTCAGCAGGGCTTCTCTAGTCATTTCTTCTATTTTTATGTATCCACTGCTATTTATTTATTTTTCTTGTAAGCCTCACCCAAGGGGACCTTCTACTCCACCTGGAACTCTGGATTGAGAGTTACAGCTGGATGCCTCCATAAGGCTTCCCTACTCAGTTTCTGCTGGATGTTTCAGCTCTGATTTGATCATGTTGTCTTTTGTTTGCTCTCAATTGGGCTATTCCAGCTGCTTCTACTGGATCTTGTGAGTGCCCAGTTTGATGATGTTCTTTTTCTTTATTTTCAAAATACTTTATTCAGATTACATCCTGATTGTTATCCCCTCACTTGTATCTTCCTGTTCCCTGCCTCTTTCACACTATTCCCCTTCCCCTAGACCTGTGATAAAAGAGAACCTCCTCCCCCACCATATGATAACAGACTATCAGCTCTCTTCCTGGTAGCCTGCCTCCCCACTAAGGGAAAGCAGTCAAGTAGGGGACATCAGAGCTCATGTCAGAGGCAGTCCCCACACTCCCCACAACTGTGGAGATGTACTGTCCATTGGCTATATCTGAAAAAGTGTTCTAGGTTGGTATTGTCCTTGGTTGGTACAGCAGTTTGTGCAGGCCCCCTGGTGTTCTACATTTCTGCAGCTTCTCTCTACTAGTTTATATTTATTTATTTACTTTTGCTTGCTATATACTTAACAAACTCACTGAAAACTTTATTGAGAGTTCATATGAAATAACAGCTTTCATAGATTATTCTCTGGACCTAACAAAACATAATTGGTGCAGTCAACAGGAGATCTATAAGACGATGTTTCGGTTTTGAAAGAGTGACTATACAGATAATCTTGGAAAAGCATCAGACGATAACAAGACTGATGATAAACGGAATGATGATAGAAAGCCACACTATAGAAAACCTGGCCTTTTATGCTTTGCAATATTGCAATTACAGAGTTAGCATGTGAAGAGTTTTGGCTCCCTTTGTATTTACTTCTCTGCCTTTTCTTGTTTAAGAAGAGTATTTAATGTTCAATGTCTTGATGTCTTGGCAGGCTCTTGCTGGCAAGAAAAACTTTCACTAACTCTCTGTTTTTGTGAAACCACAGTAGGAAAAAGTGTAAAAAATCCAAGCAGTGAGGATGTTTCCCCAAGACTTGCAACAACAACAACAAAAACAAAAACAAAACAAAACAACCCAAAAAAACAAAAGGTTTGTAGTTTTTTAATATATATGGAGAGACAATCTCAATTTGTTGCATTATGTCATGAGTATATATCAGATTTAATTTTTTGTTTAAAAGAAAAAGGTGAAATAAGGAAGACTAAGAAGCACATAAGAATAAGGTCATATCTTTGGTTTAAGATGTTTCAAAAATACTTTAGATAAAATCATTAAGCGATAAAAGATAATATATCTAGATTTTACCAAAATGGAAAATAAAAGATGTTTTAATCTATAACAAGTTCTGACTTGGGCCTCCACAGTGTTTCTGCATGCTATTTCAACCACTGTAAGTTCATATGTGCAGCTGGCTTGCTTTTTTCAGAAGATAATGTTTCCTTGTTGTCATCTATTATCTCTGGCTTTTGTATTCTTTCTGTTTCTTTTTCAGCAATGATTCCTAGGCCTTGGGAGAGAAAGGTGCAGTTTTTCCATGTAGGGCCAAGCATTTTATAGTCTCTCACTCTGTACTGTGACCCACTGTGAGTCTCTGTGTTAATCACTACCTCAGATGAAGGTGGAGAGATGCATTGACCCTCTGTTAGCTTTGTGGTAGAGATGGAATGCTTCTTTATATAAGTTCCTGGCCATGTAGTGACTTCAGGGCTACACAGTGAGGCTGTATGTCAAATAGAGAGGTATAAATCAAATATATACAAATGCTGGCATTAAACAAATAAAATCATTAAAATGGCTAAAAAAAGTAACTAATATAGTTTATATCCGACTCTAAGATAATCAAACAAACAAACAAAAAGACTCTAACAAATAAAACAGGAAGGAAAACTATTTAATTCCCAGTGTGTTGCTAACGTGCCTATAGGAGATTCTGCTTCAAGAAGGAAAAGTATCCAGAAAATGTCATTTAGAGGGAAATTGAGTGTAAGGTAAATAACTAGTAAACAGTTGGCTACACCAGTGTGCTCAGTACTCCATGTCACATATACTATGCTTTGACAAAATTGGCACTTAACAATTGCTTTTATCAAGTAGAACCACCAAATAAATGAAAGAATGAAGTAAAATCAACAGATGAGTTTTATCAACAGTGTTATTGAATGAGACTGCAGAAACACTGCTACTAGCTGAATTTTGAGTCTCTTCAGAGAAGTCAATGGTGTGATTGAAGAGGCCAGTTCCCTCCTGATCGATAGGAGGACCTTAGGTTTCAGTTGAGGGGAATGTAGGGAAGGCAGGCATTTGGCTTACTAAGAGATAAATTTACACTATAACAGAGGCGCAAACAGACACCAGCAAATGGGTGTTCTGTAAGGTATAATCTGGAGGCTTTGTAAAATGTATTCTTTACTTTGACACAGCCATTGCTTTGTTTCTGCCCTTTCTCTGTAATTTGTTTTGCTTTCATTTTACCATAAAAGTATTTCTCTAGGTTATACTCTATATAGGTTGCGTATTTCATTTACAATTTTTAGTTTTTTAATTTTGAGTCTTTTATCATATCAAGTCATCTAGTTACATTGGCTTTGCTAAGGTATAAATCACTAGTTACAAATTTCATTCACTTTCTAGTGTATAATTCAGCATTTTAAGTGTGCTCGTAAAGCTATGAAGCGATTAGAAGGATCCAATTTCAGAACATTTTGTTCACTAATAAAAAAAAACCTGACTACTCATTAAGACTCAATTACATTTCCCTACCGCAACAAATACCATATAAGGTACACTCTTTTTTGCCCTTCTATAGATTTCTCTAGTGTACATATTTCATATAAATAGAATAACTAGAGCAAGTGACTATAACATCCAGTCCAGTCATTTGTGGCTTTTTAAAATTACTACAGTATTTTCAAGGCTTATCCGTGATTTATCATGTGTAAATATTTTATTTATTTTTATTACCAAACAATGTTTTTTTTTCTGTGTAGGTAGATGATGGTTGTTTATCTATTCATCAGCAAATGTACATTTGAATTATTTCCACTGTTTGGCTATTTTGAACAACACTGCTATTCATACAGTACAGGTTTGTTGTGGTCATGTTTTCAATGTTCTTGGGGACTTAGCAGTGGAATCTCTGGTTCATATAGTCACTTTGTTTCACATTTTAACATTTTTTAAAAATGTTTTTATTCTTCGAGATATCATATATATGTTTAATATACATTAATAATATCTACTGCCACTTCTTGCTTCAACTTCTCCCAGGTCACCCCCATAATATCTCCCTCCCAATTTCATGTCCTCTTTTCTTAAAAATCTGTTGAGTATGATTTTTCCTGTCCATATGTACTTGATTGTAGGCCATCCATACTACCAGAGATCACATCATTGAAAGAGCAAACAAACAAACAAAAACAAAACAAAAAGACTCAGTCCCCCAGCCAATTGCTCCTGTGATACAGGTGAGAGCTTGTGAGCACCTCCCCCATCTTCCTATCTGTTTTGGAATGTTGACTGGATGTTTTCCCAGAAGCAACACCACTTTACTGTCCTTCCAGCAGTGCGTGAGACTTCTAGTTTCTCCTCACTGCCAATGTACTATGCTTATTGGACATTTTTATCTTAGCTTCATTTTTGTCTTAGCATAAAATGACATTCTATTGCAATTTTAATTTTCACTTCCTTAATGACTATGCATACTGAACATCTTTTGATGTACACACTGTCAATTTGTGGCTATTCATTAGACAATGTCTATTTCAAATTGGTATATATTAAGTGGGAAATTTATATTTTCATTATAAAACTTGTCTTCCTTATATATTTTGTCCCTTGCCAGTTTTATAAATATTTCTTATATTTCTTTTCTAGTCTTCCACTTCTTGAAGGTGGTATTTACAGCAGAAAGTTTTTCATTTCGATAAAGCCAAATTCATCATTTTCTTGGTACTTTTTGTGTCATGTCTAAGAAAATACAGCTTAGCTCAAGGTCATGAGGATTTGCCCTGTATAAAGAACTCTATGCATCTAGACCTATTACCAAATATTGGGTAGTAGTTTACTTTAATGTAATATTTGTAACAAGGTCTCTCTATGTGAATTAGACTAGCCTGGAATTGATTATTTTTTCCAGAATGACCCCAAATTTCTCTAATTCACCTTTCCAAGTACTGGAAACATAGATATTTGTCAACATGTGTGTGTGTGTGTGTGTGTGTGTGTGTGTGTGTGTGTGTGTGTGCTCGCGCGCGCGTGAACGCGTGCTTGCGTTATTAATTATTTATTTTGCACCCTGGTCATAGCTGCCTCCCTGATCTCTTCCAAGTCCCACCCTCCCTTCCTCTTTCCTCTATCCTCCTTCTCCTACTCCTCAGATTTGGCAGTCCCCCCAACCCACACCAGCACATCATGTTGCATCAGGACTGAGCACATTCTGTTCCCCTGTGCAATGACTAGGTAGTGTGGCTAGGTGAATAGTGATTGAAAAGCAGGCAACAGGGTCCATGTCAGAGTCAGTCCCTGCTTCCTTTACTAGGAGACCCTGAAGAAGCCTGAGCTGCCCATTGGTTACATCTGTGTAGGGGGCCTAGGTCCAGTCCGTGCATGATCCTTGGTTGGAGCTTCAGTCTCCCTTGGGTCCTGGTTAGTTGGCTTTGTTGGTCTTCTTGTGGAGCTTCTGTTCCCTCTGAGTCTTTCTATACTTCCCCCTCCCATTCTTCCACAAAGCTTACTACTCTCCAACCAATGTTTGGCTGTGGGTTTCTGTATCTGTTTCCATCAGCTTCTGGGTGGAGCCACTCAGAGGACTGCTATGTCGTCTGTCTGCAAGCATAGCAGAGTACCATTAATAGTATCAGGGGTTGGCTGTGTCCTATGGGGTAGGTCTCAGGTTGAGCCAAGCATTGGTTGGATATTTCCTCAATCTCTGCTTTGTTTTGGTCCCTGAACATCTTGTAGGTAGGGTAAGTTTTGGGTTGAAGTTTTGATGGGTGGGTTGGTTTTCCCCTTTCCACTAGGAGTCATGTTTAGTTAGAGGGTGGCCTCTTCATTCTCAATGACCCCTGCTACTAGGAGTCTCAACTAGAGTCACCCTCATATCTTCCCAGGAACCTACCTGTTGTAGGTCTCCAGCTTGTCACAGGGAAGCCCCCACCCAAGGTTTCTCTTTTCTATGCAAGCCCTTGATCTCCCCAGGTCTGATTTCTATGCTCTCTTTAACCACTTCAGCTGTCTATTCAATTTTTTCCTACTGGGTGGGATTTAAGCATCCTCCCTTGGGTCCTCCTTGTCACTTATCTTCTTTGGGTCTGTGCATTGTAGTATGTTTATCGTGTACTATATGACTAAAATAAGTGAGTACATACCATGTGTGTTTTTCTGGGTCTGGGTTACCTCACTGAGGATGATCTTTTCTAGATCCATCCATTTGCCTGCATATTGAATGATAGCTTTGTTTTTAATAGCTGAGTAGTATTCTATTATGTAAATGTACTCAGTTTCTTTATCCATTCTTCAAATGAGGGACATCTGGGTTGTTTCCAGTTTCTGGTTATTACAAATAATATGTCTATGAACATAGTTGAGCAAAATCCTTGTTATACAATGGAGCATCTTTTGGGATGTCCAGGAGTTGTATAGCTGGGTCCTGAAATAGTGCTGTTCCCAATTTTCTGAAAAGGGGCAAGATTGATTTTCAAGGTCATTGTACAAGTTTACACTCCCACCAGCAATGGAGGAGTGTTCCCTTTTTCCACATCCTTCCCAACATGTGCTATCACTTGAGTGTTTGATCTTAGCCATTCTGATAGGTGTAAGATGGAATCTCAGAGTCATTTTGATTTGCATTTCTCTGACAACTAATGATGTTGAACATCTCTTTAAGTGCTTCTTGGCCATTCAGTATTATTCTGCTGTGAATTCTCTGTTTAGCTCTGTACCCCATTTTTTAAAAGTATTATTTGATTTCTTGTAGTTTAATTAATTGAATTCCTTATGTATTTTGGATATTAGCACTATGTCAGATGTAGGGTTAATAAAGCTCTCTTCCCAGTCTATAGGCTGTAGTTTTGTTTTAATTACAGTGTGTTTTCCTTTACAGAAGATTTTCAGTTTCATGAGGTCCCATGTAATCACTGTTGTCCTTAGAGTCTGAGCTGTTCGTGTTCTGTTCAGGAAGTTATTTCTTTGCCTAATGAGTTCAAAGATCTTCCCCATTTTCTCTTCTAATAGATTAAGTGTACCTGGTGTTATGCTGACATCTTGGATCCACCTGAAATTGAGTTTTGTTCAGGGTGATAAATATGGATCTATTTGCATTTTCTACATGTACACTTCCAGTTAGACCAACAGCATTTTTTGAAGATGCTGGGTTTTTTTTTTTTCATTTTATGCTTTTGGCTTCTTTGTCAAAAATTAAGTGTCTGTAGATGTGTGGGTTTATTTCTGCATATTCAATTTGATTCCATTGATCCACCAGTCTGTTTCTATGCCAGTACCATGTAGTTTTTATTATTATTACTCTGTAGTACAACTTAAAGTCAGGAATGGTGATAATTCTAGAAGTTCCATTGTTGTACAGGATTGTTTTAGCTATTCTTGGTTTTTTTGTTTTTCCATATGATGTTGAGAATGGTTCTTTCAAGGTCTATAAAGAGTTGTGCTGGTATTTTGTGGGAATTGCATTGAATCTGTTTGTTCAGATATGTACCTTGTATCCCTGCTCTTTCCATATATATCACTGTGGATGTCATTTTGCCCAATCTTTTCATTGAAGAGACTCTGTCCTCCATTCCTCTAAATGGTTTTGGAGCTCTTGTTGAGAATTAATTAACCTTATATGTATGGGTTTATATTTATTGCTTAGTTATTATGCATTGATCAATATTTTGCTGGTATTTTTGATGAATGTAATTTTGGTAAGTTTTCTGATTTAGACATGTTAATGCTCCAACTTTATTTTTTCTTTCAAAATTATTTTAGGCTATTTGGAATATCTTGTAGTTTCATTTGAATTTCAGGATTTAGTTTTTCATTTAGACCAAAAATAACAAAGTAAAGTAGGTCATACTTGCAAACTCAGTGTGGGATGCTGAGGCAGGAAGATTGGCACAAGTTTGAAGCCAATCTGAGCTACATAATCACCTGGGTTAGTATAGAATGGAACCCCATGTCAAAACAAGCAAAACAGCTCTCATAATTCTAATGGAAATTGTACTGAATCTGAACATTGCTTTGGGTCGTATTGTCATGTTAGCCTCAAACTTAACAGTAAGTGTTCAAATAAATCAATCAATTTGAAAAATAGTTCCATTCTTCCAGTTTTGCTTCACTTTTGTAAGAAATGTGTTAGAATTATCAGCTTAAAAGTCTTTCATTTGCTTTTATTACTTATTCATAATTCATAAGTATTTTTAAGACATGTTTTCATAATATATACCGAACTCCTAGTCAGGTCATAGCAATCCTCCCACCTCTGTCTCCCAAATGCTGTAAGTATAGGTATATGACACTATACCTGAGATATTTATATTGTGTGTGTGTGTGTGTGTGTGTGTGTGTGTGTGTATGTGTGTGTTAGAGAAATGGCTCTGTGGCTAAGAGCAAACACTATTCTTGCAGTGGCCAGAGTCCTTGCATCCATTTGGGTAGTCACAACTATCTGTAACTCCAAGGCCACAGGATCCAGCACTCTTTTCTGTCCTCTGCAGCCCCTGCACAAGTGTGGTACATATACATATGTTCAGATAAAGCCAAACACGCATACACATAAAACAAATTTTAAAAATATTTGTCAAAGCCTCAGACTTTTAGTGATTTGTTTTGCATATTTTATATTTGAGTCAGTTTCAGTAGTTTATTCCCATTATATAAAATTTATTGAATTTTTGACATATAGCTAGTCACAATATTTCCTTATAAACATTTTTTGTCTTAGTTCAATGGTGATTTCATGCATAATTTCAGTAATTTTAAGGCTGTTTGTGTTTATTTTATTTTTTGAGACAAAAACTTAGTATGTAAGCCAGTAAGCCAGGATGAGCTTGAACTTTCAAACTTCAAAATCGTGGCTTCCACACTAACTGTGATATTAGTAATCTGCCAATGTGACAACTTTAATCATTTGATTAATATGTTCATGGTGAGTATCACTAAAGTTTTGAGAAGGTTGGTTATTTTCAAAGAACCAGTTGGCCTACTCCACACTCTAGAATGTCTTTTTAAAAATATTTACTATGTTTCTTTTTTAACATATACATTTATATTATTACACATGAGTAAAATAAACTACATACAAGAGGAAGAACCACAAGACAAACAGGAATTATATAAATGTTAAATTCATATGATTTGGCTATTTGTATTTGGCAAACTTGGAGTAAACATCTTTCATATCTTGTTGGGTCTAAGTCTTTGAATGGAGATTCATATCTATCATATCTCATCTCTATTAACTTAAAACATTTATCTTGATCTAAAAACATGCCCTAACCTTCTAAGCTTAATTGACAGACTAAACTATATGGTCTTCAAACCCATCAGAGACTTGAGAAGGGATAAAACTTAAATACTTGAGCGACCTCAGAGTTCAAGTTAGCAGCTTCCAAAATTTGAAAAATGATGGAATTAGTTTGCTGCCTGAGCAGTCACCCAGCACTCTCTATAATGTTGAAGCATCATCTTCAGCCTTCTGGCCCAATATCTCTGACAGACATATTTGCAAGGCAGGAACTATTGAAGACTTTCTTACCATATATTGGCAGAGTTTGGCCGTCAACTCTGACTGCATCTAAACTTGCCCATTTTAGGCAGAATTCTGTCTGTGGAAGAAACAATGACATTTTGCCCAGTGGTTAGTTTGCCACATTTGAAGCCAACTCCATAAGGAGGTTCTTTGCTGTTTGTCTTCTTTGAGGCAGGCTGGGTGTTGCCAGGAGTTAACTAGTCTTGATGTCAAAGAAATTTTAGAATAATAAAAACATCTTTAAATGCCATATTCTTTAGGCTTCTGAGATTTTTGTAGACCTTATTTAACTATTTTACCTCATGTGTCTATAGAATCATCTCTATTAGACCCAGAATATATATTCTTGTGATAAAATTAGACTAGCTTTTGACACAAGCATAATTTGCATTGATATACAAAATTCAATACCACTGAATTAAAAAATAACCTTATTTGTGAGTAACAATTAGGGCCTTGAGATGAGGAGTAGATTCAATAATCTACCTTCTGTTCTATCCTCCCTCTACATTTCTAGATCCCCCTTTCTTTCTTTTCAGCTCCTATCCCCTTACCTACAAAAGAAAGATAAAGGAAAGTAGATATGTCCCTGAGTCAAATCTACAGAGAAGAAACTCTAGAATGTTTTAAGGGTGAGAGTTAGGTTGTTGACACAGTCATTCTCTTTAATGGAGGCATTCACAGATTAAACTTTCTTTGCAGCTCTGCTTTAATGTTTTGCTATTTTTTAAAAATTATTTAGCTCAAAGTAATTTTGTATTCTTTTGATTTATTATTTGCATTATTGGTTATTTAGGGGTATGTTGTTTAATTTCCACATACTTGTTAATTTTAAAATCTTTCTTGTTACTGATTTATAATGTTTCATTTTTTGTAGTTGAATAGTATGCTTTACATATTTTTTCCTTTATACTCAATTATGGCTTTATTTATTGTAAATGTTGATTTTATTTCTTCAGATGAGGAGATGAGATGAGAGCTGTTCCGAAGCCATTTTAGCTCATTCTGAACATTTCCTGGCTGGTTCAACTCATCTTTTCTCACCTAAATTCCTCTCCAAGTTGACCGATTCAAAATAGCCTCTCTTCATTTCTTACTGAATTACTCTTCCAGGCCTCAAACTAATTCTGGAAATATTTTTTTAATCTTCTGACTTCTTCGCATTCTTTGCCCAGTTCTGTCTTTACCTGTGTCTAGCTTGTTCTCTCTAAAAATCAGTTATCTCTGTAAAACTGTTCCAGTAGGAAAAACTTAAGAAAATAAAGACAACTCTTTCTCTCCCTTCTGTGATCTTAAGTAGCCTCTCTTTCTTGTCCTGTTCTTGGGAGAATTGGGCATCTCCTAGCTCTGACTCATTCTGTCAAATCTTTCTCTGATTCATTGCTTTTTCTGCCACTCAATTAGACATCACTTTCAAACCTGAGTGCTTCCTTCTATAAACTAACCTTACTTTCATTGTTTGTGATTAAAGATGTGTACTATGAGATTGTTTTTTATTCCAGACAGATCATAGTGTAATACAGAGTTTGTCTGCCTTCCTGTAGGATCACATAGACCTAGAAGGTCTTTGGTTGTGATCCCTTGCCAGAGTAACCATGTTGCTGAATTAAAATTATTCTATAATTTATTATCAAACATATGATTGATCCTAGAGAACATGCCATGTAATCCCTCAGAAAAATGTATTTTCTAGTGTTTGGGAGAAAACAACTTATTGTGTTAGAATAATGTGTTTTATATAGTGGTTTTTTTTTCTGTTCTACTGTTATAGAGACCTACAAGGAAGATCAAATGATAAGAATATTCAGACAATAGAATTTTTGAAGTGTTCCAACGCTGATCTACTTCAGCCGATGCCTGCAGGGATCCTTTTTTCTTAGCTCCCATGGTTGTGAGGAAACTCATATTTTTATACCTACTGTGGAACTGAAGAGATGGGGATGTGAGTGAGGAAAGTTAAAGTGGCACAAAGATTGTCATTCTTATTAAAGTTTAGTAATTTTCATTGAATTAATGTTTTTCCTGGTAATGCAAGGATTCAGTTAATTTCTAGAGTTATGAAAAATTGCTTTAATATGTTTGCCAGTATTTTTATTACATTTGTGGAGGAATAGACTTGCAAAAATCCTCATTCTTCTCCTTCTAATTATATGCCTGTACCTTTTATATTTTCTGTCTTTAGAATTGTGTCTCTCTGTTGAACATTTTGCCTGATTAGTTGCTTGTAGGATTTTTTAAATTTCTTTTTAACCTGCCCACTTTTCTTCTTTTTAATAATCTATTTGCTGGAATTATCTAAATTTATTTCTTCTTTTATACATTTATTAATTTTATTATTATGCCCTTAAAAGATAGTGAAAGCTTCACTACAGAAGTCTTAGGGTAAAATTCTGGATCCCAGAAGGCCTAACAATTTATGCTGGCCCACCTGTCTGCAATGTACTAATTAAATGGACACTAGTGAAATTCAAAGAAAGATTCACTTAGTCTTTCCAATTAGGTAAGAAGAGGTTGAGTGAACCATTAAGTCTATTTTCAGGGTCCTAAACTGAGGTTTAAGTGGAAACAGAAGGAAAGAAGTATGCACAGCTGAGCTGTCCAGCTCAAGGTGCTGTTCCTCTTTTCAGTGACAGGTTATAGTCTCTGCTTCTGGCTCCAAGTCTAAGTTGTCACAACCATGTAAAATCTCTTTTTGTGAGACAAGTTCTTCTTCTGTTCTGTACAAGGTTTCTATGTTTCCTTTCTGCTACTATGAAGTTCCCAAGGAAAGAGTACAGCTTTTCCCCCTCTCTCTATCTCTCTTTCCTTCTCTGTGCTCTCACTCTTTTGCTCTTCTGTCAGGGTAGTTACAATAATACATCATCAAAAGCTGATCTTAAAAAACAGAAGGTGTTAGGAAAGATGTTTTCTTCAAGGCTGCCAAATACAAATAGCCAAAACACTATGAATGTAACATTTATATAATTCCCGACTGCTTCATGGTTCTTTTTGCTGTAGATAGTTTATAGTGTCTATGTGTAATAATATAAATGTATATGTAAAAAATAAAATAATAAGGAAAAGAAATAGTAAAAGGAAAAAATAATCAGAAGGTATATTTTGTGTTTTCTACCTCTCTGCCTTGTAAAGCTGCAAGGAAGCCAACTATCTATTTCTTCAGAGCTGTGGCAAAACAGTTATCTCAGAGAAACAAAGGTTTCAGGCCTATGGAGTCTGTGGTGTTAACTCTGAATACACACTCTATACAAGAGAAAATAGGTATGAATTAAGGAATTAACTTTAAAACATTATTTGTAACTAGTTTCAGAAAGATAATGCAGGGTGCATGGAATCAAGAAAATCTATATGATAATTGTGTTGGCTTGACATGGTGGCACATATCTGTAATCCTAGCACTTGAGTGGTGGAGACAGGAAGATTAAGCACATCAAAGTCATTCTTCCCAACATAGAGACTGAGGTCCAAACAAGATCGATAAGGTGCTGTCTCAACAAGAAAACAACAGCTTGTTATTTTCCTCAGCAGCTATAGAAAAGTAAAATAAGCTGAGTAACTTAAAACAACTTAATATATATGTTCTCACAAATTAGAAGGATAGGAGTTTGAAATCAAGATAATAGGGTTGATTCTGATTGGAGGTTCTATAGGAGAATCTGTCTCCTGTACCTCTCCTACTTTGGCAGTTCTCTATAATGCCTAACATCCTTTGTTAAAAATGCAACTTCAATCTTTGCCTCCACATTTTTGCATGGTGGTCTCTCTCCCCTGTGTATCTTCACACTGTCTTCTCTCTGTACATGCATCTAAATTTCTCTTTTCTTGAAAGACCTTCTTCCAGAAAAATTTCAACATAATTGGATTACATCTGTAAAGAATTTATATACAAATAAGGTCACATCATGAGATTCTGAGTAAACATCAAGTTTAAGAGATGTTATTCTACCTAGCACAGTAGTTAGGCAAGTCATACAGACCCATCACTGATGCACAAAGCAACCAACAGCACCTTGGCAAAAATGTGAGCCTACACTATTTGGCCCAAAATATGTGTTTGAAACACAAATGGATAAAGCCAAATAGTCTGATTATGCAAGAATTCAGAGGCTCATTTCCGTGAATAATTATTGTGAAAACAACACACACACAGAGAGAGAGAGAGAGAGAGAGACAGAGAGAGAGACAGAGACAGAGACAGAGAGAGACAGAGAGAGAGACAGAGAGAGAGACAGAGTAGGGGAAAGAAGAAGAGAAGGTCAGAAAAAGGGGAGAATGAGAGGGAGATGGATAGAGAGGGAGGGAGAGGTAGTGGAAAAAATTGAATTTTAAGTATATTTAACAGGATGAAAACAAAAACACCTATGGGTAAAATTCATATACCAACAGTAGAGAGATGTACAGAAGAGTCTGTCAGCATGCCCTCAGCAAATGACTGGTGGGAATTGGTGAGTAAAAACTTCAGATCACTTTATCCTTGGCGAGATAATTATAAGGCATGTGTATTAAATCTTTCCCGAAAATTCTTCACTATATTAAGCTTCAGTCACCCACAGACATCGCTAGCTTAATACTTCTTTTATTGTTTGCTTTGTCTTTCTGTGTACTTCCTGTGTTTTTTGCCCTTCACAAAGAAAGCAGTTTGCTTAAATCATTGTCTCCCAGTCTGCCTCAGAGGGAACTCAAATTAAGACAATATAACTAGCCAGAATTGATTGGGAGGAGAAGAAAGTGAGTAGGAAGTATTATATGTATCTAATTGCTTCATCTGTAATTGCTGGGAGTCCATAGAAATAATTTCAACTTGCAAATGGAGTCATAGAAGCATAAGCATCATTAAATAGAAATGGTAAACAAAACTGTAATATAATTAATTAAAACTGAGTCATGGAAGTGAAGCAAGAAAAGGAAGCAGAAGAAGGAATATGCTCACTTTAACATTGCTCAGCTGCTTAAGAGATGGCATTTAAGGGTATTATATGAATTTGTAAAGAAGTAAAGTTGCAAAGTAGAGCTTTTAGCAAACCTTTCCCTCCATAACGGTAATGCAAAAGCTGGTGAAAATGACCAGTCTTAGCAGAACTCTGGAAACTATGGCAACCCACAAAATAATTTTCTTTTCCTTTTTTTGGTGTTTGCAATACAGAAGCATTGAAGGTCAATTAATATATAGTTACTCCCTTCTAGCCCAAACAATAGAATCTTCCTTTGGGTGGAGAAATGCCATCTCTCTCTTAAGAGTTAATCCAGTTGGACTATAGAATCTCTCAGAACAGATCCACTTAAGCCACACTAAAGAAATAGGAGGAATAATTAGTCCTTTAATGGATAATGTGCTTTTCCTCCCTAGAATTCCTGCCCCCTATCAGTTACTATGAGCCACTATGAGGCTCTTGGGTCTGCTCACCTTTCTGATTCCAGACCCTGAAAGACATTACTTTTACTTTTTTTTCTATTCTGTATTTTTCTTAAGGATGCTGGCTGAAGTGCACACACACACACACACACACACACACACACACACACACACACACA
>OU015760.1:11844336-11858359 GCA_907169655.1 Acomys percivali | reverse complement strand
CACACACACACACACACACACACACACACACACACACACACACACAAACACATACAAACACAAACACACACACACAGAGACACACACACACAGACACACACACACACACACAGACACTACTTTGGGATTCCTTTCTTTAAAACTCCTGTCACTGCCTTGTGGCTGTTTGTCCACCATATGCCCGACCTTTATAGCAGATTAACTGGAGCAATATGGCTTTCTTTCTTCTTTGCCATCTTCTTCCCTCAGGAATAGCTGTGATTTCCAGATTTCTTGTCTTGGGATGTATTTTTTTAATGTCTGAAAAATTTGTCCTTGAGCTTCCTTTTGAGTCCATTTCTTTTTAAATGAGACTGTCTCACTGTATCCCTGACTGGCCTGGACCTTGCTATGAGATCAGGCCAAGCTCAGACTCAAAGAGATCCACCTCCTTCTGCTTACCAAATGCCTGAATTAAAGGTATATGGTACCATGCCTAGCTTTGCACCTATTCTTAAATTTTCTTATTATTGAGACTTAGAACCTCAAGAGAGGATGCTTATTTCCTTGGTAACTGTGGAGATGGAACCCAAGGCCTCACATTCTGCCAATAAAGGTCATCCCTAACTCATCATTCAATTAGTTTTGAATGAGCTTACTTGTTACTGTTGAGATAGGATCTTGTTATATAGTCTGAGATGGCCACAAAGCCCAGTCCTCTTTCCTTGGCTTCCCAAGAGCTTTGGTTACAGGTGTCTGTCACTATGTCTCAAATTTGATGTCAGCCTGGGTTGCATAGTTAGATCATCTTGAACAAATAAAACCAGAACAATGTAAACCCTTCAACCTCAGGCAAAAATTGTAATTTGTGTCTGGCCTACTGTTTTCTTGAAAAATCATATTTACACTCGGTCTATATTTACCTGACGCAAAGATTACCCAGTGTAAGAAGCCTTTTCCCCGAGGACATGTATCAAAATGAATTACAAACAATTGCTTAAGTTCTTGGCAGTTTGGGGCAGTGGACATAACTTGAATTAAATAACAGACCCATCAGAAAAGCTTGAAAGCTAGTTTTGAAGAATGAGATTCTTCAAAAAGCATAATATATTTCTGGAGATTTAGAAGGCAAGCTACATGCTGGTGATGTTGACAAACATACACAAAGCCCTAGATTCAATCCCTAGGCCTTCATAAACTGAGTATGGTGATGCTTGTCTACAACCTCAGAGGTAACAAGTCTCATGCTGTAATTCCAGACTGTGGAAAAAAAGGAGATTAGCTAAATGCCTGAAGGGATGTACATACCTAGGGCTATATACAAGCTCAGGAAACACCTAGGATGGCCCTACCTGCTCATCTCTGACTGAGCTGGAAGCTTTCTGGCACCACACTAATTTGTTTAGCTAAGATACTGTGTATTCCAACACACATGTAGAACTTCTCAGCAAAGACTAGCACAGACTTAATGGTTCCCCACCTTCACAGAAATCTGTTTCTATAAATAAGTGAGACCTCGGTGGTGGTCTCACATGACATAAATGTGAATGTTGTGGGTAATTTTAGATATCAAATAGACTGGTTTAAAAACTGCTTACAAATCATTCAAAGCAGTACTTCTGAGTGTTTTTATGGTTGTAAATTTTATGTTGTACTGTTGTAGATCAAACCAAGATCTTCAAACATGTTAAGCCAAGCAGCCTATCATGGAACTACATCCCTAGCACTATTCATAGCAGCTAATAGGTTGAAACCATTCAAGTGATTGATGAATGGATAAACAAAAAGGTCAGTGATATTGATATGATAGCCAGAAAAGCATTTGTATACCTTTCCTTAATAACATGGATACCATTAAAATATTTTGTTAAATGAAATACTATACATTAAAGATACATTACTTTGAAACTCTAAAATACAGAAATTCATAGAGGACAAAAATATATCAATAGTTACATGGAGGCTGAGCAGTGAGGTGACAGAAATGTTCTAAATTTGACTGTGAAGATGTTTGAACATACCTGTAAATATCAGTCATGTACTATCACTAGAAATAGTGTATGGCATATGAAGCATAAGCTATCATATGACATATAAAGGCAGTCCTTAAGACTAAAATAAAAAGATAATAGATAGTAACTTAAACCCATGTGAAAATGTACAGAGAAGAGTGACAATCTAGCCATCAGCTTTTTTGTTTTTTCGTTTGTTTTCTTTTTTGTAACAGCATCATGCTTTCAGTGCATTTTAATGGAGTCTCATGCTGATGAGGTGAGGAAACCTTACCTCTTTGAAGATTTTGTACCAGAGAGGAGAACACTGAATGCATCCTTTCCCTTGTGATGAGTGCTGAAAGGAAAAATGGGACAGAAAAAAATGCATCTTATTAGCTCAGGATAGAGCCTTTAACCAGATTAGGTCATGAGTCCTTCATACTCCTGTGAGTCTGGGTCTGTTGAGTACTCTGGAAACTCACTTTCTCTATCCATGAAATAAGTTTAAGAGACTTTTTCTGGGCCTTAGTTCAACAGTGGTAAAAGCTTTATTTTTAATAGATGTTAAGTACATTAAATTTAAATGAATAAACTGCCATATTTATTCTGTAGAGTATCATTCAAGGCATGATTAGGTTAAAACATGATTGTTGGACTGGGGAGATAAATCAGAGATTAAAGAGCTTGCTGTGCAAGCAGGAAAATTGGCGTTCAGAATCCATGCAAATACCAGGAGAGCATGACGGCCCACCTGTAGTTTCAGCCTTGGAAGATGGAGATGGGAAATTCCCAGAGTAAGCTGGCTAACAAGGCTAGCAGTATTAGGAAACTCTCAGTTTCACTGAGAGAGCTTGCCTCAAAGAATAAGGTGGAGAATTATTGAAGAAGAGTACTAAAGTCAACCTCAGACTTTCATATCACAACATGCATGCACACATGTGCAAATTCAGTCACACATGTGGTAGTGGTTCCAATCTCCTATACAAGTATTTGAATTTATGCTCTATGCCTTTATACTTTTCCTCTATTCTGCCAGTTTCATTGTCAATTATCTCTTCACTAGTCACTCTTCCTGCTGCCCAATTTCATTATGACCCTATGGTTTGAATTATACAAAAGCAAAACATAAGAAGAAAGACTTAACTCATATCTCAAAGCCTATTAATCCTGAGTGAGTTAACTGAGACCCAGAAAGATACACATGGTATATACTCAGTTATAATTGGACACTAGCCCAACAGAGATGTCCCCTGAACGTCTTCACTTAGCTGGAGATTGAGATAAATACTGGGACTTCCTATTGGGACTCTAGGTGAGAGAGGTAAGGAAGAATGGGGAAATAGAATGATCCAACGGGTCCTAGAAACCTAGAAGTAGACCATTAAGGCTGGCAGATCTGGACCCAGGTGAGTTAGCTCAAACTACTGTACCAAGCAAGGACAATGCATGCAGTAAACCTAGAACCCCTTGAAGGAGAAATAAACATATATTTTTTTTGTTTAGATCACAAGTAGGGGATGAGAAAGAGACTTGTGAGAGAGTAGATGATGTTTATCCCCTTAGAAGTTGAACCACCATGTGAGGGAGATTGGTTGTTAACCAGCTGAAAAACATCCTTGAACAAATTCTGAGAGGAGATATAAAAATGAGCCAAAAACAGGAGGCAGGGCCTTTAGAGAGTTGAATAGTTTTGACTGTTCATCACTCAACTTCAAAAATCTCCTAGAGAGAACCACTTGAGGGAAAGCTTTATGTTTCTGGGCTCCGGCTGAGGCTCTGGGTTCTGGTTGCTCCAGGTTCCAGCAGAAGAAATCCTGCTGGTTACACCAGGAGAATTGTTCTCAGAAATGATATCCTTACAGTTTCATTATTGTATTCTTTAATCTCCTTTTCCTATTATTTAGGTTAGATGGGTAATAAGTGAGGTACTCTTAGTTAATAAATTTGTAATAAAATATAATTGCTAAGAAAATTAAACCTACAACCCTTATCCAGATCTAGCCAATGAGCACCACATTCTCCACAATTGTGTGGAGAGCAGGGTCTGACTCAGACATGAACTCTTGGTGCCCTCTATTTTACCAATTCCCCTTGGTGGGGAGACCTGGTGACACTCAGAGGAAGAGTAAGCAGGCTACCAGGAAGAGACCTGATAGGCTGTGATCTTACAGTGGGGGACAAGGTCCCCTTCTGTCATAGACCTAGGGGAGGGGAATAGGACGAAAGAAGGAGGGAGGAGGGATGGGAAGATACAAGTGAGGGGACATCAAATGAGATGCAATCTGAACAAATTACTTAAATTAAAAATTCAAGCTACACAACATGCTGGCGAGGATGTGGGGAGAGAGGAACACTCCTTCATTGCTGGTGGGAATGCAAACTAGTACAGCCACTTTGGAAATCTATCTGGTGCTATCTCAGAAAACTGGGAATAGGGCTTCCTCAAGACCCAGCTATTCCACTCCTTGGAATATACCCAGAAGATGCGCCAGCACACGACAAGAAAATTTGCTCAACCATGTTCATAGCAGCCTTATTCATAATAGCCAGATCATGGAAACAGCCTAAGTGTCCCTCAGTAGAAGAATGGATAAAGAAACTGTGGTACATTTACACTACGGAATACTACTCAGCTCTTAAAAACAAGGAATTCCAGAAATTTGTGGATAAATGGATTGAGCTAGAAATGATCATAATGAATGAGTTAACCCAGAAGCAGAAAGACTCAAATGGTATATACTCACTTATAGCTGCATACTAGCCCAAGGGGCATGTCCCATGAAAGCCTTCATTTACCAGGAAACTGAGACAGAGGGGAGGACATCCTATTGGGACTCTAGATGAGAGACTCATGGGAGAATAGCAAAGTAGAAGGATCCAGAGGGTCCTAGAAACCTACAAGTAGAACATTAAGATAGGCAGATTTGGGCACAAGGGTCCCGCTCAAACTAAGGCAACAGCCAAGAACAATACAGGCGGTAAACTTTAAACCTCTACCCAGATCTAGCCAATGGATAGAACATTTTCCACACTTGAGTGGAGAGTGGGATATGACTTTCTCATGTACTCTGGTGCCTCACATTTGACCATGTCCCCTGGAGGGGGAGACCTGGTGGCACTCAGAGGAAGGACAGCAGGTTACCAAGAAGAGACTTGATACCCTATGAGCATATACAGGGGGAGGAAATCCCCCTCAGGAACAGTCATAGGGGAGGGGAATAAGGGGAAACTGGGAGAGAGGGAAGAATGGGAGAATACAAGGGATGGGATAACCATTGAGATGTAACAAGAATAAATTAATTAAAAAATAAATTTAAAAAATGCACAATAAATGAACCTCATATTTAAGTAGTCACTAAAGAGTTATGAAAAAATAATTTCCCTCATATTGGTCTATGAAGAAATTGAACCCAAACACATGTGTGCGCGCGCGCACACACACACACACAGACACACACACACACACACACACACACACACACACACACCTCTTGGTAAACAAACAAATCATTTTCTTGTACCACTATCATCAAGGTTTATACTGGAGAGATAGCTCTGAGAGCAAAGGTGCTTTCTGACAAATCTAGTGATTTGAATCTGATCCTCAAGGCCAATGTAGTGGGAAGCAAATTGTATTCTGCTCTCCACAGGTACACACTGCAACATGTACTGCCTACACACATACACACAGAACCTCACACACACTAAAGAAATAAATATAATAAAGTAAATGAAAATAGCTAGAAAAATATTTCATGGCCATTAAATAAAATAATGCTGATTTGCTGACTATCAAACAGAACTAATAAGTTGGTCCATACCTAGATATCTTATATTAAGTGTATAAAGCAACAAAGAGAAAAATATTACAAGAATCAAGGGTAAAACAGAACTTACCTAGGATAGAAAAATTTTTTAGCTGTGTGGTGGTGCATGCCTGTGATTCAGGAGGGAAAGCACGGGGAATGCCTTAAGTTTGAGGAAGGCTTGGGCTACACAGGGATAGTCTGTCTCAGACAAACAAAACAACCAACCAACAACCAAACAACAAACAAGAATGAACAAACCAAAGACAGTAAATTCCTTTCCAGTTCTGAGATAAGAACATTATCTCCAAAGAGTTGAGGGAGAGAAAAAAATAATGCATTAGAATTCTATGTCAAAGTAAAACATTCAAGTTCTGCTATAACAAGGAAAATTTATTGTTGCCCTAACCTTATAGAAAAAGTGAATGGATAGTCTACAGCAATAGTTTAGAAGGTCCATATGTGATACATAAAACGATAGTAATCAAAAACATGGGCAAGAATGATAGTAGTTAGAAACAGTTTCACAATGTTAAAAGAAAAAGACTAAATGTTCATAACTATCATTGGGATGTTAGTCCCCATTATATTTTGGTGGTGATTTTGAAGGTGAAGCCTTTAAGAAGCCTGTGAGATTATGTAAGGTCATAAGGTATTGCAACCCTATAATTCAGATGGTAGTTTACAGAGAAAGGAACAGACACCCAATTTAGGAAGCTCACTCTGTATAACCTTGAGACTCATTTTTTATTTTTTAAATTTAATCAATTTACAGCCTGATGCAAACTGCCTCCCTCAACTACTCCCAGTATTACCCTCACACCCCTCCTTCCATTCTCCATTTTCTTCTCAGAGAAGGGGAGGCTCCCAAGGGATACAACCCACTCTGGCACCTCAAGCCACAGCAGGACTAAATGCATCTTCTCACACTGGGACTTGACAAGGCAGCCAAGCTCAGAGAAAAGGATCCAAAGGCAGTTCACAGAGTCAAGAGACAGTCCCTACTCCTATTATTAGAGGACCCACATGTTGACTATGCTGCACATCAGCTGCATATGTTTAGGGAGTCTAGATCCAGACCATGCATGCTTTTTGGTTGGTGGTTCAGTCTCAGTGAGCCCCTACGGGCCAGAGTTAGTTGACTTTGTAGATCTTTCTGTGGTGTCCTTGCACCTCCAGCTCCCTCTATCCTTTCTCCCACTTTTTCATAGAACGTCTTGAGCTCAGCCTATTGTTTGCTGTGAATTGCTGTCACTGTTTCCAGGGGTTGCTGGATGAAACCTCTAAGAAGACAGTTATGCCAGGCTCTTATCTGAACGCATAGCAGAGCATCATTAATAGTGACAGGGGCTGACTATCTCACTTGGGGTGGGTCTCAAGTTGGGCTAGTCATTGGTTTGCCATTCCCTCAATTTTTGCTCCAGCTTTAGCCCTACACTTTTGCAGGCAAGACAAATTTTGGGTTGAAGGATTTATTGATAATTTGGTGTCCCCTTTTCTCCACAGGGAGTCCCACCTGGCTACAGAAGGTGGCTGCTTGAGCCTCTTTAACCTCCATGCTAGGAATCTCAGCTAGGGTCACCCCCCATAGATTCCCGGAACATACCCTATTCCATGGATGCTCCCAATCTATTTCTGTTCTCTCTCCTGATCCTAATCCTCACATTCTTCCCTGCTCTCCTCCCACCAGATCCCCACCTCTTTCCTCCCATGCCACCTCCCATCCAGTTCACTGCAGCCACCTACTGAAGATGTCTATTTTATTTCTTTTTCTAAGTGAGATTCAAGCATCTTCCCTTGAGCCCACCTTGGTTTCTTTGGGTCTGTGGATTGAAGCATGTTTATCCTGTAGTTTATAGCTAATATACACTTATAAGTAACTTCATCTCATACAGGGCTTTCTGGATCTGGGTTACATCACTCAGGATGATACTTTCTAGTTGCATCCATTTGCCTGCAAATTTCAAGATTTCCTTGTTTTTAATAGCTGGTTTTAGTAGCATTCCATTGTGTAAATGTACCACAGTTTCTCTATCCATTCTTTGGTTGAGGGACATATAGGCTATTTCTAGTCTTTGGATATTATGAATAAAGCTACTATGAACATAGTTGAGCCAGGGTCCTTGAGGTATGGTATAGCATCTTTTGGCTATATGCCCAGGAGTGGTAGAGCTAGGTAGACTAATTCCCAATTTTCTGAGAAACCTCCAGATTGATTTCAACAGTGAATGTACAAGTTTGCACTCTCACCGGCAATGAAGGAGTGTTCCCCTTTCTCCACATCCTTGCCAGCATGTGCTGTCACTTGAGTTTTTTTATATTAGCTATTCTGATGGTGTAAGATGAAATCTCATAGTCATTTTTAAGTGCTTCTCAGCCCTTTGAGAATTCTCTGTTTAGCTCTGTATTCTGTTTTTTTTTATTTTAATTTTATTAATTTATTCAGATTACAACTCAATTGTTATCCCATCACTTGTATCCTCCCATTCCTCCTTCCCTCCCACTTTCACCCTATTCCCCTCCCCTAGGTCTATGACCGAGGGGACCTCCTCCCCCACTATATGGTCATAGGCTATCAAGTCTGTACCTCTTTTTTAATTGGGCTATTTTGTTTGCTGATATTTAGTTTCTTGAGTTCATATATATCTTCACCTCTGTCAGATGTAAGTTTGGAGAAGATTATTTTTCATTCACTTGACTGTCATTTTGACCTACTGATGATGCCCTTTGCCTTGCAGAAGCTTCTCAGTTTCATGAGGTCCTGTTTTTTAGTTGTCAAATGTAGTGCATGAGCTGTTGGTGTTCTGCTCAGAATGTTGTCTCCTGTACCACTGAGCTCAAAGCTATTATCTACTTTCTCTTCTATTAAATTTAATGTATCTGGTTTTATGTTGAAATCTTTGATCCATGTGGACTTCAGTTTTGTGCCGGGTGATAAATACGGATCTGTTTGCATTATTCTACATGCTGACATCCAGTTAGACAAGCACCATTTGTTGAAGATTTGTTTCTTTTTCTCCACTATATGGTTTTCACTTCTTTGTCAAAAATTAAGTGTGCTTAGGAGTTTTGGTTTATTTCTAGGTCTTCAATTAAATTTAATTTTTTAACTTGTTTGTTTTTATGCCAATACCATGTGGGTTTTATCACTATTGCTTTGTAGTATGGCTTGAAGTTCTTTATTGTGAAGGATTGTTTTTGTTTTCCTGTTTTTCCCCCATATGAAGTCCAGAATTGCTCTTTCCAGGTCTGTAAAAAAATTATGTTGGTATTTTCATGGAAGATTGCATTGTTTTTGTAAGATGGCCAATTTTACTATGTTAATCCTCCTAATCTATGAGCATGAGATGTCTTTTCATCTTCTGATAATCTTCTTAAATTTATTTCTTCAGAGACTTGAATTTTTTATCATACAGATCTTTCACATGTTTGGCTATATTTGCACTAAGATATTTTATATTATCTGTGGCTACTGAGAAGGGGTTGTGTCCCTAATTTGTTTCTCAGCCTATTTTCCTTTGTATAAAGGAGCTATTGAATTTTTTAAAATAAATCTTGTATCCAGCTACTTTGCTAATAATAATGTTTATCAGCTGTAGGAATTCCTTGGTAGAATTTTGGGGGTCACTTATTTATACTATTGTATCATCTGTGAATAGTGATACTTTGACTTCTTTCTTTCTAATTTGTATCCCTTTGATCTCCTTTAGTTGCCTTGTTGCTCTATCTAGAACTTCAAGTACTATGTTGAGCAGATAAGGATAGAATGGGCAGTCTTGTTTTGTCCCTGATTTTAGTGGAATTGCTTTGAATTTCTCTCGATTCAATTTGATGTTGTCTATTGGCTTGTTGTATGTTGCCTATATTGTGTTTAGGTATATACTTTGTTTCTCTGATTACTTCAATGCTTTTAACATGAAAGGGTGTTGAATTTATCAAAGGCATTTTCAGCATTTAATAAGATAATCATTTAGTTTTTTAATTTCATTTTGCTTATATGGTGGATTACATTGATGGATTTTCATATAATGAACTATTCCTGCATCCCTGGGATGAAGCCTACTTTATCATGGTGTGTTCTTTGGTTCACTTGGCTAGTAGTTTATTGCATATTCTTGCATCAATATTCATAAGTGAAATTGGTCTGGAATTCTCTCTTTTTTTGGGTCTTCGTATAGTTTAGGTATCAGGGTGACTCTGGCCTTAGAAATGAATTTGTTCCTTCTGTTTCTGTTTTTTGAAATAATTTGAGGAGTATTTGTGTTAGCACTTCTTTGAAAGTCTGGTAGAATTCTGCGCTGAAATCTTGTGGTCCTAAGCTTTTCTTGGTTGGGAGAATTTTAATGACTGCTTCTATTTCCTAGGGGTTATAGGACTGTTTAAACTGTTTACCTGATCTTGATTTAAGTTTAGTAAGTTGAATCTATGTCAAAATTTGTCCTTTTTATTTAGATTTTCCAATTTTGTGGAGTACAGATTTTTGAAATAAGATCTGATGATTGTTTGAATTTGCTCAGTGTTTGCTATGTCCATGTTTTCATTTCTGATTTTGTTAATTTGGATATTGACTCTCTGTCTTTTAGTTAGTTTGGCTAAGGGTTTGTCTATCTTGCTGATTTTCTCAAAGTTCTTGGTTTTGTTGATTTTTTGTCTTATTCTCTTTGTTTCTACTTTATTGTTTTAATCTTGAGTTTGATTATTTCCCCCATCCACTCTTCGTTGTGTTTGTTTTTATGGTTCTAGAGCTTTCAGGTTATTAATTTAAGGTCTTTACAATTTTTAAATGAAGGTAGTTAGTGCTATGATCTTTCCTTTTAGCACTGCTTTCATTGTATTCCATAGGTTTGAGTATGATGTGCCCTCATTTTAATTGAATTCTAGAAAGTCTAAAGTATTTAATTTCTTTCTTTTTCTCATGACCCAGTGATCATTTAGTAAATAATTGTTCAGTTTCCATGAGTTTCTAGGCTTTCTGTTGTTTTTTGTTGTTGTTGAAGTTCAGCTTTAATCCTTGGTGGTCTGATAAAATGTAAGGAGCTATTACAACTTTCTTGTTTCTGTTGAGATTTGCTTTTAGTCAGTTGTGGAAAAGATTCCATGAGGTGCATAGAAGAAGGTATATTCTTTTGTGCTCAGGTGAACTGTTCTGTAAATATCAGTTAAGACCATTTGATCCATAATGTCAGGTAGTTTCATTATTTCACTGTTTAGTTTCTGTCTGGATGACCTATCTATTGCTGAGAGTGGGTTGTTGAAGTCTCCCACTACTAAAGTTGGGTTTGATGTGCAATTTAAGCTTTAGTAATGTTTCTCTTATGAATGTGGGTGCCCCTGTGTTTGAAGCATAAATGTTCAGAATTGAGATGCCATCTTGGTTGAGTTTTCCTTTGATTAGCATAAAGTTTCCTTCTCCACTTCTTTAATAAAAATATTTTATTTAATAAAATCTTCTTTAATAAAAAATTAATAAATTTCTGTTGAAAGTCTATTTTGTTAGATACTAGAATGGCTCCTGCATCTTGCTTATTGTGTCAGTTTGTTTAAAAAAACATCTTTTTCCATTCCTTTATCTGAGGTAATGTCTATCTTTGTTGCTGTTGTGTGTTTCTTGTAAGCAGCAGAATGATAGATCCTAGTTCCTCATCCATTCTGTTAGTCTGTGTCTTTTTATTGGGAAATTGAGTTCATTGACATTGAGAGATATTAAGGACCAATGATTGTTAATTTGTTGTTGTTGGTATTAGCATGTGTGTTTGTGTGTGCTTCCCTTCTTTTGCTTTTTCTGGTGCAGAATTACTTATTTCCTATGTTTTCTTGTGTGTAGTTAACAACCTCCTTTGCTTGGATTTTTCCATTTAGTACTTTCTGTAGGATTGGCTTTGTGGATACAGATAGGTTAAATTTAGTTTTGTTTAGAAATATCTTGTTGTTCTCCATCCATGGTGATTGAGAGTTTTGCTGGGTATAGTAGTCTAGGTAAGCGTTTGTGGTCTATTAGGGATTGCAAGACATCTGTCCAGACCCTTATGGCTTTTAGAGTCTCTATTGAGAAGTCAGGTATAATTCTGAGAGGTCTGCCTTCATATGTTACTTGGACTTCTTCCCTTGCAGCTTTTACTATTCTTTCTTTTCTGTACATTTAGTGCTTTGATTATTATGTGGCAGGAGGATTTTTTTGGTCCAATATAATTGGTATTGCATAAGCTTCTTGTATATTTATAGGCATTTCTTCCTTTAGGGTGGGTAAATTTCTTTTATGGCTCTCTTGAAAATATTGTCTTGTCTTTAAGCTAATACTCTTCACTTTCTTCTATTCCTATTATTCTTAGGTCTATTCTGTTCATAGTATCCCAGATTTCCTAGATGTTCTGTGTAAGGAATTTTTTAGATTTAGCATTTTCATTGACTAATGTATCAATTTCTTCTATTGTATCTTCTACACCTGAGATTCTCTCTTCCATCTCTTGGATTCTGCATAAAAATAAAAGATTAAGAGGTTACTGTAAATGTAGCTCAGTATAGAGTTCTTCCCCATCATGCATAAGGCCCTAGGTCAATGCTTAATACTGAAATACACACGTACACATACATATATACATAAAATAGTAAATAAATCACTGCAAAAGAAGATAAAATAATAAAACTTTAAGAAAAGAGAGTCTGATCATATTTCATTTCTTAGACCAGGGATATATGATTTTATTTAGAATTTATATTAAAATAGGATTACAAAACCATGAATAATAAATTATATAACATTCATCCAGCATTCACATTTCTATTAGTCTTGCAGGTTGTAATACTGTTATAATGCACTTAGCAATTAAAGGCAGAATGGAGGCCAGATTTGATCTGTACTTCACAGAATAAAAGGAGACACCACAAAGTACTGTTTTTGTATATAAGGTTCTTGGCTCATATGGAAGAATGATTTCATATAGCCTACTGTATTGACATGTACTTAGGTAATTTATAGACAGTCAAGTTCAGTGCATGTATATCAATGGAAAATTCACATTCTAAACATCTGTTCTCAACATACAAAGAATAAAAATACTATTTCTGAATAAAAATCATAAAACAAAATTTGAGAGCCTTGAGACACACAATATATTACTTTTCTAGCCTGGGGTTGTTGGATGGCAGCTGTCCTCATGGCAGATTTTATTGCCCTATTGTCTCCCACTGGTCTTTCTTATGGCTAACTTAGTTAGCCTGCTGAGCTAGTGCCTCAATCAAGATGAAAACGTGGTGGGTATTGTGTGTAGCTCTATAGCGTTTCTTCGGCCTCAAGGAAGAAGGTCAGGTAAATCTTCTTTCTGCTCAAAGTAAGTATTTTAACTACCCAATTTCCCTGAATTTCAAACACTATGAAGAGCTGGAAGTCACTATAAATTTCATTTGGTGAACATTTCTGATGGTTTTATAATGAGATTAATTGCCTTGTTCTAGACATAGAAGCCACATTTCATCTACAGGGCCTGGGAAAGCATTTCTATCCTCATTTTAATGATAGCCAAAGTAAAATTTCAGTGTTCATGCTTACACAAATTGACATTAAAATAAGAGTAACTTACTATCTGTATTTTACTGTTGGTTTTTCGCTTCCATGATATTGCCATGTTTGTTGCTGGAAAAGTGTTCTTACGTTTAGTTAATCTGAGATTAACCTTATCAGACCTTAGACAGTGCTTATCTTTTACCACATACACTCACATATGAGCTCTCATTGACCATGGTCAAGAACTAACATCTAGTTGGCATGTACAAAAGGAATAGATTATGTTTGAATTCAAATAGTCATTATCAAAAAAAGTGTTTACCTACAGGTGTGTTCTGAGTTATGAACTGGGAACCCACTCTTGGAATAGAACTGGCTTTTTTCCCTGGCTTTTATTTTTTACTTATCTGACAACTGTGTGTCTTTGTGGGGTATGGTGTGATTCAAAACACGCATTCAAAATGATCTGAGTGAATGTGTTATTGGAATGTCTATGTTGTTTTTGTTTCTCAAGCTCTTCTAGTTCTTTCTAGTTACTGTTAACCAGTAACTGCTGGAGTTTCATTTTAAACTGAAGAAAACATGAACTTGTTTGAGGAACCTAATTCATGTTTTTCTTATTTTCCCCTACTAATCTACCAGCGAATAGCAAATTAAACATTTTACATGTAGATTGGTTTACTTCCTGTCAAGAGAACACACACACACACACACACACACACACACACACACACACACACACA
>OU015760.1:11816505-11837083 GCA_907169655.1 Acomys percivali | reverse complement strand
TGCATGTCTAGTCCCTCTGGAGGTAAGAAGATGCAGTTGGATCATCTGGAACTAGAATCACATATTGTCATGAGCCATCATGAAGGTGGTGGGAAAATGGATCCCATGACCTCTGCAAGAATGAGTGGTTTTAGTCACTGATTCCTCTCTCCAGACCCACTAATTGTGTTCTTGCTTTCAGCCAATCTGACGGGGATAAAATGAAATCTCAAAGCAGTTTTAACCTTTCTTTTTTTCTCATTGCTGAGAATGTTGAGCACTTTTTGATCTATTTCTTAGCCAATTTAATTTTTATTTTGAGAATTCTCTAATCAAACCCCAAGTCAATTTTTAGAATGTTTATTTGTTATCATTTAGGGTCTTTGTCTTCTGGAGGTCTTCAGTTGAACAATGCCAGGGTATAATTGTTAGTTTTTCAGTTGTAAAACAGGATTCTTGTGAGATGACAGATGAACTTTTCCCCTCTGTTGTCCTTATTGATCACTCGAGAAGGAAAATGTCCTTTGGCACATCCTGTCTCACTTTGGGCAAACAGTTTCAGGAATGAGAGATTGCAGGAGAGCTCCTCATGGTTCTTTCCCAAGGCACTTACCCCACCCCTATGAAGGGTCACAGCATGCTTTTTCTCTTGGCACACCCCTCAATTTCCTGTGGCACAGAGGCTGTGCCTTACTGTGTGTGCTAATAAACACAGTTGTATCTGTTGAAAGTCTGACTCTGATCTCTTTTTGCTCTTCTGTCTCTTTACACTGCCTCAAAAGTCTAACATGGAGAAACACAGCCACCATGGTGCTGGCATAGAGAGATTTCAAAAGCATTGGGAATCTGACCATAACTTAAAGCCAAGTACTTTAGAAATGGGAAGACACCCCTCTGCCAGTCCTACAAGTCAGGGCCTTCAAGGAGACACAATTATGTCTCCTTTGTCTTGGATTGTGCCTCGCTGCACTGCCCTACAGGTGACCAAAATATTTTAATCCTTATAGGAGGGGCCTGTCCTTTCTAGGTGGGAACAATGAATGATTATTTTTCAAGATAAAAGTCTGATAGTCTAGAGTCATGAGTCTCTTAATGGGACAGACTCCAAATCTAACAAATGCTATTTTTTAGGATAAGACTTTTTAGTTTAACAGCTATTTTAAGCAAATTTTGGGTTCTATTGAACTATTTAGGTCAACAGCCATATGACAGGAAAGAATGCAGGCTCTTTCGAGCCACTGGGATTGCTTGAAAGGTTTGAAATAGACACAGGGGTTGATATCTCTTTTGTGATTTATATATTCATAAAAATATGCACTCTTTATGTCTTTGATGCCCTTTAGAGAGAATTAGAGTTCAGTAGTCTTGTAATGTTTTAGGGTGATTTCTAAGAACACAAAGGAACAACAACAACAACAAAAACAAAAAAGAAAAAAAACCCTAATCTCTGCCCCTGGAGTTCCTGAAGAAGAAACTCTAGTCCTATTCAGTATTCATTTCTGTTTTTAATATACTGTGTGCTAATAATTATGACTGCCCCACCGTTAAAACATTCTTGAGTGTTTATGTATATGAATATGTTTACATCATTTTTATATATAAGCACAATTGCTTTTGTGTGTATTCTATTTTTAAAAACTTATCTCATCCTGAGAACAGTTTTCCCTCCCTCCATTCCTCTCAGTCCCTCCTCCTGCATTTCCCTTCAGAAAAAAGCAGGCCTCCCAGGGATATCAAGTGAACACAACACAACAAGTTATAATAAGACAAAGAACAAACCCTCATATCAAGGCTAGACAAGGCAACTTAGTAGGAGGAAAAGTGTCTCCAGCACAGGCAAAAGAGTCTGAGACAGCCTTCCTCCCATTACTGGGAATCCCACAAGAACACCAAGCTACACAGCCATAAAATATATGCGTAGAACCTAGCTCAGACCCATACACACTCCATAATTATTGCTTCAGTAGTTGTCCCTATGAGCCCTAATTAGTTGATTATGTCCTCAACCACTCTGGCTTCTACAACCCTTCCTCTCTCTATTCCTTGGGATTCCACAAGCTATGACAAATGTTTGGCTGTGGATCTCTGTGTCTTTTCCCATCAGTAGCTGGATGAAGATTATGCTAGGCTGTGGTCTGTGAGTATAGCAGAATATCATTAAAAATTGTTACATTGACTCCTTTTTTGCCAGTTGTGTTTGGTTCTATCCTAGAGTCTGGGCTATTCAGACTGTGGTTTCTGGCCATCTAGGCAGTGTCAAGCATGGGTTCCTTTTTTGGGCATGGGTCTCAAATTGGACAAGTAATTTGTTGGCCACTCCCACAAGTTCTGTGCCCCCTGTACCCCTAGTACATCTTGAAGGCAGGACGAATTGTAGGCCGAAGGTTTTGTGGTTGGGTTGATGTCCCAGTCTCACCACTGGAAACCTTGTCTGGTTACAGAAGATGGCCAGCCCAGACTCCATATCCCCAAATACAAAGAGTCCTTCATAGGATCAGGGCACCCTTATAGATTCCAAGGAGTGTCCATTGTACTAGGTTTTCACATCACCCCCCAAATGCCTCACAATTCCAGTCATCTCTCCACATACTCTCTCAATCCATCCCCTGCACCTGAGCCCTTTAGTTCCCAAGTCCACCTACAAAAATCTACTCTATTTCACCTTCCCAGGGAGATCGTTGCATCTGCCCTTTGTCCTTGTTACTTAGCCTCTGTAGGATTGTAGATGGTAGCATAATTATATATTACTTTATAGCTAATATCCACTTATAAGCAAATACATGCCATGTCGTCTTTCTGGGTCTGGATTTCCTCATTTGGATGATAATTTTTAGTTCCATCCATTTGCATGCAAGGTTCATGATATCATTTTAACAAACAGATGAGTAATATTCTATTGAGTAAATGTATCATTTTTTTATTATTTGGTTAAGGAACAACTAAGATATTTTCCCTAATTTATGGATGATATGAATAAATCTGCTATGAACTTAACTGAGCAAGTATCCTTGTGATAGAATGGAATGTCCTTTGGGTACATGACCGGTAGTGGTATAGTTTGTCCTGAGGTACATTATTTTCAATTTTCTGAGGAAACACTATATGCATTTCCAAAGTGGCTGTACAAGTTTTCACTCCCATCAGCAAAGGGATGAATGTTCCCATTGCTCCACATCTTCACCAGTGTGAGCTCTCATTTGTGTTTTTAATCTTAGCCATTCTGACAGGTGTAAGATGAATTCTAAAAGTCATTTGATCCACAGTTCTCTGATGGCTAAGGTTGTTGAACATTTTTACATGTGCCTCAGTCATTTGAGATTCCTGTTGAGAATTCTGTTTAGTACTGTATCCCATTTTAAGATTTGGATTATTTGGTTTGTTTGTATCTAGTTTATTGAGTTCTTTATATATTTTCAATATTAGTCCTTTCTCAGAAGTGGAGCTTGGAAAAATCTTTTCCCATTCTGTAGGCTACAATTTTGTCCTTTTGACAGTGTTCCTTGCCTTACAGAAGCTTTTCAGTTTCATGAGGTCCCATTTATTAGCTGTTGTTCTTAGTGCCTGCACCACTGGTGCTTTCCTTATTCCATTGTATAGTTCTGGATTCTTTATTAAAAAAAGTTTCCATAGGTGTTTGGATTTACCCCTGAGTCTTCAATTTAATTCTATTGATCATCCTGTCTGTTTTTATGCCAATATCATGTGGGTTTTTATTGCTGTAGTTCTGTAGTACAGGTTGAAATCAGGACTTTTGATGTATTCTGAAGTCCTTTTATAGTTCAAGAATGTTTTAGATATCCAAGAATTTTCATTCTTCCATATAAAGTTGAATATTGTGTGGTCAAGGTCTGTAAGAATTGTGTTGGAATTTCGTTCGGGATTGTGTTGAATCTGTAGATTGCTTTTGGTAAGATGCCCATTTTCACTACGTTAATCTTACCTATTAATGAGCAGGGGGTCTCTTTCCATCTTCTGATATCTTCAATTTTTTTCCATCAAAGGCTTGGTTGGTTAGAGTTACCAAAGGTATTTTATATTATTTGTGACTATTGTGAAGGGTATTGTTTCTTGAATTCCTTTTCGGACTGTTTATTGTTTTTATATGGGAGAGCTACTGATTTGTTTTTTGAGTTAAACCTATATCCAGTCACTTTGCTGAAGCTATTTCTCAACTGTTGATGTTCTTTATAGAATTTTTGGGATCACTTATGTATACTGTCATGTCATCATCAAATAATGCTATCTTGACTTCTTTTTCAATTTGTATCCCCCTGATCTCCTTCAGTTGTTTTACTGCTACAACTAGACCTTCATGTAGTACTGGGGTCCAGCCACTAGTGAGGTCAGAGCCTTAAGAAGGGTGAATGCAAGAGCAATGGGGGAGGAATGAGCCAGGAATGGTGATCAATTTTGCAGCCTGATTGACTGGAAGTCAGAGTGCTTCTTTATTTATATAGAACTCAGTAGGCACATTGTTCCAAAACATAGATCATATTATTTTCCCCAGATTCATGTTTTACCTTCAACCTGGTCATAATTTTAGTCATCATTGATAAACCATGACAAAACAGAGTTATCTTTTACAAGCATTTTACCTCATCAACCTCACAACACAAAGTCTAACACTCTTGTAGTTTCAAGAGCATACTTTACCAAAGGATGACAGCCCATTCTCAGGCTGGTAGTTCTTGCTGTTTCAAGATCACTAGACAGAAAAAAATCTCCAAGCCAGCCTGGGCAGATTTGTCATATCCCAAGCAATGTATTTTTGTTTTGTTTTGTTTTGTTTTTTGAGACAAGGTTTCTCTGTGTAGCCTTGGCTGTCCTGGACTCCCTTTGTAGACCAGGCTGGCTTCGAACTCACAGCGATCCGCCTGCCTCTGCCTCCTGAGTGCTGGGATTAAAGGCGTGGCCACCACCGTCCGGCTCCAATCAATGTATTATTACCTTCTAATAGTCAGAGTTGTCATTAGGCCTAAGAAAAATCATCAGGCCAATGTTGCTTCAGTTATTATTTAATTTATGTCACAATACAGTGCTTATATTATATGTAATTGTAGAATTCATTTATATGTCTAGTCTTGGTAATTTTTGGTCCTTGATCATACAACACTACAGTGGCCCTGTATGAGTTAATTATTTATAAGAAAGGGAGGTCTTAATCTTTTTATTTTTTTATTTTTAATTTGTTCCCATTACATCTCAATTGTAGTACCCTTACTAGTCACATCCTTGTCCTATCTTCCCTCCCTCCCTCCCTCCCTCCCTCCCTCCCTCCCTCCCTCCCTCCCTCTTCTAGTCCTCAGAAAGAAGAGCTCTCCTCCTTTAACATCTAACCTCAGCCTATCAAGTCTCATCTGGACTGCCTGTATCCTTCTTCTGTGGCCTGGTAAGGCCACCATGCCAAGGGGAAGTGATCAAATCTGTGGGAGCCAGAGTCTATGTCCTAAGTAGTCCCTGCATCATTTATTATGGGACCCACAGGAGACTGTGCTGCCTATCTACTACTTCTGAGCAGAGGATCTAGCTGCTCATTATGCATGGTCCTTGGTTAATGCATCACTCTATTCAGTACCTCCCTCCTCTGCCAGAATTCTTTAGCTCCATTGGTCTCCTTGTAGACCTCCTGACCTCTCCAGGTCCTTATATTCCCAAACAGAAGTATCACTACCAAGATCATTCTATAAAGCCACAATCACCTTGACACCTAAACCACACAAAGACATAAGAAAAAAAGAATTTCAGACCAATATCCATTAACAACAATGATGCAAAAATACACTATAAAATACTTGCAAACAGAATCCAAGAACACATTGAAAATATCATTCACCATGACCAAGTAGGCTTCGTCCCAGGCATGCAGGGTGGTTAAATATATAGAAATACATCAATGCAATCCATCATATAAACAATTATGATCATCTCCTTAGAGGCTGAGAAAGCATTTGACAAAATCCAATAACAGTTCATGATGAAAGTCTTGGAGAGATGAGGGATACAAGGCACATGTATAAACACAATAAAGGCAATATACAGCAGGCCCACAACCAACATCAAACTAAATGGAGAGAAATATAAGTATAAATCAATTCTACTGAAATCAGGGACATGAAAAGGTTGTGCACTATCTCTGTATCTCTTCAGTATAGTACTTAAAAGTCTAGCTTGAGCAATAAGACAACTGAGGGAGATCAAAGGGATACAAATTGGAAAAGAAGTCAAACTATCACTATTTGCCAATGATATCACAGCATATGTAAGTGACCCCAAGAATTCTACCAAGGAACTCCTACACCTGATAAATACCTTCAGCTAAGTGGTTGGATACAAAACAATTAAAAAAATCAGTAGCCTTCATTTATACAAAATACACACAGGTTGAGAAAGGAATTAGAGTTCACCCGGAAGCAAAAAGAGTTAAATGGTATATACTCACTTATATCGAGACACTAGTCCAAGGGGTACGTCCCTTGACTCACTACCAGGAAAGTGGGTCAGAGGGGAGGACATCCTATTGAGACTTTAGGTGTGAGAAGCCTGGGAGAATGAGGAAATAGAAGGATCCAGTGGGTCCTGGAAAACTACAGGCGGGTCTGGGCCCTAGGGTCCTATGGCACCAGCCAAGGAAAATATAGGCAGTAAACTTCGAACCCTACCCAGACTAGCCGATGGACAGGACATTCTCCACCATTAAGTGGAGAAGGAGATCTGACTTTCACACAAACTCTGGTGCCCCATATTTGACCATGTCCCTTGGATGGGGAGGCCTGGTGGCACTCAGAGGAAGGATAATAGGTCACCAAGAAGAAACTCGATACCCTATGAGCATATACAAGGGGAAGAGATCCCTCTCAGTCACAGACATAGGGGAGGGGAGTAGGGGGGAAAGCGAGAGGGAGGGAGGAATGGGAGGATACAAGGGATGGGCTAACAACTGAGATGTAATATGAATAAATTAATTTAAAAAAGAGAAAGGAATTAGGGAAACAGCATCGTTCACAACAGCCACAAAAAACATAAAGTATCTTGATGTAATTCTTACCAAGCAAGTAAAAGACCTGTATGGAAAAAAACTTCAAGTATCTGAAGAAAGAAATTGAAGAAGATATCAGAAATGGAACGCTCTCCCATGCTCATGGATGTTTAGAATTAACATAGTAAAAATGGCTGTCTTACCAAAAGCAATCTAAATGTTCACAAAAACTTTGATGCAAAATTTACCCTGCCTATCAGGTGTGCAGGGATAAAGATAGAGCAGATAGAGCTGAGATTGAGACAATGTCCAACCAATGCCTGGCCCAACCCAAGACCCACACCACTGAAGAAATCTACCCCTGACACTATTAAAGATATTCTGATATTCTTGCAGACAGGAGCCTATCAGAGTTGTCCTTTGTGATGCCCCACCAAACAGCATTTGAAACTGATGCTGAGACTCACAACCAAACATTGTGTGAAGCATAAGTAGTCTAGTGGAAAAGTAGGAGAAAGGATAAAAAGACCCAGAAGCAAGAAGAGCTCCACAATGAGATCAACAGAGCCAACTAACCATGGCCCAGAGGGGCGTGTATAGTCTGAAGCACCAACCAAGAACCATGTATGGAGTGTACCTAGGTCCTCAACATAGATGTAATCAACGGACTGCTCAGGCTTCATGTGGGTCCACTAGTAAGGGTAGTGGGGGCTGTCTCTGACATGGACTCTTGCCTGCTTTTCTATCATTTCCCTCTGATAGTACTTCATTGTCAGGCCACAGAGAAAAAGGACAAATTAAATCCTGATGTGACTTGATGAGTTGGGGTGAGTGAGTAAGAGGGTCTACCCCTTTTATGAGGGCTAGAGGAGAGGGGAGGTAGAAGGGAGTGTGGGACATGGAGGAGAGGAGGGAGCAGACTATTACTGGGATGTAAAGTGAATAAATAATTAAATTAATAAAAAATAACCAAGGTAGAAAAATTAAAAAGAAATTACTTAAAGATCAGTAAAAAATATTTTTTATTACATTCTGAAAAAATGTTTTCTATACAAACATAAAATGTAAAATAAAAGATTAGTTTTGGGGCTGACCTGTACGCAGAGATTTTTGCTTTGGTCCATTTCAAAATGTCCAAATGTTCACAATATTGAGGTGGGCTAACTTTTGCTTTGGTATTGTAACAGGCCTGGCAGAAATGAAGATATTCTAAAGAGACATCTGTGTCTTTTCATCTGACTATCGGACAATGGAGAAATGTGAATTTCGTATGCTGGGAGAAGGTAAGGGCTTTAGCCAGAGAGGGAATTTTACTCCTCCAAAAAAATGATTTGACGCAGTTCTAATAACTAATCAGACCACTTTATAGCATGTGCAGTCTAGATGATTGCAGGTCAATGGTGGGCAGAATCACACCTTGAGGAGACAGTTTAGATGTGCATATCCTTCACCAGTTGTTGAATTTTATCTCATTTCAGGACTCTTTACACAGACTTGGCAGGTTCAATGGATTTCTTTGTCTCTCTTCCTAATTTGGACACATTGGGTAAATATTATTTTTCTTCTTTTACTTCTTTTTTTATTTTATTTATACTCTCATATATTACATCCAGATTGCAGACTCATAATCTCCCAGTTCCCCCAACTCCTGTCTCCTCCTAATCCACTTCTCTATATCCCTTTAGAAAAGAGCAGGCCTCCAAAGACTATCAACCAAATATGACACATTGGGTTGCAGTAAGACTAGGCATCACCCCCTCATATTAAAGTTGGAAAAGACAACCTAGTGGGAGGAAAGAGGTCCCAAAAGCAGGCAAAAGAGCCAAATACAAGCCCCACTCATACTATTAGGGAATTCCACAAGAATACTTAGCTATACAACTGTAACATATATGCAAAGGGCCTAGGTCAGATCCATGCATTTATTTATATATTTATTTATTTATTTGTTTTTTGAGACAGGGTTTCTCTGTGTTAGCCTTAGTTGTCCTGGACTTGATTTGTATGCCAGATTGGCCTCAAACTCATGGAGATCTGCCTGCCTCTGCCTCCTGAGTGCTGGAATTAAAGGCGTGTGCCACCACACCTGGCAATTTTATAGGTTTTATTGTGGTGTCCTTGACCCCTCTGGCTCCAAAAATCCATTGTTCCCCTTTTCTACATAGTTGCCTGAGCTTCAGCTAATGTTTGGCTGTGGGTCTCTGAATCTAATTTCATCTGTAACTGGATGAAGCCTCTCTAATGACATCAATCTATGAGTATCATAGAACATCACTAGGAAAAAATCCATTGACTTTTTTTTGCCAGTCCTGTTTGGTTTTACTATAGGTCTCTGGGCTATTGTTCCTCTGGTTCCTGGCCATCTAAGCAGTGTCAGGGATGGACTCCCTTATGACATCAATCTATGAGTATCATAGAATATCATTAGGAAAAAATCCATTGACTTTTTTTTGCCAGTCCTGTTTGGTTTTACTATAGGTCTCTGAGCTATTGTTCCTCTGGTTCCTGGCCATCTAAGCAGTGTCATGGATGGGCTCCCTCTCATAACATGGGTCTCAAACTGGACCAGTCATTGCTAAACCACTCCGACAATTTCTGTGCTGTCTTTACCTCTGCACATTTTGTAGGCAAGACAAATTGTAGACTCCCTATTTGTAGGGGGCCTAGGTTGAGACTATGCATGCTTTTTTTTGGAGCATCAGTCTTTTAAAACCACCATGGGCCTTGGCTCTGTTCATCTTTTAGCACCATCCTGGTCCTTCTATCCTTCCCCTGGTACTTCCACAAGACTCATTGAGCTCTCCCTAATGTTTGGCTGTGAGTCTTCTCATCTGTTTCAATCAATTGCTATTTGAAACCTCTCAGAGGACAGTTATGCTAGTCTCCTGTCTCTACAACCACAGCAGAGTATCATTAACGGTGTCAGAGGTTGTCTATCTTTCATGTTGTAGGTCTCAGGTAGGGCCAGGCATTGGGTGGACAAACCCTCAATCTCTGCTCTATATTTAAGCCTGAAATTCTTGTAGGCAAGGTAAATTTGGGGTCAAAAGTTTTATGAGTAGATTGGTGTTCCCTTGCCTCCACTAGAAGTTCTACCTTGCTAGAAGGTGGGCATTTCATTCTCCATGTTGCCAATTCTAGGAGTTTCAGCTAGAGTCACCACAATATCCTCCTAGAAGCCTACCATGTAACAGGTCTCCATCTTGAGTAAGAGATGCATACCCTCTTTGTTTCCCTTCTCTCTCTCTCTCAGCCCTCTCACCTCTTGCCCTAGCTTTATCCACATCTGATACCCACCTTCATTTCCCTCCCTATGCCATCTTCTACCTAGTTCCTTCTCTTCATCCACTTTTGATGTCTATTCTATTTCCTCTTCTGAGAGAGATTCAAACAACCTCCTTTAGGCTCACCTTGTTTCTTAGCTTCTTTGAGTCTGTATTCCCTGTTTTCTTCCCTAAGTGTTCCCCCTCCAAGATTCCTCAATTTGTGTTCTTTTTATTGATTCTGTTTCTCTTTTCAGGTCTTGAACATTTTTATTCATTTTCCCCTATCTGTTTGTTTGTATTTTAATGTATTTCTGTAAGAGATTTATTTATTAGTTTCTTCTTTAAAGGCCTCTATCATCTTCATAATAGACGTAAGGTCATTTTCTTGTGTTTCAGTTTAATTAGGATATTCAGAGCTTTCTGTAATAGGGTAGCTGGGTTCTCCTGGTGCCATATTATCCTGCCTCTTGTTGATTATGTTCTTACATAGGCCTTTAGCCATCTGGTTGTCACTGGTATTGGCTGGTCGTTTCTGGTGCCTACTGGACTTCTTGGTAAAATGGGGAGAATCGTAGGCTAGAAGCTGGAGGCTGGATGTTCTTGGGGACTGGTAGCTCTCCTTGGGATTGTGGGTAGTGCCTTGGGCCATAAGCTGGATCTCATGGAATAGCCCACAGCTCTCCCCTACTGGTTATAACTCAGTTGGATCTACAGGCAGGTGGGGTAGGGTGGGTGTCTAACATGTGTGATCTTGAGGTCTGGCTATTCTCCACTGGAAGGCTGGTATATTTGTAGGCTGAAGGCTAGAACCACATATCAGTGGAGTCCTGTGTGTCTATATAGTACAGGAGACCTTCTAGGGACATTGGGTAGTGCTGGGACAGGGGGGATCTGGAGGCTGGTACCATGTGTTCCTAGAACTTGGGAGCCATCTTCTGGATGCTGTGTAATGCCTGGGCCAGAAGCTGGAACTATGTGTCTGTAGAGACTGTGAGATCTCTTTGGGATGGGTGTAATGGAGAGGGGCTTCTTCCACTTTATACTTGGTTCTTTTTTAAATTGTTTTTTAATTAATTAATTTATTTTTACATATACATTTACATAATTACACACATATACAATAAACAACATACAACAAGAAGAAGGATGAAACAATCAGGAATTATATAAATGTTACATTCATAGTGTTTTGGCTATTTGTATTTGGCAACCTTGAAGAAAACATCTTTTGTATCTTGGTGAGTCTAAAATTCTGAATGTAAATAAATATCTATCCTATCTAGTCTCTATCAACCTAAAACTTCTATCAGACCTAAAATGTCTTAACCCCTACATAATTAAGCTTAACTGTAAAACTAAACTATCTGATATTCAAACTCATCAGAAACTTGAGATGTAATATAATTAATTACCTGAGTAAACAGAAGTGCCCTGCTGTGTGCAAATGACAAATGGGCTCAGGAAGAAATTAGGGAAACTACACCCTTCTTAATAGTCATAAATAATATAAAGTATCTTGGTGTAACTATAACCAAGGGAGTAAAAGACTTGTATGAAAAAAACTTCAAGTCTTTAAAGAAAGAAATTGAAGAAAATATCAGAAGATGGAAAGATCTCCTATGCTCATGGATTGGAGGATCAACATGGTAAAAATGGTCATCTTACCAAAAGGAATCTACAGAGTCAATGCAATTCCAATCAAAATTCCTATACAATTTTTTACTGACCTTGAAAGATCAATTCTCAACTTCATATGAAAAAAAACCCCAGACTACCTAAAATAATTCTGTACAATAAAAGATATCTTGGAGGAATCTCCATCCTGGATCTCAAGCTGTACTATAGAGCAAAAGGAATAAAAATAGCATGGTACTTGCATAGGTATAGGCTGGTTGATCAGTGAAATTGAATTGAAGATCCAGAAATAAACCCACATACCTATGGACACTTGATTTTTGACAAAGAAGCCAAAACCATACAATGGGAAAAAGGTAGCATCTTCAACAAATGGTGCTGGCCTAACTGGATGGCTACATGTAGAAAAATGCAAATAGATCTATATTTATCACCCTGCACAAAACTAAAGTCCAAGTGGATTAAAGACCTACTTGGCACTTTTTAAAATTAATTTATTCTTGTTATATCTCAATGGTTATCCCATCCCTTGTATCCTCCCATTCTTCCCTCCCTACCATTTTCCCCTTATTCCCCTCCCCTATGACTGTGACTGAGGGGGATTACCTCCCCATGTATATGCCCATAGGGTATCAAGTCTCTTCTCGGTGACCTGCTGTCCTTCCTCTGAGTGCCACCAGGTCTCCCCCTCCAGGGGACATGGTCAAATGTGAGGCACCAGAGTACGTGAGAAAGTCATATCCCACTCTCCACTCAAGTGTGGAGAATGTCCTGACCAGGAAACTGGGACAGAGGGGAGGACATCCTATTGGGACTCTAGATGAGAGAACCATGTGAGAATAGCAAAGTAGAAGGATCCAGTGGGTCTTAGAAACACACAAGTAGAACATTATGATAGGCAGATTTGGGTCATGGGGTCCTGCTCAAACTAAGGCAACAGCCAAGGACAATACAGGCGGTAAACTTTAAACCCCTACTTGGCACTTTTTAATTGGCATCCAGAGGATGAGTTTTGCCAGACCTCACTTGAAGCACAGAGTGTGACCCTAAAATCCAATAACAGAGTAGTTTCTAAGAATCAAAACATTGTGTTCTAGAGAATATATTTTTATTTCTAAATGTGTGACTAGAACTCTGTTTCTCTGGTTCTTATTGGATTTGTTGTGGAAATTTGGAAATGGGAAAGAAAGAAGTTTGAGGGCCATTTAGTTTGAAAGAGGGACTAAGCAGGCTTGATACTGGGTCCTGGAAGACCTACTACTTATTGCTTCTGTTCAAAAAATAAATCAGGAGATCATAACTGCTAGAACAGATAGCTTTGTTCAAGTCTGGACTTGGAAAAATGGAATAGAAACCACATGCTTCACAGAAATACAGTCCTCATTTTCAAAGCTGAGCGGTGGACTCAGGGACTTTGCACGGGTAATAGATGAAAAGTTTTATGATTATATAAGCCTTTTGTTGTCTTGTAGAAAATCTTTTTTTTTTTTTTTTTTTGAGGTTATAGCTTTACTCTGACACTTCTGGAGCTTTTCAGGCCTGGCAAAATCTTTCATCCATCTTAACGTACTAATAATAGGTAGTGGTATGATGTTTCAACACCAAGTGAGGAAGGATTATATGCAAATAAATAATAGTGATCATTAAGCCAACAGGTAAGTCTGGCCAGGTTTTTTTATTTGTATATAAGTGCTTATCTAAAGATAGCTACTTGTTACCTAAAAGGGCATATCCCCCTTTTTAATATATTTATTGTTCTTCTATACTTTTTAGATCATTTTGCTACCATAAAAACAATGACTTTGCCAAGTGTCAGGACCAACATTGGGATTTGGGATCTATCTATCTATCTATCTATCTATCTATCTATCTATCTATCTATCTATCCATCTATCTATCTATCTATTATCTATCACCTATATGTAGACACACATTTACTTTGGTCCATTTAAAACATATATCTATTAAAGAGACAAGCTTAACACAAAAGACCTGGTAAATAACTGCACCAAGGGAGAGAAGGAAACAGTTTGGTGTAGATGTACACATGTATACTGGAAAATAGTTAAGATAAAAATAGTACCATTCACAAAAGAGTAGTATTGTATTTAGTCTATATTTGTTGGATTATTAAGCTTGATACTTACATATAAAGATAAAATGTTCGTATGATATATATTTACATATAATTCTTACATAACTGAAAATTTCAGCATCAACTCCATTTGAGAGCTTGCTTTTCTTTTCTGAATTTTAAAGAGATTTGTTTATTTATTTTATGTATATGGGTACTCTATCTGCATGTGTACCTTCATGACAGAAAAGTGTATCAGATCCCAGCATAGATTGTTGTGAGGCACCATGTGATTGTTGGGAATCGAACTCAGGAACTCTGGAAGAGCAGACAGTGCTCTTAACTGCTGATCCATCTTTCTAGCTCTCTTTTCTAACTTTTTTGATAAAAGGTAATGGGCTTTTCTTCTCCATCTTTACAGGAGAATTTGTACAATTTTTCTTTTTTGTTTGAATAGTTACATTTCATTGGAGTAGGAGACTTGTCTTTTGAAAAGCTCAGTGTTACAATAATCTATACAAGGTGGTTTGTATATTTAAAACTGTAAAGCTATGCCTTCTCTCTTCTGTAATGGCTTTGCGCTTAAGATGTTAGATGAACTACATGTAAGGTCTTAGTAAAAGAAAAGGAGGAAAGGTTTAGTAAATGTTTGTCCACATGAGAACTGCTCCTGACTTTTTAAGAACTCCGGAAGCTTTTCTTTAAGAACAAACATCAAACTCTCAATGAGTACAAGCCCTTTGATTGTAGATTGTAGAGCAGTTGGGAGGGAGAGAGGAAAGGGAATGGGAGAGAGAGAGAGAGAGAGAGAGAGAGAGAGAGAGAGAGAGAGAGAGAGAGAGTAGCAAGCCCCATGTTTGAGCATGACCTGTATAGTCACTAGTCAAATCTAACAAAAGCTTTGCTAATATAATCCAATGTTTGTATATGCTTTCTCTGTGGCCCATAGTATCTAATTTTGATTGTTTTCCTTTAAGACAGGCTAATAGCTCAGTATTTTGACTATTTAATTGGTTTTAAAATGTGGCAGTGTATGTGCTTGTGTCTTGAGTTCTCATCTCAGTGTATGTATGTGTGCATGTGTGTGTGCGCATGTGTGTGTGTGTGTGTTTTCAGATCTACAGAATAAGTAATCAACCAATTTTACAAGTTTTCATTTTGGTAAACTATGTAAAGTTTGTTACTCAATTAAGACCTTCAATTGATTATTCTTATTAAAAATATAGTCCTTCTTAATTGTAGCTGCTTAGCTCTTAAAATGTAAAGGAGTTTAAGAAAATAAGTTGTGTGTTCTGTACCTGCCTGTTGGTGATCAAAAACCAAACAAAACAACAAACCAGAAACCACACACACACACACACACACACATACACACACAAACGTGTGTGTGTGTCTCCTGTAAATGGCTGAGTCTCCTCCTTTAAAATTTAAAATGTAAATCATTTAGTTGATTGATTCTTTTTCCATCTATTTTGAGAAAAAAATCTATTTTTTTCTTTAATACCAATTTAGACCAAGTCTAAAGAAATTATAAAATAAAACTTGGCAAGTCATCCAAATAAGATTCATCTATTTCAATATTGTTAGTGTTCTATATAAGGATATCAACATAAAACTATAACTTAGTTCCTGTGTCTAAAGCAACACACTCTAAAAGAGATTATTTTGCCTTGAAGACAAGATTGTATGTTTTGTTGAAAATATTTTGCATCTTCTGCCATTTGTTTTGTAGATATTTGTTTGCTCAGGAAAGTCACTACTAAAGTCACAGTTCCTTTAAGGACTGGTTCTTTTTTTTCTTTCTTTCTTTTTTTATTTATTAATTTATTCTTGTTACATCTCAATAGTTATCCCATCCCTTAGTAAGGACTGGTTCTTGTTGAAGTCTTTGAATGACCCCTTTTATAAGCCATTATATTATATTGATTCTAATTTAATTAATGCTTTATATATCTCTAGCTAGTAAATATATAGCTGTGTATATAAACTTTATATTATGCACGTTCATGAAAGAATCATTCCACTATTGTCTGAGAGTGTTTGCTATACAAAGGCCATAAGAGTACCTTTTCTGTGAATTACTCTTAGGGAGAGAAATGTTACAGCTTCTGAGGTTGCATTTTATGATTGATTTTTGGTATACAAGGGCATGACATCCTTGCCTTAAGATGGAATAGTGGAAGTATTTCTTTTTTAAGATTTACTTTATTTTTTGATTATGTTTGTCTGTGTGTGTATGCAACATGAGTGCAGATGTCTTTAGAGGCCAGAGGTGTCAGATTCCCTAGAATTGAAGTTACAGGAAGTTGTGAGCTGCCAACATAGGTCTAGGGAATGAACTCAGGTTCTCTGAAAGAGCATTTTACACTCTTAACCACTGAGCCATCTCTCCAGCTTCTAAATGGAATTTATTTTAAAGGCCTTCAATATTTTTCCATTTGACTGGATAAAACTGATAGTGTAACTGTATCCTATTTCAGCCTCTCATTATAGCCAATGCTGCTTTCCTTTTTCTCCTACTAGTGGGGCTCTCTGCAAACTTCACAGTCAACAATGTGGCAAGCTATCAAGCAAGGCAACAAAGCAGTTCAGAACAACAGAACTCAGTAGCCAGTGTTGGTTGAAACTTTGGGAGTCTGACCCCAAGTGTTCTACTTTAGGCTTATTTAAGCATAACATAATCTGGTGAAGACTATTCTTATGCTGTTAAACTCAATCCCATGTGCACAACAAATCATACCTAATTCTTCTTGAGAGGAACAAAGTAAGCTATATGCATATGAGATACGACTATATCAAAAACTATTTGTAAAGTACATTTGACACCTTCCATAAAGATAGGTTCTATAGATTGACTGCGAAGAGCAAATTTATAAGAATGAATCTGGAACCTGGAGGATGGTCTAGTGCCAGAAAGCCTTCAACCACGTGGATTTCACAAAGGTCACCAGGCTAGAAAACACATCCACTCCAGTCTTCTGTGTGGAAAAGAGGTTTGGCATTTCTTCCCTTGAAAGAACAACCTTGTGTGGTTAACATTCCAGGTTCCCCTAATAGAGAGAGACATCTAAGCCCTTATATCCTACAGGCATACATATTTAGGAACATTCTTCAGCAATCCCTTTGCATGCAAATCTCAGCATCTCAGAGTCTGTTTCTCAAGAAACTTTACCTGCGATACTTCACACAGTAAGTAGTGCTATGTATCAGAGTCTAAGAAAGAATTTAAAAGAATAATGTATGCATTGGCTGAGAACAAAGATCTCAGTGCTGTGACAGGTGGAGTATAGACTAATCTGGCATGTTAAGGTAGTATAATTATACAAGTTTTCACCAATAGGACACTCCCAGGGAACACTGGAGGTGCAGAATTACTAAGGGGTAAATATCATAAGCATTTGGCTTATACAGAAAAATAATATTTATTATGTTTTGTGGGATTGAATAGCTATTGTTGGGGACCATTATATTGTATAAAGGCATTGCAATAGTGATATGAAGCAAGTGTAATTAAAAGCCAAAAGTCAGATGGCTGCATACAAAAAGGATTTTAGTAGCCACTGAGCATAAAAAGCAGAGACTGAGGTCTGTGACTTATAAGATACTATAGTTTGGATGTAGGTTGTCTGTTCAAAACATGTTAATTTTAGTTCCTATTATAAGTAACAACATTGGGAGAAGTAATGTTAAGCAATTATGTCATTAATTTTTTTCTTGTGTGACTGGGTTCTCACTCTTGCAAAGTCGAATTAATCATCATAAAAGCTGCTTGTTACAATTCAACATAACTCCTTCTGTTTTATCTCCTTCATATGTGGGTGCTTGGTTCTCTACCCTTCCTCCACATTTTAATTTATTACAAGGTCCTTGCTGAGGGGACATCCAATCTCGGGCTTCTAAGTGCTACAATTATGAACTGATCTTGTTTTCCATTACAAACTGTCTAGTTTCTGGTATTCTGTGGTAGCAAGAGAAAATGAACTGAAACCAATTCTATAGGAAGTTAATTTCTGTAAAATATATTGAAAGAGCCAAGGACAAAGGCAAGATTTAAACTATCATTTCTTAATATTCTCATGAATATAAGCTTTAGTTTTCTTATTTAATATTCTCTGGGTAAATAAACATAGGTGCTAGAGTTATAAAAGTTAGAAATATTTGACTATGTTATTACAAAATTATTTTATAAAATAATCTTGATATTGAAAACAAAATAGCAAATCCAATCTAACTTTATCTTAACAGTTATCTTCACTTTCTTCTTTTTTTAACCATCTGGAAAATGTATTCAATTAAATTGGAAAATCTGAGGTGCTATATGAAACACAACAATTCAGGAAAACCTTTCAAAAGGGTCAGAATAAAAAATATAATATAATATATTTTTTAATTCAGTGAAAATATAATTCCCTGATGTTTTTCAATATTAAATTCTCAATTCACTGTGATGGAAAGCCTGAAAAATGAGAAAATTCATTTGCAGTAAAGTGCATATGAAAACTGAAGCAAAAACATGGTATTGGGGACAGGAAATTAATATAAAATAAAAAGTGAAATAAAAGTGTGTAGTCAACAAGGTTCTGGAATTTTATTACTAAGTCTGTTTCACAGGACACCAGCCGACATTGAAAGGAACAATTTCCTAGAAGTCAATATTGACAGAATAATAGAAAAAGATTGCTTTTATTTGCCTCATGAGTGCAATGCAAGACCTTTTTTGCAATCACACAAGGCAGGAAGATATTGCTTCTTAGTTTTCCATTGTCTTCCTTTTCCAAAATTAAACCAGAAATACAGAGATGTCAATAAAAACTAATATAGAGCATCCTTTGTGGACTTATATTTTTCTAAATGGTAAACTCTCAGAAGATGGCTTGAAAAGCAACCTCTAGGATTTTTGTCTGGAGTATGACAGAAGGTCTCCTGCCACTTTTCTTCCTATTTTATACAACTCTAGGTATGGTGCTCATAATATAGAGCATATAGTTTTGCCCACGTAGAACTATACTCAAATAACCACACAGCTTGTCATTTAAAAAACAAAAATCAGGGCTTAGATAGATGACTCAGCAATGTAACTCCAGTTCCATGGCGTGCCAGGGCCTTCCTTTTGCAGGCACCAGGCATGCACCTGGAACATATACATAATTCAGGCAAAAAACTTATATAAACATATAAAATATAATTTTAAATCAGAAAAATTATATCTACTATTATATAACCAGGGTCTAATATTAAAAATTCCAATATTGATGTGGATTTGAAATATACTATGTTGAAACGTATCTGAAAGAGTTCTACTTTATATCATCTTCCACCCTATTGAAATATATTTCTTTATGATTTTGGTGTATATCAGAAACTTTTGGGATAGTAATATCAGGTGGAAAATGTAGCTCACTGTTACTTAGAATTTTAAAAATTATCTTAATTTCCACAATGTAAACTATTCTTTCTAAAGGATTTCTATAAAATGCACACAAGAACTTCATGGCTGAATTGTATTCATTGAGTCCAGCTTTGAGGAAAAATAACAAGACCAAGGGGGGAAATTATTTATATATACTATATACAATATATAATATATAATATGTAATATATACTATATTTATATTATATATATATATATATATATATATATATATAGAGAGAGAGAGAGAGAGAGAGAGAGAGCGCTAGTGTTCTTAATGTTTTCACAGTCAATTACATAAGCCTGGTACATCATTGCATAGGGTGATATGCAATATTAATACCCTTGATGATGTTCAACATTTATTTCATTTGGTTGACTGTAGTGTTCATTCCCCATTTTCTGTTCACTTCAGTGTCTGATACTTAAAATCTTAGGGAAATTGTCCAAGGATTGAGGTTCATATGAGGCACTATCTGAGCTTTCCATTGCCACTCTCTTACTTGACACCTTTCGAACATGTTGTGAGAAATAAATGGATCAGTTCACTGGAATATTATAAATATAAATGATACGTTCAAAAAGGAAAACACTAAATTTTATTCTTAGGCTGCAATACAGATTCATATTATTATAATTTACCCTGAAGTAAAACTTCAATGAGATTTTATAGGGTGTTTGGGCAGATATTTAAAACTGCTCTCAAGAGATTTCTAATCTCATAGAATATCTAAACACGGAACATCTGAACTACCTAAACACACTACAGTAAACTAAAGCAGTGCAGACCAATACAAGTACTAGAAGCCAGGCAGCCAAGGCTTATAGTACATCAGAATTACTTGTAGAACTGGTTAAAACAAAGATTACTGGGCCTCCCAGTAGTGTTTTTTATTTAATAAGACTAAGGCAAGACCTCAGAGTCCATATCTCTATCAACTGCTCATTTATCATTGAAGCTTTTGTTGTGGCAATAATACTGATTACAAACAAAGTTTGAGACTTCAATTTAGTTGAACACAAGATCTGATATAAGAAACTTTTGTCTCTTTATAAATTGATTATATTAGATATTTGTTATGGAAACAAGAAGATGGCTGATACTTCTTTTTCTGCTCCTCTGTCCATTCTCAATCCTGTACGTATTTTATGTTCTTACTTTGTCCTTGATACTACTAATACCTAGATGCATATTCTGCTTTGAGAGAGAGAGAGAGAGAGAGAGAGAGAGAGAGAGA
>OU015760.1:11742389-11816495 GCA_907169655.1 Acomys percivali | reverse complement strand
CCTGAAATTATTGTTTAGAAAAATCCCAGGCCTTCTGTACATACAGTGTTTTGAATTCTATTATTGAGCACTTGCATTCTTTAGACTACAACTTACACATTTTTCTTATTTTATATTAAATTTTAACATCTTTCATGACAAGTTCAAGTATATATACAACATGTTATGATACTACTTACTGCATTAGCCTCTTTTTAATTTTTACATTTATTTATTAATTTTTATGTATGAGTGTATGCACAGGTGTTTGCATGCATGCAGCAATGTATGTGTGTGTTTGCATGTGTGTGTATGAAATTCAGAGGAAAATTGTGAGAATTGGTTCTCTCTTTCAATCATATGAATTCCAGGCACTGAACTCGTATCAAGTACTTATATCCACTCACCCATCACCCTGCTTGTCCCTATTACCTTCTAATATCTCTTCCCACATCTGCTGATTTCTTTCTCTTCCCAACGAGGTTCTTTCATACTTTTCTGTCTTTATTTGTTGTTGTTGTGGTTGTTGTTTTTACCCATATTTTCAAAAATATTCTTTTCACTGGTGATCTAGTGTATATGTATTTCAGATACACCCAGAGATTATAACCTTGAATTCGCTCTTAACTATTGTTATCAAAAGTCTCATTCCATAAGTAGAAGATTCCAACAGAGAGCTATTACTCTAACCACTTGAAGATTAACCCAGATCATCAAAGGGCTGTGTATCCAGTTGGGTTTTTTTCCATCTATCCTCTCCCAAATCTCACTGGTTTTGATTACATTTCAATTTTATGTCTTTGACCAATAATGAGGGACATTAATGAAATGTTTAAAACAAATATTAGTTGTATTTATTTATTGAAATATCTCCTCTGTGTATGACCTTGTGGAAAAAGTTTCTGTCTAGCTTTCAGTGTGCTAACACAAGATCCATTACTTTCAAACATTTCATTTGCCTGCTGTCATGAACAAAATACAGTTCTCTCTTTGTGTTGATTTCTAAAAGCTGCAAGTCAAAACCATGTTCCTGTCCTGTGAGAGCTTTACACTACATATTTTGTTTTCTAAATTCACCTCTGGCTTCAATTTGCTTTTTCTCTCATATATTCTCCCTCCCTCGTTCTCTCTTCCCCTTTCTCTATCTTCTTCTTCCTCTCTATCCCCCTCTTCCTTTATCTCTCCCTCCCTCCCTTCTCTCTCTCTCTCCCTCTCTCTCTCTCTCTCTCTCTCTTTCTCTCTCTCTCTCTCTCTCTCTCTCTCTCTCTCTCTCTCTCTCTCTCTGTGTGTGTGTTTAAACCCACAGATATTTGTTTCTAAGTGTGGATTCAAAACCTTTTTCTGCCTCCCAGTTTTCCCATAAATTGAGCTTAAAGACTGATCTTGGTGGGAGTCCCCACCTGATTCTCATCTGTGATGTTGGACATACACTTCATGAAACATATTCAGAGCATTCCTTTTTCTTGTTTGAGCAACCTCATTGATGTAAACTTGGTACACAATAAACTGAACATGTTTACACCCTACAGTGGCTATATTTTGACTTATACATCCATGACATAACTACAACCAAGATAACTAACATACCCATAATCTCTATCACCAAGAGTTCCTTCACATCCCTTCACACATTTTTTGTTATTGTTTATTGTTTGTTTGGTTTGGTTTTGGTTTGGCTTGAGACAGCACCTCATATGGTCTTCAAAATGGCCTGGGAATATAGCTCAGGCTGGCTGCAGAATCATTATTATCTTCCCTTACCTCCTATGTGCTATGACAAAAGACATGTGTCAGCATGCCTGTCACTTTTCATGTTGCTTGTTCAACTTTTGTCATGTTTCTCCCAGACACCATTCCATGGCTGTGCAAAATTCCTTTCCCTATTTGTATTTATCCAGATTTTTGTATAAATGGAATTGTATGCTCTTGTTTTAGTCTAGCTTCTTTGACTTGGCATAATTAGGTCGAGATTCATTCATGTTGTTATGTCAATAATTCCTTTTTTTTGTATAGCTTAGTGATATTCCGCTATAAGAATGTATCCCAATGTGTTTATTCATTCGCTTGTTAATGTACATTTGAGTTGTTTACAGTCTTAGGCTGTTACACATAAAATTTGCATGCACTCTTTTGTACAGATATATACTTTTATTTCCCTTGAGTAATTATTAGTTATACATTTTTTATCAATTAAATACTTTTGCTTTTTACATATACATTTATGTTATCACACACATATACAATAAACTACCTATAGCAACAAGAACAACGACACAATCAGGAATTATATAAATGTTACATTCTTAGTGTTTTGGCTATTTGTATTTGACAGCCTTGAAGAGAACATGTTTCCTATCTTGGTGCGTCTAAAATTCTGAATGTAAATCAATCTCCATCACATCTCGTCATCATCAACTTAAAATATCTATCTAGACCTAAAAGCATATTAACCTCCAAACAGCTAAGTTTCATTGTAAAACTAAGCTACCTGGTCTTCATCCCCATCAGAGACTTGAGAAGGAATAAATTTGATTACCTGATTATGCTGGGAGTGCAAGTTAGTAGCTTTCCAAATACCCTTGGGTAATTATTAATACAGCCACTCCAGCTGTGTTTTTTTTTTGGTAGTTTTAGAATGGCATATCTTTTTACTTATTTAACTTCCAACCTGGGTATGATTTTACACTTAAGTTTATTTCTTATAGGTATTATATTGGCTAGTTTTATGTCAACCTCTGACAAAGTAGAGTCACTTTGGAAATAGGACTCTAAACTGACGAATGCTTCCATAACATTGCTCTGTAGGCAATTCTAAAGAGAGGACCCAGACTATTGTAGTTTGTGCAACTCCTGGGTTGATGGTCCTGGGTAGTATATGAAAGGAGGTGCCAGGCGTGGTGGCGCTCACCTTTAATCCCAGCACTCAGGAGACAGAGGCAGGCAGATCTCTGTGAGTTTGAGGTCAGGCTGGTCTACAAAGTGAGTCCAGGACAGCCAGGGCTGTTACACAGAGAAACCTTGTCTCAAAACAACAACAATAACAAAAAGCAGGCTGAGGATGCCTCTGCATCAATTCCTGCCTCCAAGTTCCTAACGTGAGTTCACGAACCTGATTTCCCTCAATTTAAAAGCTTTAAGACAAAATAAACCCTTACTTCCTCATGTTGCATTTTGTTATAGTGTTCTATCACAGAAAAAGGAACAGTAACTAAGACAGTACCATGTAATGAAAATTATTTATATAATCTGGCAATCTCTGCCTTTTGATTGGGATGCTTAGATAATTTACATGTAATATGATTATTAATGTAGGCAGGAACTTATCTACTACCTTGCTATTTGTTTTCTATTTGTCACATGTGTTTTCACTTCTACTTTTTATTCTTCTTTTATATTAGTTAATTTTATTAATTCCATTTTAGTTCCTTTTTAAGATCATTATCTGTAACTGTTTCATTCTTTTAGTGGTCAGAGTTTATTGTCTATACTTTTAATTTATCATAGTCTATATTTATTTACTATTACCTCCCTTCAAATAAAGCATTAGAGCATTAAACAGCATTTTACTACTTCTATGTAACACATGTAAAAAAATAAGATAAAGGTAAGTTTTTATTTTGTGAAATTGGAACACGTTTTGGCTATCATTTCTTCCAACAATTTTCTTGGCCTTATCTATCCTTCCTATTGTTTACATTGCATGTAAATGAGGCATGTGATGTTGACCTATAGATAACTTATAATGTGTTCATTACTTTTTTAGTCTTTTTATTTATCACAAACATTTACTATCACTGTGTCTTGAGGTGCATCAATCATTTCTTCCACAATCTCTACGCCGTCATTCATTTAAACTGGTGTAGTTTTCATCAAATCAATTACTGTTTTTATATCTCCAGTGTCACTTTGAGTCTTTTTAATATATACAGTGTCTCTATTTAACATATCCAATCTTTAGTTTTTTTGCACACATAGAATGCAATTTTATTATCTGTTTTAATATCATTGTCTGCCAATTCACAGATACATATTAGTTCCAGATCTGTTTGGCTTGGTTTGTGTTTCTCATTATAAGTTATGTTTTCCCCTTTTGCTTTCCTGAGAATCTTTAAAAAAATAATTTTATTTTTTAAATTTACTTTTTATGTGTATTGGTATGAGAGTGTCAAATCCTCTGGAACCGGAGGTGCAAACAGCTGTGAGCTGCCATGTGGGTGCTGAGAACTGATCCCCAGGTCCTCTGGAAGAGCAGCCAGTGCTGTTAATTGCTGAGACATCTCTCCAAGCCTTTCTGAGAATCTTTAACAGTATGGATGAGATTGTAAAATTTTATTTGCTGGATCCTGGAAATTTTTGTGTTCCTATTCACATATTCTTGAATGTATTCTTAGCTTATTCTAGAATGAATTTAAATTACTCAAAAACAGTTTGATGGTTTTGGGTCTTGATTTTAAGACCTGTTTGTCAGAAACACAGTATTCAGTCTAGGGATAATTATTCTGCACCACTGAGGCAAGAACTTTTTGATTATTCTATTTACAGTCCAAGAAGGTTGAAGATTACATTTTGTCAGTGAGACTAGTTCTTACATTGAGGTTTTCTTTTTCACTCCTTTGTGATGTTACTTCCTGGGCCTTAAGTAATTTTCTTATGTGTAATGTGATGGGCAGTTTCTTTCAAAAATTGACATAGACCCAGTTTACATTTCCAGAATGTTTTCCTTGTGCAGCTCTCTTATTGCCATTACTGTTTTGTTCATCCAAACTTCCTAAAGCTATTGAGAAATTCATTATCTCAAGGTCTGGTGTATTCTATTTGGGTTCTTCATTATTATAGTGTCCTGGAAATGCTTTCAAATTAGCAAAGTGGGGGAATCATAAACTTCTGTCCAGCTATTTAATAAGCTGTGTTTCACAGATTTTTATCTAGAAGTTTCTTTTGTTTCAGATGAGAAGGTAAATGCAGTTCTTTTTATTTTTTAATTTACTACTTTATTGATTGCCAGCCAAAAAAGAAACTATCCTACATTTTAATAGCCTGTACATCAAAATCAGACCAACTAAATGCAGCCTTCCTTGCAGATGAGAATACTATGGATCTATGCCCCATGCTGAAGTCTCCATTATAAACTCAAGGTTCTTGGTGAGACTCTACCCGCCTGTGGATTTTCTTTTTCTTCCTTTTCCTTTTTTTAAAAATTAATTCATTCATATTACTTCTCAATGGTTATCCCATCCCTTGTATCCTCCCATTCTTCCCTCCCTCCCATTTTCCCCTTACTCCCCTCCCCTATGACTGTGAATGAGGGGGACCTCCTCCCCCTGTATATGCTCATAGGGTATCAAGTCTCTTCTTGGTATCCTGCTATCCTTCCTCTGAGTGTCACCAGGCCTCCCCATCCAGGGGACGTGGTCAAATATGGGGCACTAGAGTTCATGTGAAAGTCAGACCCCACTATCCACTCAATTGTGGAGACTGTCCTTTCCATTGGCTAGATCTGGGTCGGGGTTCGAAGTTTACTGCCTATATTGTCCTTGGCTGGTGCCATAGTTTGAGCAGGACCCCTGGGCCCAGATCCGCCCTTCATAATGGACCTCACACAGTCCCTGCAGGATCTCCCACGCGACGGGGTCCACCTAGCTCAGTGAGAAAGCGCACAACCTGTCGGGTGGAACAGGCCCAAATTGGAGCTGGAATTAGGGTACTGAGCCTGCAAATCCAAGCAGTTAGAACGCAGCCTGGACACTTCACACAGCCCCAGCAGGATCTCCCACGCTCTCAGGGGAGGCTGGACACCCCTGAGGTGTCTATATGCTGGTAAATGCAGTTCTTGCCGCTCCATCTTTGATGGAAGTTCCACATCAACTTTTCTTTGGTTTATAACTGACTGACTCTCTTTGAATTGTTCCTTCCGGTTGAGAGTGATGGCCCACACCTATAATCACAGCACTCAGGAAATGCAGGGAAGAACATTATGATTTCAAGGACAGCCTGAGCTACAATGGTGAGACCTTGTAAAAGCAATTTGTCTTCAAGTATGTGGGCTGACATAAAAGGATGGGCACACTCATCTCTGAAGATAATAGGTATTTGTCTTGCTATTTCCTTGGATTTTTTTTAACTCTTTATATACTATCACCCGAAATAATGCTGACACTGACGATAAGCTATTGTAGCTGGGAGCAATGGATCCAGGGACTGACCATGTCCTTTCTTCGAATTTGCCTCTTGTGACATTATCATTTGACAGGGGGGTTGGATACTCAGAATTTTAATCAACAGCTCTCCGTTCTCTATGACTACTCTGGCAAATCTAGCTAGAAATATAGTGGAAAGAAAAATATCTGAAAAAAACCATGACTATATTTCCAGTTATAGGTTGCTATATATGATTATGCTAAAGTTGACTATACTAAATGTCTCTCCTAGTGGAATACATTCATTATATCTCAATATCGAGGTCTTTCCACATAAAAATCTTTAGATTTGATGATAACAGCAGCTCAAATGAACAGAATAAGCAATTTATAAGTAAATTGAATCAAAATATGCACAATTTTATACCTTAGTATATAGCTACTTAGTACTTATGAAAATAAATGTCAAGGATATTGAATATCTATATTTATTTTATTATACAAAATAATGGATCTTAATATGACATTTTCATACACACACACACACACACTTTTTTGTACCTTGTTCCAATTCACTGTTCTACCTGTTCCCTGTTATTGCTTCCCTTGTACCCCCTGTTGCATTCATGTAACATGTATTCCATTACTCTTTCACCTCCTGATCTTTCAGTAATACTTCTCTCTCATGTCTCCTTTGATAATTGTTAAAACACACACACACACACACACACACACACACACACACACACACGTCTAGATTTGAGTCTAGCTTATTTTGTTTTACACAATGAGCTCTAGTTTCAGCTGCTGTCATACACATTTTTTTTTTCTTTTCAGCAGAAAAATTTTCCATTGTGTATATGAAACACATTTTTAATCAATCTGTGGATGGACATCTAAGCAGGTCCATTTTCTAGCTGCTGTAAATACTGCAGCACCACACATGAATATATAAGAGTTTCTGTGGGATGTTGACTTATATTCCTTTGGGCATACACTCAGTATGGTATAATTGGGCCATACGTTAAGTGTATTTTCATATTTAAAGAAATTTACAACTGACTTCCACAGTAGGTGCAGCACTTTACATTCTTCCTAGCTGTGTCAAAGGGATCACTTTTTCTCTTGTGCTGACCACCAGCTATTGCTATTTGCTTTTGTGATGATATCTGTTCTAACTGGGGTGAGATGGAGTGAGATGGAGTTTCAAAACAGTTTTACTTTCATTTTCCTAATATTGAACTTGCATTCAACTAGTGTTGAATAGTTGAAGATTTCCCTCTCCTGTGTAAGCAGCCACTTCATGCTAATGATTTCTTTTGCTGATCAGAAATTTCTTAATTTTATGAAATCTTACTGGTTGATTCTCGGAATTAGTTCCTGTGCTACTGATGTCCTAGTCAGAAAATGCCGAAATCTTCACATGTCCTACCAATATTTTCCTTAACAGTTTCAAAAGTCAGGTTTTACATTAGGGCCATCATTTCAAACTGACTTTCACTCAAGCTAAGAGACACGAATCTAGCTTCATGTTTTACATGTGTAAATCTAGTTTTCCCAACACCATTTGTTGAAGAAGCTATCTTTTTTCCATTGTAAGATTTTATGACACTTTTATATAAAAAAAATTAGGTAAGAGGCTGGAAAAATGTTTTAGTGGTCAAAAGTACTTGCTGCTCTTATTCAGGAGCTAAATTCATTTTCCAGTAAGCACATTGTGTGGCTTTTAGCTGTATAACTCCAGTCTCCATGGTTCGCTTATCCTTTATTGACTTACATCAGAGTGCATACATATATTCGTCTGTCTGTCATCTATCTGTCTGTCTGTGTGTCTGTCTGTCTATGCAAAACATATAAAAATAAATTTAAATTTAAAAATTGTCTGCAGTGGTGTAGATTTATTTCATGGTCCTTGATTCTAGTTCATTATTCTACATGTCTCTTTTTGTGCCACTAGTATGAAGGGTTTGATATTATGGTTCTATAATACACCCTGAGATCATGTTCTGTGATGTTTACAGCATTATATATATGTTAAAGATTGTTTTATATATTCAGTATTTCCATATGAATATTATGCTTTATGTGAATTAGGATTTTTCTAGATTTGTGAAGAATGCAATGGGAATTTTATGGGAGATTATGTCTGATCTGTGTATTATTTTAATAAATGTAATTACTTTTACAGTATTAATTATGGAATTTCATGAGCATGTGAGGCATTTCTATCTTCTAGAAGTTTCCTTAATTTCTTTCTTCAGTATCTTAAAGCTTTAACTCTTTCGTCTCTTTTATTAATTCCTATGCATTTTTGAAGCTATTATGAATAGGATTTTTTTCTTGAGTTCTTTCTTAACAGGTTTGTTATTGATTTACAGACAAGCTCCCAGTTTCATAATTTGGCTTTTCTATTCTGCTACTTTGCTGAGAGGTCTTATCAGCCTAAGGGTTTCCTAGTAGATTATTTATTTATTTCAGTTTAGTGCTCTGACTAAAACTTCAAGCACTTTATTAATGAGAGCAACATGTGTACCTTTGTCTCATTCCAAATTTTAGAGCAAATGTTTTCTGCTTTTCTATACTTAGGACAATGTTGTTACTGAACTTATTAAGATCAAAGCCCGCACCTTGACAGCCTTGTCCATATGTCTTCAGGAGGCCAACTAAATAAACAAGTAGTAATAAAGAGCAGACTTATTTGATATGGCCAAATTTGAAGGAAGAACAATAAGAAGGTCCAATAACATATGGATTACACATGAAGTTTAGTAGAAAGAAAGGCGTATGCATAACTAAGCAGTACTCGTTAAGGTATGTTTCTGCCCATTATTGTTCCAGCACTGTCCAGTCTCTCCAGCAATGTTGTCTGACAATTGCTGGAACTGTGTGAAATCTCTTCCTCTAACTGACAACAAGGTCTCAACCTTTTCCTTCTCTCAGCATGAGATTATTTCTATATTCTGTGAGCCAAAGGGAGGGGGCATAGCTGCATTTCATTAAAATATCTTTGTTCCTGTCAGGATGTTTATGATATTGGTCATGGAGTCTGTCATACTTCAGAATAGTGAGGTATGTTCTTTCTAGTCCTAGTTTCTCCAGTGCTTTTATCTTGAGGAGATGTTGAAGGTCTTTTCTGCATAGACTGAGTTGACCATGTTATTTTTGCTTTTTATTACATCTATTTATATGTCTTTCTTCTTATACTTTTATATATGCTAATACAAAATTGTGTCCCTGGAATGGAACCAATTTGACCATGATGTATGATATCTTTAATGAATTCTTGATTTCAGTTTGCCATAGCTTTATTGAAAATCATCATCCTGATTTGAACCATAAAGGAATTTCTTTTAAAACAAATCTTTGGTATATATACAATTTTACCCCCTGTTAAAGATTAAAGCAAATTAGCACACTAGTGATGTGCTTATTTACATTTTATCTGAAGAATTAAATCTTGGCTAAATATTTGATACTACAAGCTGAAAAAAAATCAATGTTTTTAAGACTTGATTTTTCAGTTTCATAAGCATTGATGCTGAGTACTCTGTTCCTCACAAATATGTAGTATAAAAGGGTCATAGTAGTATATTTCAGTCCGCTTCAGAAGTTGCTGCAAATTCTGCCCTAATCACAACCCAAATTTGTTTAATGATTCCTGCAATTAATTTTAAACTTCCATTGTAAATATTCATGCAGGATATTGTGTTATATGAAGACAATTTCATGTACATGTTTATTATTTGTAGAACAATGCTCCCTCATATATGTGTATCATATATATATGTATATATGTATATATATATATGTGTGTGTATGATTTTATGTAGCTTATAAAATCTAGGAACAATGTATAAGGAAAAAAAATATTTGTCTTTCTGAGATTGGCTTGATTTGCTTAATATAATTATCTTCAGTTACATCCATTTCTTGCAATTTACATAGGTTTCTTCTTTACAGCTAAAAATAATTTTGTTGTGTATATTGTCAACATTTTCTCCTTAAATTCTGTTGTTGATGGACACCTCAGTTGGTTCTGTAACTTAGCAGTAGTATATAGTGCTGCATAAGTATTGATGTGCCAGTGTCTCTGTAATATGTTGACTTGGGGTCGTTGGGGTAAATACCTAAGAGCTGTATTGACTGAATCAAATGGTAGAAGTATTTGGGGGGAACTGAACCTGGCTCTTCTCCAAGAACAAAAAGTACTCTTAACTGCTGAGCCATCTCTCCAGGACTAGTTTTATTTTAAGTTTTGAAGAACTTCCACACTAACTACACTAGTTTACATTTTGCATCCTCCTCAGCATTTGTATTTTCATAGTACTGTCATTCTGACTAGATATGGAATCTCGTTGTAACTTTAATTTGCATTTACAGCTAGTAGCATAGAATGCTGACCTTTAATTTGCATTTCTCTGATGACTAGTAGTATAGAACGCTGACCTCTGGGCATGAGATGGCAGTAACCATGATTATCTTCAGGAAACCTGCACAAGATTGGACCTCTCAGCTTTCTGTTATGGAGGACCCATCTATAACAAGGATGGCTGGGCCTGCTAAATGGAAAAATGTTTACATAATCAAAGACTCATAGCACAATAACTTATGCCTTCACTCAGAAATGTCTAACTGCAAGAAAGCCCTGGATGAATGAATATTTCAGTTTAGTCTTAAGGTTTGAGTAGTAACTAGAGCCAATGGAGTAAGTGGGTGGAGCTTTTAGAAAAAACAATTAAATTTATAGTTTCCTCTCTGGCTAGTTCTACAGCAGTGAAATTCAGATAGCTGGCTCCAGAGATCATTCTGCCTTTGGCTTCAGGTTCAAGGCTATCAAACAGCAAGGCTATTCTTAGTTGATCACATTTCCTCCATTATGTAGATGGTGGAGTTAGTTTTCATTATGCAAAAGTGAAAAAACTGGTACTTCTTGACTTACTTTTATGTGACCTTCCCATTCCCCACAACTGCTTCCCAAGGCTACTTCTCACCCTTGGGTACGGCAAACTAAGTTCAGGCACCCTGACTTGTAATTCCCCCCATCTTCTCAGGCCTGCAGAGTAGCTCAGTTTGGAAAATGCATTTTCCCTTAAGATGATACCTTCCCCTCCAAGTTAGATAGAGGGTCCGAGTGGGATTATTCTCTCCTGTTGACATGTCTGTGGAGGAATTTTTGTCTCACCAAAACCTGAAGTTGGTTTTGAAATTTGCAAGGGCTGTGGGGTTTTCCTGAGGATAGAATTGTTAAATCTCTTTTTTCCAGGGCTTTTTAGATTACATTTGAGAAACTGCTTTTGCTTCCATCTCACCCGCTAGGAGCCATGTGTCTGGAACTATGTTTGCCCCAGCACACTCCATTTGTGTGCATTACTTATCACGACTTGTGACTTTCCAAAGCTCTTCCTTTCTTCCTCTCTTTCTCACTTTCTAATCAAGTCTGTTTTCCTTACTTCCATTCTTTACCTTTACCAGCAGAGGCAGCTTCTAGTTCATCATCATAAATGGAAATCCAAGTACCAAAATCTTACACTTAAAATTCCAGGCTTTCTCATCTAACTATAATTAGCTTAATTCAGATAGTATCACAGAAGTTTTCTCGTTATAGTCACTCTTATCATTTAGGCAAGAATATTTGGAAGAATTAGTGTCCTAAAGGGAGAAAGACCAACTTTTTATGAAATTATTTCTTTAGGGTCAAATGACATATAATAGTTATTGTTGTTCTCAAAAATTATCAATAACTGATAATCTGCAGTGTAAAAGGTATTCTTTAGGAAATAAGCAAATAGATATCATCAAATGCTTGGGAAAACACACTAGAAAACAGTGCACAATTTTTTTTCTTCATCTACCTTTCCTTGGAAACAAAAGCAATCAAATCATTTATGATCACTCTCTTGAGCATTATGATATAATCTGGAAGACATAGGTAGGCAGAAGGGTACAGATGAACTGCCCATAATTTCTGTATTTAAGCCCAGATGAGTCATCAAGACATGTGTGAGAAATGACTAAAGGCTGAATTACAGCACTTTTACATATCTGCTTTCCTGCCAAGAAATATGTTTCCCATTTACCAAATAATTATAGCATAGGCAAATTCCAATTACTATGTATCATGAACCAAAAGGCATAAGGACAAAAGTGAATGAAACAAGCTTCACTTAGAAGAGGCCTCAAGTTTGAGATAATCCAGTAAGTTCCTTGACACATCCTTTGTACTTCTGATTTCTCCTTTGCAACATTAGTGGTAAGGAGACAGCTATATCTTGCATGACCTTAACTATTATATAAAAAGTTATCAGCCTTTAGTTCTATACTGCATTCATCTTTCTTACAAATTAACAATCTCTCCAGAAATAGGACTCACATCTAAGATTTCTTCATTTCTCAATATTTTTCTCTCTGCCAGAACCATGGACAGATGACTGTATAAAGAACAGCTGTCCAGTGCCAAATAGTCAGCTCTGAAAACATAGGTACAAGTACTATTATACAAACTGAACAGGTTATATTTATAAACACATGTATATACACACATATATGCAGGCAATAGCAATTAGTGAAAATAGAAGCCATGAATTTTGAAGAAGAGCAGGTAGGCATGGATAGAAGGGTTTGAGAGAGGAAAGAGAAAGAAGAAATATTGTAATTATATTATTATCTCAAAAGTAAACAAAAGAATAGCAAGACAACTGTGTCATAGGCTTCAGTGAGTCAAGTTACTAAGGTTCTCCTTCACGCCAAGTAATATAAGTATATGCTCTAGTTTTGAATGATTTTCTATAATCATTATCTGTCTTATAGTTAAATATTCTTAGCAACAAAAATCAAAAGCTCCCCCTATCTTTCAGAAGAACTTAAAACTGATTTCTAAGACTGTGACAGGTGGATAAAATGAAATAGTACTCATCAATAGAAACAGTTAATTAATGATACATATTACATGACAAAGTTCCATTATAAGTGAAGGAAGCTTAAAGAACTTAAGAATATATATCTTATAGTGTATTATGGGAATGCAAATATATGTGGACAACCAATGGACAGACAATAAAATAGAAGGAGTATGTACTTTAAAAAGATATAAGGAAAGTTGGGGATCCATAGAAATCTTTGGGGTAGTGGTTACTGGATATACTCATTAAAATATATAGAGCTATATAATAAAATGAATTGTTCTGTATAAATTATACTCTAATTAAACATGGTAGGGCTTAAAAGTTGTTTCAGTAAGTGGCTAGTGTTCTTTAAGACTCCTCACCATGAATCTCTGTGTGAAAAAACTGAGAATTGTAAATTTACATTGGTTTCAAACTTAGAGACAATATGTACTATCATATTTCTTAATTTTTACCCAGTTACCAGTAAAAGGGGAAGCAATGGTGTATGTGTATCATATCAGGACATTGAAGAAAAGGTACTGTTTGTGATTAAAATAAGTCTGAAATACACACATATATATGTAATTCTATCATGCAGGTGGCCCAAGCTAGAGGATTATTGCAAGTATGAGGCCAATTTACGCTACATGGTGAGTGCTAGGTCTCTTGGGGCTACATAGAAAGACCCTTTCCCACAAGCAGGGATTAAAATGATGATACTGGTGTATATAATGCACTTGTCTGAACACCTTACCTTTTATAAAGATTATTTAAAATTTACAGGAGCCCTATAGTAGGTGCTACTACCATCCCTGTTGTACAAAAGAGAAAACAGGTATGACAAAGACAACAAATTCCTAAAAAATTACACAGTAAAGTGAGACTTAGATTCAAATCTAGGCAGTTTGGTTCCAGATGCCAGGTTCCTGTCCACTCCGCCCCACTGCCTTTGTAACCATTAGAGAATATTAGGGAGAACATTAGAAAATAATTGTTTCCATCTAGGATTTAAGTCAGGCTTAATTTGCAAGATCACTTCCAATAACAAAGTGCAATGTTCTGTGTGCTCAAATCCAGAGGGAGAAATCAGGCAAAATGTTCATAAAGTCATTAATTCCCAGCCATCTTATATAAAAATACACTAAGCTTCACTGTTGACAGGGAAGAGAGAGAAAACATTTTGGAGGAAGGAAATATTTTGGAAAAAGAGAAATGAGAGGCTATATCCCAATTCACAAGTAGCAATAGAACTGCTTTGACCTTAGAATTCAGTTTATTGTATAACTTTTTCATAGCTACCACTTAGGCCATTAGCTTCACACATTCTAATCTTACAGGCAATATTTAGAAAAGTACAATCTAGAACTGGAGACATTGTTCAGTGGTAGAGTACATGGTAGACAGGATGCCTTACATCCAATGCTCAACCATATAAAAACAAACAAGCAAATCATAAGCCACAGCAAAAATAATGGAACACAAGCAAAAGCCTTGGGATGTTTCTCTCCTTGGACTTGTTTTAATCAAAATATATTGGAAAATAAGACACTTGTGTATTGTTTATTTATATTTTGTTTCAAAAAATACATGAGATGTGGCATTTCTCTTGAAAAGGCCATAAACATGCACATTAGTAATACATACCTGGAATCTCACCATAGATTAGATTCTGACCAAATATGCTATATGTAGAATTCATATTGGATATGACATCTATTTTCAGGATGTAGTTTTTTTACATTTTTCTTTCTCAAAGACTTTTTGTAACTGATATGCTAAAATTAATGGATTTTAATGTGAGCCACAGGTTATCAAAAATGAAAATGTTATAGAAACAGAACGCACGCTTCAAAAAATGGAGCTGCATGTAGAAATGGTATTTATTAACTGCCATTAAGTGGCAAAAGTTTACACTATCTAGCCCATAGTCAGCTGCAGATAGCTTTGGTAGCCAGTAATAGAAATATTTCCCAGTTATTTTTTCTGAGTTTTAAGAGAGTGTGAAATTAAGTCACACTCATATTCAAATTAAGTCATATTCAGTCAAGAGACATCAAGAAAATAAATATAGGCTGTTTCTTGGATCCTTGTATGTCTCAGCAGAAGAAAGAAGTGGGTCTGTTGTGGGAGGGCCCTTCTGTGTCTTCATTGCTGTGTTTTGCTTTGATGTATTATCCATTAATATTCCTAAGCTTGTCAAAGTTAGCTACATGAACAGGGAAAACCCCCTACCTAGCTGAGAATTCTCTCTCAAATGGGGCTTAGTGTGCTTAGTTTGCTCTGGGGAATAAGCTTGCATACTTAAGGAAAGAGTTACTGATGGGACAGCTCCTGTATAACTGCATCATTAAGGGGTATTTTATCGATTATTGCTTTCTGACTGCAACTTTGAATTGAATATTGCCACAATTTGACTTTATTCTATTAGAGAGGAACAAACAGCAGTTTGGATAGAGCATGCACCACTTGGCTTTTATAGGCTACATTTTTCATGCAGTAAATCCCGACACTTTACAATCATTAAGAATATATAAGAAGACTTGCCTCCAAAATGTCTCTCCAGAGCTCAACCTGGGCTATAAAACAAGTCACCACAAAAGCCATACACTCAGGCTCACTTCTCTATGAGTTCAAATTGACCATTCTAAATAAGTCATGTCAAGTAGGAAAGTCATAGGCCAAGTGTTTGAAATGTTTTGTTCCTTTGATCCACATGGCTGTTGCTTTCTCCTTGCTCACTTTCTCCAAATTGCAGTGTGCCCTCTTTCTCAGCTCATTAATAATGTAGCCTCTGGTAAGTGGATAGGACTCAAGTGAGATGGTTCCATTGCAGTTGCTAGGATCCAGCTAGAATCTACACTGTGAGTATGGAAGCCTGTACCAAGGCAGGCTTTCCCCTCCCAGCTTAAATCTGGAAGGCATTAGTCTGAGGAAATTTGAGAGGACTATGATAAGCTTCCCCTAACTTCCCTGCAGTTGTCATGGGACCCTTTTATTCCCATCCTGTATCCCCCGCAATGGCCCCTTGTGTATGAGAGCAGTGACAATTACACATAGAACTCTTAGGGCTGGACAGATAGAAGGAAAGCTAATAGGCTCGGATTTAATTTTCATACTTGAAAGTGCAACTTCCTTCAAGATATAGGACTGAAAAAAAAATAGGACTGGCCCTCTGGAGAAAATGAAACCAAGATAGATGGGGCTCTAGCCACACACCTTCCAACATTATGGATTCTGTTCTTGAAGTAGGACAAATCAACCTTCTTTTCTCCTGACCCTTGGGAGCATCTCTGAGAACACAGCCATGATCAGAAGAAACTATAATTGCAGTAGATTGGGCCACATTCGATTTTATTGAATATTGGTGGGTTTACTGGGTCTTGACTACATGTCTGTATATTGTGCTTCGTGTCATCTTTTGGTTCATTTCATTTCTCCAAAAGCCCTTTGAAGTAAGAAATATTCTTGGAGTGGATCATCAATTATTTTTCTTGAACCCAAGTTCTTTTCAAGGCTGGTTCTCTTTACTGTCAAACACAGAAAGAAAGAAAAAAGCCTAAATTATGGTTTTCCTTTTCCATCTATCACTCTTAATTCTATGTAACTTTTAGGCAAGAATACTCCAGTTTATTCTTGATATTGTTTCTTTAATATGACTATTAAGCCACTATTTCATGATATTATATTTCAATTTAATTCGGAAGTCTGTATACCATAGGTAGAAGTCAGCATTTTTTTCTGTAAAAACCATATAGTCATTATTTAAGGGATTACAGTCTATATGGACCTGCTCTCAACGACTCGAATCTTCTGTTACAATGTTAATATACAAAAGCCACATAGACAATAAATACATGAATGAGTGTGTTTATGCTCTAGTTAAACTTTATTTGTAGAAACAAAATGGTCAGACCCACACAGGGTATGTGATTGTCACTTCAGTCTCTGTGAGCCCCTATAAGCCTGCTTTAGTTGATTCTGTGGAGCATGTTCTTGTGGTGTCCTTGAACCTCCCCCTGGCTCCTACAATCCGTAACGCTTTAACCCATACCCTTTGAATTTCTTGTCCTCAAGAAATGTTATATCACATGTTAATATCACATATATAAACGAATAAAGCATAGCATACCTTTAAATGTCCCAATGCCTTTAAAACTTTCAATGCTTTAAAAAATAAGGTCTGTTTAAAAATCCAGTTTCTTAATTCCTTTACTGAAAATGCTTCCTCTCAGGTGTCTAAGTTTGTGTCAAACTGACAAAAATTATCTATGACACTGATTACTCATTTTAAGCACATTATTAAATAATGATATTATAGTCATAGACAAAACCCTTATTTAATTTACTACTACCCAGGGATTCAAGGACCATTAGTTTCACCGCAAAGAATAAAAAATAAAAAAAGTAATACTGGGTTGACCTTGAAGGATAAGTGAGTCTTTCTTCTTTCTTTCTTTCTTTCTTTCTTTCTTTCTTTCTTTCTTTCTTTCTTTCAAGCAAACAGAGGACATTCTAAGTTTCAAGAGCTGGGAGTAAAGAAATAAAACTTATGTAGAATAAAGTAGATTGCTACTGTCAATTATCCTTCTTTATTCAAAGAGATATGATTTTGTATAATCAAGAATATATATCCAACTAAAATCATCCCATCCTTCAATTTTCTTTATAGTGACAGATGAACAGTTTGAAACAATGAGCTTTAGGAAGATGCTTAGGGTTAGGGTTCGGGTTAGGGTTAGGAATCTACAAGTAAATAGAAACAGCTATTCCAACCCTTGGAATATACCCAGAAGATGCTCCAGCACACAACAAGAAAATTTGCTCAACCATGTTCATAGCAGCCTTATTCATAATAGCCAGATCATGGAAACAGCCTAAGTGTCCCTCCGTAGAAGAATGGATAAAGAAACTGTGGTACATATACACTATGGAATACTACTCAGCTATTAAAAACAAGGAATTCCCGAAATTTGTGGATAAATGGATTGAACTAGAAATGATCATAATGAGTGAGTTAACCCAGAAGCAGAAAGACTCAAATGGTATATACTCACTTATATCTGCATACTAGCCCAAGGGGCATGTCCCACAAAAGCCTTCACTTACCAGGAAACTGGGACCGAGGGGAGGACATCCTATTGGGACTCTAGATGAGAGAACCATGTGAGAATAGCAATGTAGAAGGATCCAATGGGTCCTAGAAACCTACAAGTAGAACATTATGATAGGCAGATTTGGGCCCAGGCATCCCGCTGAAACTAAGGCACCAGCTAAGGACAATACAGGCGGTAAACTTTAAACCCCTACCCAGATCTAGCCAATGGACAGAACATTCTCCACACTTGAGTGGAGAGTGGGATATGACTTTCTCACGTACTCTGGTGCCTCATATTTGACCATGTCCCCTGGAAGAGGAGACCTGGTGGCACTCAGAGGAAGGACAGCAGGTTACCAAGAAGAGACTTGATACCCTATGAGCATATACAGGGGAAGGTAATCCCTCTGAGGAACAGTCATAGGGGAGGGGAATAAGGGGAAAATGGGAGGGAGGGGAGAATGGGAGGATACAAGAGATGGGATAACCATTGAGATGTAACAAGAATAAATTAATAATAAAAAAAACAAAAAAACAAAACAAAAAGAAAGAAGGCTTTTTTTATCTGAAACATATCTGTAACACTTGGAGATTTATCAGCCTATTTGCAGCCATGAACATGATATCAACATATTGTCAGTACCACTGCAGGTGAGGTAGGGGGCATGATACAAACAACATGACCAAAAAGCCTATGTTCCCCTTGGCTTTACTGAACTACCATACCAGCCCAAATTACACTTTTCCAGACTTTAGTTATATTAAAAAAATGGTAGTCCTTTTACTGGCTTAAACCCTTGTGCATACATTTACCACTGTATGAATGTATGAATGATCAACCGATGCATAATGACTTTTGAAGTAATAAAGAATACATTGAATAAAATAGATTAGATTCATATTTTTAAGAGACCAAACAGAGTGCAAGTTGAATAATCCCTAGTACAAAAGTCTGAAACCTGAAATCTGCTCTCAAATGTGAAACATTTTGATCATTGACTTGTTAGCACAGGTGCATTTTGTGTCTAGCTGTATGTATATGCAAATATAAAACTTTATTATTAGTTTTCTTTTTTACATATACATTTATATTATTATACATATATACAATAAACTTCATATTACAGCAACAAGAACCACAAAACAATCATTCATAGTTCCTTTAAGGGGGGTTGCGCAGGTTTTTGGTTGCTCTCTTGGGCTATAGAGTGTTATTATCAATGGAAGTTGGTTATAAGTTATTATTGGTCTTATTTAGAGACAAATCAAGATTAGACTCAGCAATGTTTCTCTTTTCCTTTTTCTTACATTCTTAGGTTTGGAGATAGGGGTTAAAAAGAAAGAAGGGGGAATATAGAAATATATAAGTAAGATAGAACAAAAAGTAGACTAGTGAATCTACTCCTCAACTTAATGCCTCAATCACCACTCACAGGGTTATTTTTAATTCACTGGTATATAATTTTATATCTAGATGATAAATAAGTTTAATTCTAGATACAGTGGTATATAATTCAAAAGTTTATTCTTCACACACACTATATATATGTATATATATAATATATTTCTACTCTATTGTACCCATATAGTTCAATTATAATACAAGATTTACTTCCAATACTTTTAAAGTGCTATTGCAAGCTGTTTAGGATAAATAAGTTATATGAGTTAATTTTTAGTTGATCAAATCATGGTCATGTCAATTACTGGTCTACTTTTATCACAAGAATATACATCTTAGGTGTGGCAGATAGATATGATTCTATAGAAATATAAGGTAGGATAGTTAGATAAGGTCTTCAAATCCTCAGAGACATGCAGAATATGGCAATTAAAATTGTTTTTATTGTTTTAAACATTCATTGACAATAAAACAGGTTAACTCCTGGCAACATCCAGCCTACCTCAAAGAGGATGATGAGCCTCAAAAACCTCCTTATGGAGATGGCTTCAAATATGCCAAACAAGCCTCTGGGCAAAATGTCCTCATTTCTACCACATAAAGAATTCTGCCTAAAAAAGGGCAAGCTTGGATGCAGGCAGAGTTTACAGCCAAACTCTGCCAAGACAAGGTAAGCAAGTCCTCAATATTTCCTGCCTTACAATTTTGTTTGTCAGATATATTGGGTTAGAAGACTAAAGAAGGTGGCGCACGTCTTTAATCCCAGCACTCGGGAGGCAGAGGCAGGCGGATCGCTGTGAGTTCGAGGCCAGCCTGGTCTACAAAGTGAGTCCAGGACAGCCAAGGCTACATACAGAGACCCTGTCTCAAAAAAAAAAAAAAAAAAAAAAAAAGATGCTCCAACATTATAGAGAGTTTTGAGTGACTATTCTGATACCAAACTGTCTCTGTCATCTTCTCATTTGGAAAGCTACTAACGTGCACCCCCAGCATACTCAGGTAATCAAGTTTATTTCTTCTCAGTCCCTGATGGGATTGAAGACACATAGCTTAGTTTTACAATGAAACTCAGTTGTTTAGGGGTTAAAATGTTTTTAGGTCTAGATAGATGTTTTAAGTTGATAGTGACAAGACATAATGGAGTTTGATTTATATTCAGAAATTTAGATACACCAAGATAGGAAAGATGTTTTCTTCAAGGCTGTCAAATACCAATAGCCAAAACACTAAGAATGTAACATTTATATAATTCCAGATTGTGTCATGGTTCTTTTTGCGATAGGTAGTTTATTGTGTACATGTGTAATAATGTTAATATATATGTAAAAATAAAAAATGTTTAATTAATAAAAATTTTAATGTGTTTTACTATTCAATAATTAATACCTTTCTTAGAAAATAGAAGGCATGGGAGTAACACTGTGTATGTATGTATTTTCTATGTATGTATCTAAGTTGTTTCTCCATGTATTCTGTCTCAGTTCTTGCCTCCAATTTCGTGACTTCAGCTCCTACCCTAATGTCATTTGATGATGAATTGTGATATGAAAGTGTAAGTGAAATAAACCTTTTTCTCCTCAAGTTTGCTCATACGTTGTTATTGATCATAATGCTCATAATGATTTTTATTACAGTAGTAGAAATCCTACCTAAAGTATGTGTTTACATATGTTGTGTTACAAGTTGAAGCTTTGTGGTAAACTTTCAGGGAACAAGTCTACCTACACCATTTTCAAGTATAAATGACCATTAGCATTGTTCAGTAACAATGTAATTTTAAAATAATATTTTATACTTATTCTTTGAAAATGACATATATGTATACAATATATCATGAGTATACTCTCCCATATTTCCTCTTCCAACTTTCCCCAGGACCCTCTCATTATATCTGTGTCCCAATTTTATTACTTCCAACAAAAATAATTTTGGGTGAAGGCTTCTGAACTATTTAGAGGTAATGATATGACACATTTAAATTATAGCATAGTATACACACAAACTTTTTTCAAGAAGATTTTTTTCAGTCGAAGTGTAAGTTTAATTTTTTGTTTGTTTTTGTTTTTGTTTTTGTTTTTGTTTTTGAGGCAGGGTTTCTCTGTATAGCCTTGGCTGTCCTGGAACTCACTCTATAGACTAGGCTGGCCTCAAACTCAAAGGTCTGCCTGCCTCTGCCTCCCTGAGTGTTGGGACTAAAGGCTTACATGACTAACATCCAGAAAAGAGTAAATGCTTAATGGTGTAAGAATTTTTAGAATGGTTATTTCAGTAATTAATATGTAATTTGACCTTGCATGATTTTTATGTGGTTATCTGTAAACTATTGATTTCATTTAAATATTTTTATTAATTCTTTGAACACTTCATAATGCATGCAATGCATTTTGATGATATTAACTCCCCTACTAACTCTTCTCTCAGGTGCCTCCCAGATTCACCACCCTCTTCACGCCCAACTTCATGTCCCCTAGAATTATGGATGTTTTAAAAAGTCATAAGGAAACCAACTTTTTTACAAACATTATACATTATTTATATAATTGTATGTACAAAGTTTATGAAAAGCACACACACGCGCGCGCGCGCGCGCACACACACACACACACACACACACACACACACATATATATATATATATAATTGATGTGGGATACTTCCCCTTGAGTTGGCAGGAATTTCCCAGAGATCCACAGACAATGTAATGCATTCTATTGTCATTTTTCTTCTTTGTCCATCATAACTTGACATGGCTCTGTTGCTGAAGACAATATACAATTTAGTTGCAGGACCTGGAACAATAAAGCAGGTACTGAGCTGGAGGTATCCTTTATACTGGCTAGCTTTCCTAGTACCAGAACATGCTTTGCAGGCTTGTAAGGGAGAAAAGTCATCAACAGTCTTATTTAACTGTGAACGGTATAAGCCACATTAACCAATGCTTTAGCAGTAAATGCCCAGATTACAATAATGATATGGACATTATAGGAGTAATCAATTACTTTCTCATTGGACTTAAGTCTCACTTCACAAGAGGAAACATACACCTGGTACTGTAAATCTGGCCAAGAACCCATGACTGGGGAACTCATAGGCCCCAAGAGCAAACCAGTTAGTATTATTCTGCTAAATGGACATATTCTCAAACTGCCCTCTAAATATCTAAATAGGTCAGTGTGGCTTTCAGACCATATCAGAGAGTTTTCTTTGTTCAATGGACAGCAGTTATGTGGCAACTCACAACTAGTCAAAATGCAGAGATCAAATGCCAGTGGAATGCTCAGCCATAAATAGGATATCTATATACCATCCCTTCCATCCAAAGGGTCAGGGAATATCTCAGAAAAGAAGACAGAAGATGTTGACATTTATAGGTCATAAAGAAGCAGCACCAAACTATTTTCAGGACATGAGAGGGTCGTGGTTCTCATAGCAGCTTTGGTTTCTTGTACAAGATCAAACTATTTAACAATTGAGCATAGAGGAGCTCATCAGCTCTCATCCTTAGCTGAGGAGCTATTGGCAATTAGTTGCTGTTGGGGGAAGGGGAGTCAGTTATCTTTAAGGGTATTCTCCTGGTGGGTCAATTACATTCCAGAGGGTGGCCACACACCCATACGTATACAAGCAGCATAAATTAGAATCAGTGGCTATAAAAAAATATGCACAGGTAAGCCAAAAACCCTTGTGTGACATACTTTATGATACTGCTTTATTATAATGTTCTTGAATAGAACTCAGAATATTTCTGAGGTGTGCCTATTTTACATAGAATAATGCCTTATGAAACAAACAGGTAGTTCCACGAAAGAGTAATCAGGGTGACCAACTTTAGATATGGCAAGTAGGCTTCTTTGGGAAGAAACAATTGAATTTAGGTCTAAAAGATAAAATGAAATTGGTTATGCAAATGCCATAATAGCACTTTATGCAGATGGGCCAGTGTTTGTAAAGTCTCTGAAGCAGAAAAGTGTTTAGCATCCTATAGGAACTTTAAATAGCAAACTGTAAAGTAGCATATTACACCAGCTGGAAGACCAAGGTGTGAAATGTTGTTGGAACTGGGCCGGCCTTCTAAGGCTGTGGCATAAAGTTGCAAATGACATAGGAAGTTATTGAGCAAGCAATATAACCTAGGTCGTATTTTCATTTTTTAAATTTAAATTCATGAGCCTAGATCTTACAGTGGAGCCTTAGCTAGCTTTGAACTTATGATCTTCCTGTCTCTGCCTGCTATCCCAGTGTGGCCTACTGAATGTTAGGAGTACAGGTACATGCCACCATGCCTAACTCAATATTGTGTTTTAGATATATATTACCAGATTGGACACAGTGCTGTAGTCTTGGAGAGAGATGTATTTGGCTCATTCACTTCTAGCCAACATATCCAACTTTTGACATATTAAAAAGATGTCCACAAAGTTTATGCTCAAGAGTTGCCCGATCAAAGTACAATTTTACTTTCATAACCAACCTCATGATTGTTTAAGTAATCATATTTTATGTTGGACCATAGTCAAAACTATGCTTGGGCACTTGTGGCCTAAGTGGGACAGGGGGGACAGACCTTGTATGGGATACAATCTGTCAACATAGAGAAGTTGGGTGGATCGGCTAGCTCTGTGTGCCAGGAGCTTGTAACATCTTGGAAGACTAGGATGCAGAGAGCACAGCCTGAAGTGGCCACAAGCTAAAAGTCTAAAGCTTGTCCTTATGTTATGCATTTGTCACCATAACCTCCAAAAACAGTACCACTTGCTGAGTGTTTGAACACATATGCCTGTGGAGGACATTTATATTAAAAACCATGATAGGGATAAAGAAATGGGGACACTTAAGGTACATCAATAGGAATGTTTTGTAGATTGGCTATAAGTGGTTGGGGAAAGGGGAAATCAAGGTGACTATCTTTAAACTGATTTTCTGGGTGAGAAGTGATAGTGCTTATAGACAGGAAAGACAGGAAGGAGAAGATATATTTTGGTTAGGAAATTAAGTGTTCCACTTTAAACATATTAATTTTGTGATGAAAACATAAAAAGACTTTAGATATATACAGGTTGTATATATTTACAGAATTCCACTGGCTGATGATAAAATTATTACTTGTCACCAAAATGACAGTATTTTAATCTAAGGGACTACATGAGGTCATTTAGGAATAGTATATGTGGAGCGACTAGATGAGGTTAGTTTGGGAAAGATAAAAGAAAATTAAGTAGGAGAAAAGACAAATAAGGTAAATCTATGAGGAACCACCACATAAATTAGAATGTGGGGGCTAGAGAGAAGACAAAGAAGTAAAGAGATCTATCTATGTGTCCTTGAAAACCTTGGTTTTGTCCCAGCACCTATGTCCAGTGCTTATAACTACTTCTAACTCTACCCTAAGAGGATCTGTTGCTTTCTTCCAGCCTCTAGGAGCACTTGCATATATGTGAGCATATAGACACACATATAAATATAAATAAAAATGTGTGTGTGTGTGTGTGTGTGTGTGTGTGTGTGTGTGTGTGTGTGTGTGTATGAAATTAGAGTACAGGGATGAGGAAGTTGAAGTCAAAGGCAGATGGAAGCCCTTTCCCCGAAATTCTTTGTTTAACTGAATTCTGATGTTCTCAGTTGGTATGAAGTTTTGCTTTTAAAGATGTCTTCATCTTTATCTAAACCTGAGCCAAGTACTCAGCAATGGTGTATAGCTGCTCTGAAAGCGGTGGTAAGGTATGCAGCATTCAAAAATCATCATGAGTGTTTTAGAGAGCTTTCAGATGTCTATGAACCTCCATATGAATGTCAAGTAAACTTATGCCTAATGAAATCCTTGTTCCATATTGGCTAGGTGAACTCCAACAAACTGTTACTGTGGGGAACTTGGAGGAGCCCTGAAGACTTATGAGGACTTACTTGTTTTTTTGTTTTTTTGTTTTTTCTCTTCTGTTTCTTTTTTTTTCTTTTTCTTTTTTTTATTAATTTATTCTTGTTACATCTCAATGGTTATCCCATCCCTTGTATCCTCCCATTCTTCCCTCCCTCCCATTTCCCTTTACTCCCCTCCCCTATGACTGTTCCTGAGGGGGATTATCTCCCCCTGTATATGCTCATAGGGTTCCACCATATTCATAGAAAAATTTACATGTCTAACTGTTACCCATTGACTTCCTTTGCAGACCATATCACTGGCTTACTGTTTAAATTGTGCTGCTATAAAGTCCTTGGACCCAAGTAGCCCTGGTGGAAAAAGAGAACTATGGACCACCAGGGCTCCCCATCCAGGGGACATGGTCAAATATGGGGCACCAGAGTTCATGTGAAAGTCAGTCCCCACTCTCCACTCAACTGTGGAGAATGTCCTGTCCATTGGCTAGATCTGGGTAGGGGTTCAAAGTTTACTGCACGTATTGTCCTTGGTTGGTGCCATAGTTTGAGCAGGAGCCCTGGGCCCAGATCTGCCCATCCTAATGTTCTTCTTGTAGGTTCCTAGAACCTTGTGGATCCTTCTATCTCCCATTCTCCCATGCTTCTCTCACCTAGGAAGGATAGCAGGCTACCAAGAAGAGACTTGATATCCTATGAGCATATACAGGGGGAGAAGTTCCCCCTCAGTCACAGTCATAGGGGAGGGGAGTAAGGGGAAAATGGGAAGGAGGGAGGAATGGGAGGATACAAGGGATGGGATAACCATTGAGATGTAATATGAATAAATTAATAAAATGTATTTAAAAATAAAATAAAATAATTAAGCAATTTGGCAAAAAAAAGAGAACTGTGGGCACTGTAAATGTCATGTTATAGGATGCTAAGGTAACAAGAGGGCCAACCTTATTGTTTAAAAATGGCTAGAGGGGCTACAGTCATTAGGAATGCTGGCTACTCTTACAAAACACCTGGATTTAATTTCCACCACCCACATGGGAGGTCACAGACATCCATAACGCCAGTTCCTGGGTATCCCGTGTTCTATTCTGACCTCTGTGAGCATCAGGTGTGTGTGTGTGGCTCACAGACATATGTGAAAGCAAAGCAAATACATACATAAAATAACAAAAATTCTAACATTTAAAAAAAAGTATCAGTAAGAATGAGAGATGAAGTGCTTCTCTGAAGTATGCCAATCGGCGCCTTGTGCCCACACAGTTTGATATCCTGGATGGGATATTAGAAACTGTCACAGTTATAATATCCTGATTGCTCCTGCTGCTTCAAGCATGAGAGTCAAAGAAACCTGAGGACTTATAGAAAAAAATGAAATTACATAGCTGAAGCTGAGCAGTGCCAGAAATTGAGACTAGAGCTGTTTCTTAGCAGAAATTGGGTGTGTCAGGCATTTTAGATGTGAACAGGGGCAAGTTAAAATTAAAATGAAAAATCTTTTGCCTCTATAGTAGGTATTTCCAGAAGCAGTATATTTTTATAACTAAAAGAAATTAAGAACTACAAAGCTTTAAATGTGGGAGAAAGTGGTGTTGATAATGATAAAATTAAGTGAAGCTCAGTCTTCACTGATTTTACCTGAGAAGTGGATAATGGAGAGGAGAATGATGATGATTCTAAAACCTTTCCTTTGCTATCATCTCTGACCTTAGATCTCTGAGATTTAATTAATGCTAATTGGGTTTTTTAAAAATTAATTCAGAAATAGCCAACCACTTAAAAATAATTTTCTCATTGAACCACGTACTTTTCAAATAGAAATCAAACATGTGTTGGTGACTTACAAGACATGCACTGATTAAAAGGCACAGGAAAAACTTAAATGTCTACTTGAAAAGTATATGCTTGGTTTCTTGTAGCCCTGACATGACATCTTTAATTGCTTAAATATTATTTAGAATAAACAGCTATTTGCTATTATTTACAAGGTAACTCACAGTTCCTCAGTACGGTTGTTCCTCAGCTCAATATCCTTGCAAGAGACATTGGTTCCAGAATTGACTCATTGATACTGAAATCTGTAAATGCTCAAATTCCTTATGTGGAAAGCATGCTATATTTTCACAGAGCCCATCTTCATCCTAATGTTGCTTATGTCATCTCTCAAGTACATATAATATACAATGCAATATAGAGAATTGTTCTTATATTGTATTACTTAGAGAAAAATAATAAATTGTACATGGTCAGTATACGAGGGAGGACATCCTATTGGGACTCTAGATGAGAGAACCATGTGAGAATAGCAATGTAGAAGGATCCAGAGGGTCCTAGAAACCTACAAGTAGAACATTATGATAAGCAGATTTGGGTCAAGAGGTCCCGCTCAAACTAAGGCACTAGCCAAGGACAATACAGGCAGTAAAATTTAACCCCTACCCAGATCTAGCCAATGGACAGGACAGTCTCCACACTTGAGTGGAGAGTGGGATATGACTTTCTCATGTACTCTGGTGCCTCACATTTGACCATGGCCCCTGGATGAGGAGGCCTGATGGCACTCAGAGGAAGGACAGTGGGTCACCGAGAAGAGACTTGATACCCTATGAGCATATACAGGGGGAGGAAATCCCCCTCAGTCACAGTCATAGGGGAGGGGAATAAGGGGAAACTGGGAGGGAGGGAAGAATGGGAGGATACAAGGGGTGGGATAACCATTGAGATGTAACAAGAATAAATTAATTTAAAAAATCTATTTAAAAAAATATATGTAAAAAAATAAATAAATGCAATTCCCCTTTTTTCTGAATATTTGGGATCCCCACTTAGTTGAATTCATGGGTTAAATATCTGTCAATACAGAAGACTGAGTGAATACTAGTTGAAATGACATAACAATGCAATCCAAATGGTGAGCAATTGAGTTTAAAATTGTGGATACAGATTTGCATAAAAGAAAATCCCAACTTCCTAATCTAAGATAAATAAGCCTCCCAAATTTGGACTGTCAGCTTGGGACATGTATGTTTTCCACAGTCTCAGAGCTAGGAAACAAGAAGAACTTTGAAAAAATATACTCTCCTTGAACTATTAGCAAGAGATATAAAAGTACTATAATATGTGTTTTTAAGTGGTACAGGGTAATAATGGTTTAAAAGATTAAAAGAATACTAGTCAGAAAAATGAGTATCAAGGTAACATCTAGAGAATCAGGTACTCGTGTAGGGAGTTTTTTTCAGACTGCCGGGATGCTGGGACTAAATACTATAGTTGTACGGGTTAAAGGATCAGATTTGTTCTTCCTCACTTCATGGTTCTGGAGGCTAGAAGTGCAGGATCAAAGATCTCATTGTTTGTGTTTCTCCTGAGGGGAGGGTTGGTTATTCTGGGTAGTCCTGGGAATGATCTACAATGGTTACAGTTTTGTTTTTTAATGAGACTGTATATTACATATATAGAAACTCAATGTGAAAGCATAAATTGCAAGCAGTAGGTAGTTAAGTAACAAATAACATCAAATTGAGTGTTCAAGATACCCAGCAGAACTAGAGGAGCTCCATTGCAGCCACAGCCTTTGGCTAAACTTTCTGATAGAGACCTAAGCAGAGTACAGTGTCCCTTCAGGTGATGCTTCCAAGGAAAAGAACAAGTGACAACTGGAAAGTAATATCATCAAATTAGGACTTAAAAACATCCAGCAGAACCCAACTGAGGAAACTGAGGCAGTCAAGTACAGGTACCAATTGACCTTCTCTTCATGATGAGTTTCCATGGGCTTGAGATTCCACCTGGTCTCTCCCACTGTAGGCACGTTTACTCAAGTTAAAAAAAAAAAACTTCCATGTGTGGATGTTTTGCCTAAATGAATGCCTGTACACCCTGTTTGCCTGTTGCCCATTGAAGCAGGAAAAGAATGTTGGCTTTGCTGAAACTGGAGTGACAGATGACTGCGAGCTGATATGTGGGTCCTGGGAATTAGAACTGAGTTCTCTGCAAGAGAAGCCAGTACTCTTTACTGCTGAGCCATCTCTCTACTCTCACCACAAATACACTAGAGGCCTTATCATGCCCTGGTAGGCAGCACTAACTGCTGGTTCACCTTCTAAGAAACAATGTTGGTCCTTTTAGACTGCTTTCCTCCTTGTGTAGAGTCAAGTGGACAAGCCCTTCTCCAGACAAGGGGCCTTGGAGGAGACTCTGAAGCAAATGTCCTTGGATCTGTAATGAGGAGAAGGTAGTCCTGATTCCAGAGCCAAATTACCAGTGTAATCAAAGAGCATTTGGAAATTTACCAGGATCATGTACATTGTACCTTTTTTCCTGGCTTGCATACTCCTGACTTCTCCCCATGTCCTCTCATGGCCTTTCCTTGAGTGCACCTAGGGAGAGAAAGTGAGCCCTTTGGTTGAACTTCTTATAAAGACTAGTACTAGCTAATCTGGGTTCTTCCCTTATGACTCATTTAAACTTAATTACTTCTATAATGGTCCTATTTTGCAATACAGTCACACGGGGGTTAGCCCTTCAATATATGCATCTGGATAGGATCTGGACATTAAGTGAACAACATGGTCCAAAAAAGTGGATAGAGGAGCAACTTCATTGTGCGATGCTGGGGACAGGCTGTGGTGAGGTGTCCTAGTCGCTTTTTGGATCCAACTGGAGCTCTTCATGTTAAGGGAAACGATTTTTCTTCCCTATCCCCCACTGGCAAAGGAAGCTTGAGCATGGGGGAACAAGCAGCCCATACTTAACTAAGTACATGCTGCTGTGAGGACAAACTGTAGCTGAGCTCTCCCCTATCCCTTGCCAGAGATAAATGAACCAGAGACCATGGGGTCAAGCATCACCAACTTGGAGACTGGCGCCACTTAAAAAAGTGACAAGAAAAATGTTATGACTATCCCTTAGATAACGCTTACATCCTTAAAGGATGAGTCAAGAAAACAAGAAAACTGCAAACCACTACAACTTCCAGTTTCCTGGAAGGACTTGAGTGGCAAAAGCCTGGAATGTTACAGAGGCCATTTTAAGATATTGCCTACTGGTAGGGCATGCAGGATACAAGAGATTATCATAAATGTAGAAGTTGTTGTTTATTTGATTTTTTAAAATCTTACTTCTCAGCACTGTTGAGCCATGAGTCTCTTCTTTTACCACTTATTCTATTTTTTTTCCTTTGCTGTGATAACTAAGACCAAAAGCACCTGAAAGAGAAAGGGTTTATTTCAGCTTACAAGCTATAGTTCACAATGAAGGGAACTCAGGGCAGGAACTCAAGGCAGGATTCTGGAGACAGAGATAGAAGTAAAGATCATAGAGGAATGCTACTTACTGGTTTTTCTCCTATGGCTTATTCAGCTTGCTTACTTATAGCAACCCAGACCACCCTTCCAGGAGTGGCATTGCCCACAGTGGGATGGGCCTTTCCCCATCCACCATTGTTCAAGAAGTGCTCTACAGATTTGCCTATGTAAGAATCTGATGGAGAAATTTTCTCAACTGAGATTCTCTCTTCTTTGATGATGATTCTAACTGTGTCAGGTTGCTTTAAAACAAAACAAAACAGCAAATCTAACCAGTATTCCACTGTTCACATGAAGGAGAAAATTCTATTATTAAGGCTGAGAGTGACATTAGTCCATGGATATCTGACGAAAATATTTAGAATGATTCATGAATCTAGTAAAGGGACTATTAAGGAAGAGTGGATAGATTGATAGAGATGAGAGGAGAGAAGAAAGTGAGGTTAGGGCAGAGAGTTACCCTACATACTTCTATGAAGCTGTCAAAGAACAAAATTAATCCAAAAAAAGATAATTTATAAACCACAGATATTTGACCTGGAGAGTTTTTCCCCCCCCTCTGGGGATGACCTGAGAACAAGGGACTACTTTACAACATCGCTGACTTCTATTCATTAGATGACTGTAATATTGCTACCCAATTGTGGCTACTAACACATAACTGGTATTATTGAGGATTGATGGCTGCTAGTCCTAATAGAGACTGTTTATGCCTAGATAAGATAGCAATAATTCCTATAGTTAATTGGAGCATTAAATAAAGCTCCAATACTAGGCTAGAGCTAAAAAAGAAATGTAATATAATATGCCACAGGAAAAAGTCAAACCAATGTGAGTCAGTTTCTCACTAAAAAAGAGGATTAAAAATATTGTTTCCTGCCCATAGACGTGTTGCAGATGTGACTTCTCATCAGTAGGTGGCAGAGAGGAGAGAGACTATGTCTCTGGGTTCTGACTTGTGAATATCTGAATGATTCATCAGTAGCCTAACATTTCCTGACAAAAGTTAGCCTGATATCACTCAGTCCAGCTTCAGGGGGCCTGGACAGGGAGCTAGCCTGAGAAGACCGCTAGTCTGGCACCAGGCAGGCCCTGATGGGCATGCAGGATGGAATGCAGGCCCGAGACTAGTAGAATCCCACTTAGGACCATGAGCCCAGGACAGGAGTGAGCCTAAGACAGATGGCCACTCCTGCGGGCTGGGTGAGAAGCGAGCCTGAGAGGACCACCAGACCTGAGCCATGTGGTCCAAACAAGGTGCTAGCCTGAGATAAACATGAGTAGAGTACCACGGGGCAGGGGGGATGCGGGTGCGGGTGGCTGGGGGCTAGCGAGGAAAGGCCATGCTCTAGATGATCCCTGCCAGGCACCATAATAAAGGAGCGACAGGGGCATAGCACTCCTGAGACCATTCCTGAGATGACCCCAGACACTCAGAGACCCTGAGCACCACTAAAAGGAGCAAGTAAGTGATGGAGAAATGGAAAAGAATGAGAAACAGAAGGATGTAGGCACAGTGAAGAGAGGCAGAACTGAAGACCTGAGGGTATTGAGGAACTGACTGATGTGAGTAGTCAGTGATGCCATCTGGGACCATGACAGGGTCCTGGCATGTGCTGCCACTGGGGTACACTTCTGGGTCTGTAGCCCTACAGCAATATGGATCTGTTATGGTCAAAGACCAGGCTGATGCCCCTTGTCTGGGCTGCCACCCTGAGATATGTTGATGCCTTAGGGCTATACAAGACTAGTCCCACCCTTCACCTGGCCTTCATAAGACAGCAGGCCTTCCAGGCATGAGAGCAAAAGGGCTGACCCCACCCTTAGCCAGCATCAGTACTTGGGAGAGAGAAACTCCCTCACTGCACATTGTGCAAGTTGCTGTTGACTGGCCCTGAGAATGGGAGCATGGGAGAGCTGGCCCTACCCCTCCTTTCCCTGTAGTGACTTAGACAAGAAAGAGATACACTCTCTCCTCCTCCTTTACCCCTCACTACCTTCATCAGGTGGGAGACCTGGCCCTGGGATCATGAGAGCAGGAGAATTGTCCCTGCATGCCACATTCTTTGGCTCTTGGGAGAGCAGGCTCTGTACTTCATCTGAGCAGCACAGTAGAGCTGACTCTGATGCAAATAGTGGCAGTAAGTTGGCCCAGAGGGTATGCGCACAGAACTGGCTCTGCCTCATGTCTGTTGTGTAGCAGTGTGGGACAAGGTAGAGATGTTCTCCTCTACCCTGGCCCCTTGCCACCTATGGCAGGTGGGAGAGCTGGCCCTGGAGTCATGAGACCAGGAGAGCCATCTCTGCCCCCACTTTCTAAAGCACTCAGGAAAGCAGATCCTGCATGTTGCCTGGGCAACACCTTAGAGCTGGCCCTAGATGTGGAGGTTGCAGGTGAGCCAGCAGGAAGCAGGGCATGAGCCCAGAAGAGTTGGCCCTGCCTCTTGTCTGCTGGGAAGGGGCACAAGGGAGGGAGAGACATCCTCCTCCCTTGCCTTGTCCATCACCATCTATGAGAGTAGGAGAACTGGCCATGTCCCTCACCAGCTGCGACACTTGGAAGAGCAGGCCTGGCACCTCTCCTGGGCAGCAAGGTAGAACTGTCCCTGGCTTGGTGTGTTGTTGGTGAGCCTGTACCAAGGGTGTGAGAGCCTGTGGCTGACCAGCTCAGATACTTTTCAAGGCCAGATTCAGGGCTTTGCATTGGCCCAGCCAAACTTTTAGCCCATCAATGAGCCAGTGGAGTACACAAAGGGGCTGGTCCTGCAGATCCAAAACTACAGGATCTCCATGACACAGGGCAAGACAGGATATCCTAGAGGAGTCCCAATGAGGTTCCAGTATTGGTAGTGTAGCAGAAGCCAGATGCCTCAAACTAGACCGAGTCATTGCAATGAACATTTGTAAGCAAAGAAGTGTGGGGAAAGGGTATGGTATACTGTGGGATATACTGTGTCACACTACAGCTTCTACAAGATTTTTTTCCTCTGTTGTGAGGGAAGTTGCAAGGCTGGAGGAGTAGGTATGAAAGGAGTGGGAGATGAGTGAGATTGGGGAGCATGATGTGATATTTACAAAGAACCAATAAAAAGTTTGAAAAATACTGTTCAACTGAAAAAAAAACCTACAATTAACTCATTACTGAATTTTGAAATACTGTCATCTGGTCAGATGGTTTACGATATAATTGCAGTCTGCTTAAAGTGTCATATAATCATGTATGCTTATAAATGTCCCAATTTTGCTGTAATAAACTAAATTTTGGGCTAGGGTGATGGCTAGTAAATAAGAGCACTTACACAAATATGAGAATTTATCACCAATGTAAAAATTCAGGTACAGCCACAAGTGTGCCTGTAACCCAAGCACCTTGAGGGGGTAGATACACAATGTTTTCCTTATGTAAGCCTAGCTTCAGATTCAGTGAGAGACACTGTCTCAAAGAAATAAGGTGGAGCCAGTGGAGAAATGTCTGAGTGGTTCAGATGGCACTAATATATTGACTTTTAGCCATCTGCAGCTCCTGTTCGAGGGAATCCAGTGGCCTCTTCTGACCTCTACAGGCACCAGGCACACACATGGTACACATGCACATGTGCACACGTTCAGGTAAGCACTAATATATATTCATTAAATAAACATTAAATAAACCATTCCTTTTCTGCACACACACCCACACCCACACACCCCCCCCCCACACACACACATTAACTGTTAGGTAAGTTTATAGATTAAAGAATACCACTCAAACAAACATAAGACCTGACTCTTCTATGGAATTGACTTGGGAAAGTGACTATTGTCTTCTTGGTTTTTGCTGTGAACACTCAAATATATATTGGTACTTTTCCATAATCCTTCATATCTGAAAGTAGTCACAGCCTCAAAAATGAATCAGTAGGAGGTCAGGAGAGTGAAAACTTAGGCCAAGCAGGCTTCTCATGCTATGTTCCTCAGTTCTATGTATCCATGAAGTCTGGTAAGACATAGAAATTATTGTGCTTCCCGTGGAGAGCATGCTGGACTGACTGTGCTTTCTATGGGTGTCCTTGTTATCTCTCTGTGTGTTTGTTAATTGTAGAAACTTTTGACCTTTATATAATAACAACGTCTGTTGGTGTCTTTCTGTCAATCATATCACTGTCTTGTGGTGATTGTGCAGGTGTCTTTTGAATTTTCTAAGTATGCCTCATCCAAATCTTTCAGTGTTGTGTATTAGGCATTAGGCAATGTAAAAATGAAACAAATTAGCAGCAGGCTCTCATGTTTCCCTTTTTTATCTTTTAGGTACTTCAGAGTACCCCTTTGTAGTCATAGCACTTTCTTAAGAGTCCCCCCGCCCCACTTTCAAACTCTATTCTAATTTCTTACTACATTCTAAGAATTTGTAGAGGTGCTCATATTTTTGAACACCTTTTATAAATTCGTGAGATAAGAACTGCGTTCTAGCTGCCTTTTAAAGAATATAACTCAGGGGCTTCAGAGATGGCTTAGTGGGTTAAAGTAATTCCAAAGCAAGTTTGACTGCCTGGTTTTGATATTAAGAAAGATCTAGATATCGTGGAATACATATGTAATCCTAACATTTTTAAAGTGAGATAGAAGACATAGAATGGCTGCCATGCGGTATGTACTAGAGCAACAGAAATAATGAGAAACCTTGCTTCAAAAATCAAGATAAGAGGAAAGAACTAGCCTACTCTTTTCATTTACACACACACACACACACACACACACACACACACACACACACACGCACACACACACATACAGATACATACACATACACACATACAGATACTCACACATACACAATGCCATATGCATGACAACACATAAACACACACACTCATGCACATACACATGCAGATGCACACACATACACAATGCCATATGCATGACAACACATAAACACACACACTCATGCACATACACATGCAGATGCACACACATACACAATGCTGTGTGCATGGCAACACATAAACACACACTCACTCACATACAAGGGAATGGGATTCTAGGGTACCTTACTTTTAACTATATATAATTTTGCTTTTATATTATTATATGTGTATGGATGTTTCACATGCATGTGTGTATACGCACCTCCTGTGTGTATTGTGCCCTCAGGGGCAGAAGAGGTCACCAGATTTCCTGGAATTGGAGTTACAGATGGTTGTGAGTTGTCAAGTGGGAATCAAACCTGGATCTCCTACAAGAGCACCAGGTGTTCTTACCCACTGACTCATCACTCCAGCCCCAAGTGTACTATTATTTTTATTGGAAAAATTGCATTTTAGAAACTCTAGAACATCACTTACTTCTAGAATTCCTGTCACATCCATTTTTAAGAACGCTGTTGTCTTTCAGTCTGGAGAAATGGCTTGGTGGTTAAGAGTTCACACTGTTCTTTAAAAGCTCTGCTCTTTAGAGAACTGGAGTTTGGTTCTTAGCATCCAGGATGGGTGGCTCACAACTGCCTGTACCTCCACCTCAGTGATATTTAACATCCTCTTCTGTCCTCCATGAGTACTCATATATACATGGCACATGACTCCACACAAACACATGTAAATAAAGCTAAAAATGATCTTAGAAAAGAATTCTATTGTTCTTGCTGGTAGAATTAAATGCAGAGTAAGCATGAATCTGGGTATTTCCTCTGCATGTGAGATGATAGCAGTCTGCATAGCAAGAATGTTTGAAATATTTAATAGAATTAAACTCTCATACATACACATACCTTGCCTCTAAACCAGATTATAGAACTCATACTAGGAAGTTACAGGTGACTGATGAAATTGCAATTTCCCAAGATGCTTTTCATTCTATTCTAAGTCTATATATCAATATATTTATAGGCCTCTAGAAAAGTCTCCCAGGCTAACACAATGAGTGCCCGTGAACTCTTTATCTAATGAAACATTTAAAAAATAATTCAGAATATTTTCTTTGTGTATGCAAATAATTTTAAAGAAAAACCTAGTCAGACATATAGGATGCTTCCACAATATGCAAAATAGGACCTCACATATTGTCCCTGTATCCACACAAACTCGTACAAGAGCATCACATTCTTACATAAGGTTGCATGCTTCTGTCTCCCTCACTAGATACATCCCTAGCACTCTGGAGAGCAGTAACAGTCTATTATTTATTTCTCCATCCCTTGCCTGCTATTCAGTGCCCAGCATATTGTAAATGTGCTCAGTGGGTGTGGAATAAATTTTCCCTTTTATGGGATTTAGTTTGCTATTGTGTCGTTGCTTTAGTATGGGTCTGTTTCGGAAACAGATGCTCCTTTTGGATGCATAAGTTCTTCCAGTAAATACAGACTGGGAGAGATATAAAGTTGTAGCTGAGATGTTTAGGCCTAGGTTCTGTGAGGATGGTGCTGGAAAATATGTGAGCGCAGGAAACAGTTCTTATTCAAGACAGCAAAGGCATTTGGTGTTCTAAAGGCAGCTTTTATTCCCTGGGCCTGGTGGTGCAATGTTTGATGTCCCAGATACTAGGGAAGCAGAGAAAGGAGGATTACAAATTAAAGACCTGCCAGGATACATCACAACTTCAAGGACAAGCTGGCAATTGTTGCAATTTTTTTTTTAAAGTCTAAGACTGTTCATTAGTGGTAGAGCACTTATTTACAATGTGTACTGCCGTAGGGTGACTCTCCAGCATTGTCAATACTGTGATGTAAATATCAGATTTTTAGTGTATATTAACTGTGAAAAACATACTTTTCATCATGATGTGTGTGTGTGTGTGTGTGTGTGTGTGTGTGCTCTTGAGTGTATATGTGTGTGTGTGTGTGTGTGCTCTTGAGTGTATATTTGTTGAGGTCAGAGTACAACCTAAGGTGTTGTTCGTCAGTAACCACTTAGTTTTTCGAGATAATATTTCTTTTTATTAAAATTTATTTATTCACTTTACATCCTGGCAGTAGGCCCCTACTTTCACCCTCCTCTATTACACACAAAAGGGGGCTCCCATTATCCACCCACCTCAGCTCTTTCAATTCACATCAGGACTGAGTTAATTCCCCTTCCCCTGTGCCGTGGGAAGACAGTCCCATCGGCGGAAGTGATCAAAAAGCAGCCAACACAGTCCATGTCAAAGACAGTCCCTGCTACGCTTATTAGTGAACCCACATGAAACCTGAAATGCCTATCTATTATATCTAGATAGAGAACCTAGGTCTAATGTATGCATTGTCCACAGGGCCCTCTGGGCCCTGGTTTTGTTCTGTTGGTCTTCTTGTGGATCTCTTATCACCTCTCTGTCCTTTTATCCTTTCCTTCACTTATCCACTAGACACCCTATGCTTCATCCTGTCTTTGGCTGTGAGTCTCTGCATCTGTTTTGAACCACTTCTCGGTGGAGCATCTCAGAGGACAACTCTGTTAGGCTCCTGTCTGCAAGCATAGAAGAGTATCACTAATAGTGTCAGGGGTTGGCTCTCTTCTATGGGGGTGGGTCTTGAGTTGGGCCAGGCATTCGATGAACATTGCCTCAATCTCTGCTCTATCTTTATCCCTGCACATCTTGTAGGCAGAGTAAGTTTTGAATCAATGTTTTTGTGGGTTGTTTGATGTTCTCCTCCCTCCACTAGGAGTCTTGCCTAGATAGACGGTGTCCTTTTCAGTTTTCATGGCCCCTGATATTAGGAGTCTCAGCTGTGTTTCCTCCTCATATCCTCTCAGAGGTCTATTCTGACTTAGGTCAAGACACTCTTTCTTACTGTCCTTGGGTTCACTGAGTGTGCTAGGTTGATTTTTTCAGTAAACCTCAGGGATTCACCTGTTTTTGCTTCCCCTCTGTTGAAATTCCAAGCATGCACCACCTGGCATAGATTTTTCCATGGGTTCCTGGGATTGAATGGAGACCCTGGTGCTTAGGTGGCATGCACTTTATGAATAGAGGATTCTCCCCAGACTTCATCATGGTACTTTGTAAAATAATCAGTTTTTTAAAAGGTAATCAATACAGAACATTAAAAATTAAAGGTGTTTTTTAGAAATTTAAGACACTGTCAACAGAACAAAATGACACGTGACCCAGGAATCAAACTTGGATTACCAGTATTCCATGGAAAGTTCTTTATGTGCTGAGACATCTTATCGGCCCAAGGTTAAATGATATTTTAATTGTTTTTTTAAAATTCATATGTGAGTACTGTTTTTACATCATTTCTACCCTTCTCTCTCCCCCTTCCAATGCCTCCATGTCCTCTCCTCACTCCTATATATTTTTTCTAAAATGTGTGCTTCTTTAATTATTTAGTGGTTCTCAACTTTCCTAATGCTGTGACCCTTAATCCTCATGTTGTGGTGACGCCCAAAACCATAAAATTATTTTTCTTGCTACTTCATAACTGTAACCTTGTTACTGTTATGAATCATAATGTTTTCTGATGCTCTTTTGGGGTGGAGATCAAGACACACTTGTTGAGAATAGCTGAATTATACACTACACTACACTACACTATACTACACTACACATACACACACACAGACACACACACACACACACACACACACACTACTGGATTATTTTAGTGTTGCTCATATGTGCATTTATTTAGATGTTTAACACTGTCCATTTGGGATTGGATAACCTGTCAGTGATTCTCCTCTGTTAGCAACCATAACTTCCTGTACCTCTTTGCCTAGAAATGGGGCTTTGTGATATTTCTAAGGTTAATTTATTGATGCAAAAACAGCATATTTGGCTGGTAGCAGTCTTAATATGTGGTAGGATCAAATTCTTAGCTTTTAGTGTTTGGCTTGGCATAGGGACAATGTAAGTACTTTTTCTTTAGGAAGTAGAATACGATCTTGACATTCATATGGGAAACGATTATTTGACTTGCCTAATACCTATAAATTTACTTTCCAGTCAGGACAACCAAAGTAGATTCTATTGCTTGCAACTCTCCTGTGCAATCCTAAAGATATTTTCCATTCAGTTTATTTAGAATGCAAGAATTCAACCATTAACTTTAAAACTATTAAGAAACAGGGAGAATAAATACAGAGTTAAAAAAAATGAGCATGGATGGTGGTTCACTATATTTGAAAATTGAAGCCAGGCACAATGGAATCCCAGAACTTGGAAGGCTGAGTCAGGAGGATCATGCTGAGTTTAAGGACAGAGTGGGCTACATAGTGAGTTTCAGACCAGCATGAATTACCAAGTGAGAGTCTGTCTCATTCTATCACTCAAAAAACAAATAAATGTGAATGGATGAATAGTGTCTTTAAAGTAGATTTCCCATGGAATGAATACAGAACACTTATAGCGGTCTTTTATTTCTGTTCAAACTCTATCACTTTTCAGTGATTTTCATTTTTAAAAGAATTTCAACAATAACTAGATAAATTGTGAAAATGAACACAGAAATTGATGTCTCCTCTCTTTTTTTCTGCACATGGTGTGGAATGGGGAGAAAAGAATGGCTACTACAAAAATACCCTGAAGCAGCTCTGGAACGGTGTGCTACCTCTGAATGTTCTTGGCATTTCTCCCCATTATTTAAAGGTTCTATTCTAATGGGCTTGCCCATCACAGCTCCCCAGAAGAACAAGGTTGATCCTTTATAGGATCCAGAGAGTATCTCTTTTTCCTAGAACTGTCTGCCCCTATTTGTTTTCATTAGTAGAAATGAAAAGAAATGGAGTCCCTAGTTGCCCTAGGCAGAAGAGATGCTGCCTGCAGACTTTTGAGTTCACACAGAAAGATAAGGCTGTGTCTGTCATGGATCCCCCCCTTCAGGGGCTTGGGCACATTAATTTGAATTATTTCAGAAGCCTAGTCTTCTGGCCAATCAAAGTGAATTATCCTTAGCTTATTTTTAGCCAAATGATGGCTTTGTAGGTTTAGTGTCTCCTCAAGATCTCACCATTTCCAGGATGCTTGTCTCCCAGCCTGAATGTAGCTCCCATGTTCCCATAATGTCATATCCCTGTTACTGTCTTTAGAATTTGCCTGAACAAAAGATCCCATAAATAGCTGCAGTTAATTGTTGGAATTTGTGTTTACCCAAGTTCCTTGCCTGTTTTGCAAACTCAGGCTCAGCTCTGCAGCCCTGTAAAGCTGCGTCCCCTCAGCAGATGTTCTCTCTGTCTGTCACTGTCACTGGGATCTGTGCGATCATCTGTATCACCCTGGTATCCTCTCCCACAACACAGCCTGGATATGTGATTTCTCCTGCTTCTTGCACACACACTGGCAACTCAGGATTGCTGCACTCCACATACTACAGCTACCAGGTTCTTATAGTCTTATAATCTGTAGCTGTGGGGAACAGAAAGATGGGATAATAGAGCCTATACCTTCACTTATTTACTGCCGTGTTGTGGTTTAAGTGTGTCCCCTAAAGCCTCCCACATTGCCATCTATTGTAGTTATTTCTGATTCCGTGGCTCTTCACAGTTGGACATTAAAAGCAGCAAGGACTAAAGCCTTCATTTTTTTCCTTCCTGACACCATGTCCCTGTGCTTAAGCCCTTCTGTCACAGTAGGAGACAGTATCACGAGAAAAATTCCGCCAGCCAACACAGATGTATTTGAGTAATATTTGACCCTTTCTTCTCTTCCTTACCTTTTGTGGATAATCATTACCTGCTGCTGCAAAGAGTTTCACTCTAATCCAGGCTCTATGACACCATCCTTACTGGTCAGTACATCCCATAAATGTGGGGTCTTCACTGTTCCAAAAGTGTTTTTCAGCTGTGAGAAAAGATTTGAGGGACTAGGAGTTACATTCCTAATAGGCATCTAGAACCACAATAGAGAGAAGGACCACAAACTTCTGGCTTCTTTTTCAGTCACTGGAGACAAAGGCAGCTTGAAACAAAGGCCTGGTCCAACAAGTTCAAGGCCAGGACCAAGAGGATATGATTATTCAAAGCTGTAGGCCTAGCAGCTTCCCTGCCTTTGTTCAAACTAAATCAGGAAGAAAAACCTCTCAAAGACCCTTACAACTCGAGGAGAGGCCAGAATTTGGCTTCCTGTGTCCCTCTGCTCTGCGAAGCAGTTTTTTTTTTCTGTGTGCCCCCTGTGTATCTGTTTACTCATGTCAAATAAAAGTCTTTCTTCATTGCTTAATTCTGTCTGCTGTGCCTAGAATTGCCCTGATGCTGCCCATGAGCTGAATAGTTTCCCTGTTTTTAATTCTCTTTAACTAGCACAGGAAATGAGCCCTGTCAAAACCTATACTTAACAGCATAGTCAGAAATGCTTCTGAGTATACATTCTTGTGTCCATGTTCTCTGGCGTCTAGAATGTAGTTTGTTTGTTTTACAAGGAATAATGCCTTTCTTGTTTTTCCTTTAAAAGGTTGTGTGAGGAGACTCCTATTCCTTAGAGGAGTCATATTAAGTTTAACATGAGAATCGTGCAAAGAGAAATATGTAAGACAGGCCGTAGTTCTTGGATCTGCGTGTCAGGTGACTACGTTATTTACTGGTGATAATGTGTTGTAAATCAAATGTTATCATTGGCTAATAAATTTAAAGTCTGTACCCATGTACCATGTTTGAGGATATGTGGTACAATGAGATGTGAATATGAAGCATCTTTCTGTCTTCATTTACTGTAGGTTTGAATATGTACCCTGAAAGTCATGTCTCAAAAACTTTATCTCTGTCAGTTTGTGCTGTGGTACACTAAGAGATGTTTCATTATAGGTTTAGAGCCCCTAAATGGATAATTTTATTCTTGGTATATCTAACCTGTGGCCCATAAGACACATACATCTAAAGGTAGTTACATATGCAGGCCAACAAACCTATTTACAGATAGAATGTCATACAGCAATTTCAGAACATTGGCCATCCCTGCTAGTGGGATCTAATTAGTGACAGTATAATTGTTTAAATCGAATGCAAAATCTGCATTCTTTTCTTTTGGATGTGCCTACACCCTTACCTCTTTGGTCCATTAGTTGAAGCAATATGAGGCTCTCATCAAATGTAGCTGATTTGTACTGCTTATCATGGTCACCATAACTATGAACCAGATAACCTCTTTTCTTGGCAACTGTTTAGCTTTCACTATTGTATTATAGCAATAGAAAATGGTCTGTTTGGGGAATGCTGTGCTCTCTGTATTCTCCATCATTGGTGTAGTTCGAATGAATGAGTAGAGTTCAGAGGTCTTCGTGTTCACATTTAAAACTAGATAAACGACCTCATTCTTTTGCGCTTGAATTCATTTTTAATTTTATTTTATACAACGTGTAGATAGTTCCCTGTTCTCTGCATTTAGAAGTATACACAGTACAACTCTGTTAATTCTATAAGTAATTTTTATAATTATGATGTAACTCTATCCTTCCTCAAAACATTCAAAATAAATCTTTTATGTCCAAAAAAATGGACTAAAACATATGTAAACATATGTTGACCTCTGCTTTCCTATGCAGATCTGTGTTTTTAAGACCTGGGACACCAGGACCTGAAAAAACAGGCAGATTTCAGTAATGTTGTAGACAACTTTATTTCAGTTTCAGTTTACTTTTATGCATGAATGTAATGAAGAAAGCAATGATCTAAGGAGTTCAGAAAAACATGATCAAGAGAACATGATCAGTATTGTTTCCATAGTGTAGTGGTTATCACGTTCACCTCACAAGAAAACATGATCAGAAAAACATGTAAATAAACATCAGTAAGCATATAGTAAATATTAACAGAGACGCCATTCTCCAGAACATTTTTAAGACAGCACAATTTAAAAATAGTTGCCTGGCATGTATTACAGATTATATCTGGAAAAATCATAAAAGCAAGGCAGAAGGCCATATCCAGATTCAAAGTACTCTAAGCATATTGGGTTCTGGAGGTATAACAGCTTTTTTAAATCAACAACTTTTCTAAAATTTCAGTTAATATATAAATACTAACCAAATAAGCTTAGATATTATAGACACTATCCTACACAGTGATGCTTCTATTAATTCCCCTGTTGATTCCAACTTGATGTAGGATGAGATTCAAGCACCATTGGTGCTTCTGGCCTTGCAAGTCAAGATGATGATTGTTAGCTTGTTTCATCTCACCTGCTTTTGTTTTCCTTGACTCTTAGAAGTACACACATACTGATGGGCCACACATCTTGGCTCAGGCTCAGCTGATTTCCTCCGTCAAATCTGAGCAGATTGAATGATCCAGTTTATTTAGGAGGGAGGACAGCATTAGATTAAAGTATTTAATGTGCCTCATTCAGACTTAGGACAATGTCTAGTACAGCCAGCCAGACCTGTGTATCAGCAGATATACTCAAATGCAAATACAATTTTTTGGGGGGAAAATATGTGTCTAGGAGTAGTGGACTCTGCTGAATAAGGTTGAAGTCTGACTTCTCTGGATAGCCATTTGTCTATGTTGGCGGACTCCCTTTTCTCACTCCATCTGATCTTGTAATCCCAGATTTTGTAAGGAGTGTCAACAGAGCTCTCAAGGAAAATTACAGGCTAGACCATTTCCTGATAAGGAAGTTCTTCAACAAGCACAAGGAATGCCTGGAAGTATCCCACTCTATGCTGAGGAGATCTTAACTTCCAGCAAATGACCTTTAATTGTATCTAGAAGTCATCCCTTCACACATAGGATAATCAAGTACTGTTTTCTCCTTCTTGAGATAGGGCCCCATGGTATTGACTGTAAACAAGGCACTGTACGTAGATTAAGTATCCTGGCACCCTTAGCCCTAGAGAATCAGACACATTCACCCTCAACTCCTCTCCTCACTGTCCAAGGTTTATAAATAAAGGCTGGCTGGCATGCCCTGTACTCACTGTCTTGTTTGCCATTCCTCCACCATGACCATCTGAGACTCCGACTATTCTGGGGGACGGAACCCCTGCTGGACACCTGGTGGCCAGGCAGCAATGGCAGAACTACCTTTGCAGCTACTGGGACCTGCTCTACCACTGCCACTAGCTCAGTGCTGACCCAGGGTAAATTTACCGGGGTAAAGTACTGCCCAGCCTGTGCCTCACTGGACCTGCCTGCCAGGAAGTTTCAGATGTCTGACTGCTTCCTCTACTGTGCTTAGCACAGCAGCTGAAACAACGAGCTTTTGGTATCAACATTGGATTTGTGGAGCTCTCTAGTCTCCATTGCCTTCTCAAAACTGCCATCTCATTCTAAAAGATCGAAACTTTAACACTCCTAGGAAAACTCATTTTATACCTCCCCTGGAGAGACCTGGAACCTGGCTTAGTGCCCCAGGCCACCAGCCTTATCTTAAAGCACTCTAGCCTTCCCTGAGTGAGAAACAGGACCTATGACCTCCAGGACCTAAGCACCTTTGACCTCCAGTTCCCATTGTTATCATGGAGAATCAAGCAACTCCTAGACCAGCCAGCTGGATGTGGGACCCAGGCTACACACTGCTGGATGCTAAAGGACATTACAGGTATGTAGTTTTGTTTTGTTTTGTTTTTTTGATAAGATCTACTTTATAAAATTCTCTTATTATTGTTTATAACATGATCAAAGCCCTCTTCCTCATCTCTTCTCAGTCTCATCTTCTTTCTTCTCCCTAATTCCAACATGCATGCTTATGCAAGAGTGTACATGTATGCACACACACAGTACATATCACAACACACACACACACACACACACACACACTACACTGAGGCTGAAAATGGAGGTGGAACAGCTTCACAGCCACTTCTAGCCTGCAAGATAGCCTCTGCCTTCTTAGTCTGTGCCTTGCAGTCCTTAGCCAAGAAAGCACTGCACACTTCAATGTTTGGGAAGTGGTGGTGCAGGACCCTAACCAAGCTTGCTTGGTTCTGAAATTCTTGTGAGATTCTTCCCTGCACAAAACTGAGGCTGGGAAGTTCTTTTAATGCAGATAGATTGGCTCATAATCTCTGCTGGATACCCTTCCTTGCCCTCAAGCGTCTGACTCCTCTGGGTCTCTTGGGCTAAAAGAGGAGCCTTCGCTGTCCCTCACACCTGGCTGAGAAGGGAGGACCACTCTTATGCTGGGGCCTGCTTCTCACCTTTCTCAGGGGCTATCATTGGGAGGGAGCAAAGCAGGCAGTTGAGCAACTAGTTGGGTAGGAGATTGGTGTCATGAACATAAGTATTGAAAGAAGACCCAAATGGCCCCTTGTATGGGCTACCATTGTCAACCTTTGCCCAGAAGCTGCTCATAACCTCTTTAGGGATGGCTGTCAGACACATGCAACCACACACACACATACACACACTACACACAAACACACAGACACACCACACAGACACATACCACACAGTGATGGGGAGAGACAGACAGACAGACAGAGACAGAGACAGAGAGAGACAGAGAGACAGAGAGACAGAGACAGAGAGAGAAGAGATAATTTGAAGTCACTTAATGCTAACAAGTCTGTGTGTGTGTGTGTGTGTGTGTGTGTGATGTCTTTCTGTAGTTTTAAATGACTAATCTGCTTTGTACTTTGATTTCTGCTTTATTCAGCCCTTTCTTGGCTATCAAAACATTCCCATCTGCTCCACCTATCGAAACATATTGTATTTTGTGGAATGAAGTGTTCCCCAGTTCTAAAGTTGAAACTATAGATCATTGAGATCTGTAAATTCAGTTGTTGTAATTTTGCCTTTTAACAGAACTAATTGGTAAGAAGTGAAACTATGAACTTATTTTTTGTTTAGTTTTCTATCTGTCTTCTGAGGCTCTGTTTATACCATCTTTTAGTATTACCTATCTAGAAATGAGTATCCTCATTGAGCCACTATTCATTTTCTACAGTAGAGTGTATAATTATATTTTTAGAGTATATAATTATACTTCAGTCTAAATGCAAGAGGAAGTCATGGTAAAGATGCATGAAGTATAGTGTTTTACGGATTATAAGTCTGTTACCATGACAAATGCCATGTTCAAGCTGTAGACTGTTTTGTTTATAGATGAACAAAAACAGGTTTTTGACAACTTGCCAAAAACGTCAAAAGGAAATATCTTACTTTACAAAAGGAATATAGAAAATAGCCACTCATGGACCCTGCTACTGAAGAGTGTCAAGTACACATCAATTAAAAGGATATTATTAAAAATAAAATTAGTTACTCAAAAGACTCAAAGTAATTATCTTTATACTCATATGCACTTGCTTGCTCAGTGATATGGGCATTTTATTTAAAAATAAGCATCATCTTCATTATGATTCATCATTTGTCATCCTATCATGAATCCAGCTCTTCTGTGCACTAGCCTAGCGCTTCTTTCTGTATGCCTCAGATCTTTTTGAAAGGAGTATTAAAATAATGTATGCCCTGGGAATTTATAAGAGTAAATGACAGAACACATATAAAGTGCTCATGTGTGTACTTAGTACTTCTTGTTCTGGTAGCAGCCATTTCTTGAATCATTTCTTTCATATTAATTCATATATGGCAGAAGATGGCAGGATCTACCTTGTTCGTGGATCGGGAGAATCAACATAGTAAAAATGGCCATCTTACCAAAAGCAATTTACAGATTCAATGCAACCCCTATCAGAATATCTACAAAATATCTTGAAGATATTGAAAGAACAATTCTCAACTTCATATGGAGAAACAAAAAGCCCAGATTAGCAAAAACAATCCTATACAATAAAAGATCCTCTGGAGGAATCTCCATACCTGATCTCAAGCTGTACTATAGAGCAACAGTAATTAAAACAGCATGGTACTGGCACAGCAATAGGCCAGTGGATCAATGGAATCGAACTGAAGACCCAGAGATGAATCCACACACATTTGCTCACATGATTTTTGACAAAGAAGCCAAATCCATTCAATGGAAAAACGACAGCATCTTCAACAAATGGTGCTGGTCTAACTGGATGTCTACATGTAGAAAAATGCAATTAGACCCCTATTTGTCACCATGCACAAAACTCAAGTCCAAGTGGATTAAAGACCTCAACCTAAAACCAGAGACATTAACCCAGTTAGAGGAAAAAGTGGGGAAGAGTCTGGAACACATAGGCACAGGAGACAACTTCCTGAACAGAACACCAACAGCCCAGGCCTTAATGTCAACAATTAATAAATGGGACCTCATGAGGCTGAGAAGCTTCTGTAAGACAGGTGACACTGCCAAGAGAACAAAGCAACAGCCTACAGACTGGGAAAAGATCTTCACCAACCCTTCATCTGACAAAGGTCTAATATCCAAAATATATAAAGAACTCAAGAAATTAAACAAAACCAAACCAAATAACCCAATAGAGAAATGGGGCTCAGAACTAAACAGAGAATTCTCAACAGAGGAGTATCAAATGGCTGAGAAACACTTAAAGAAATGCTCGAACTCCTTAGTCATCAGAGAAATGCAAATCAAAACGACACTGAGATTCCATCTTACACCCATCAGAATGGCTAAGATCAATAACTCAAGCGACACCACATGCTGGAAAGGATGTGGAGAAAGAGGAACACTCCTTCATTGCTGGTGGGAATGCAAACTAGTACAACCACTTTGGAAATCTATCTGGTGCTTTCTCAGAAAACTGGGAATAGGGCTTCCTCAAGACCCAGCTATTCCACTCCTTGGAATAGACCCAGAAGATGCACTACCACACAACAGGGACATATGCTCAACCATGTTCATAGCTGCCTTATTCATAATAGCCAGAACCTGGAAACAGCCTAAGTGTCCCTCAGTGGAAGAATGGATAAAGAAACTGTGGTATATTTACAATATGGAATACTACTCAGCTATTAAAAACAAGGAATTTCCTAAATTTGTGGACAAATGGATTGAATTAGAAATTATCATAATAAGTGAGTTCACACAGAAGCAAAAGGAGCTAAATGGTATATACTCACTTATATTGAGACACTAGTCCAAGGGGTATGCCCCCATGAAAAACTTTACCTACCAGGAAAGTGGGTCAGAGGGGAGGACATCCTATTGAGACTTTAGGTGTGAGAAGCCTGGGAGAATGAGGAAATAGAAGGATCCAGTGGGTCCTGGAAAACTACAGGCAGGTCTGGGCCCTGGAGTCCTCTGCACACTATGGCAACAGCCAAGGAAAATATAGGCAGTAAACTTCGAACCCCTACCCAGACTAGCAGATGGACAGGACATTCTCCACCTTTGAGTGGAGGAGATCTGACTTTCACACAAACTCTGGTGCCCCATATTGGACCATGTCCCTTGGATGGGGAGGCCTGGTGGCACTCAGAGGAAAGATAATAGTTCACCAAGAAGAGACTAGATACCCTATGAGCATATACAGGGGGAGGAGGTCCCCCTCAGTCACAGACATAGGGGAAGGGAGTAGGGGGGAAGCGGGAGGGAGGAAAGAAAGGGAGGATACAAGGGATGGGCTAACAACTGAGATATAATATGAATAAATTAATTTAAAAAAATAAATAAATAAACATATTATTTGACACACACAAAAAAAGAAAATAAGTCTGTCTTTAGGTAATAAAGAATAATTTTCTTCTGTTTTAGGAAGCGTTTTTTTTTTATGATAGGAAAAAATAAATGTTTCCTAAAAACAGAATTTAAACTTGTAAAATGATAGGCAATCAAGATACCTTTTAAACCAAAAACTTTAAACTATCATTGTGATTTCCATATGACCATGGAATACTATAAAGATTTTTCTTTCCTTCTAAAAGAAAATGTTAGAAATAATTACCCATGTTTGATGTGTTGCTATTATAAAAATTGCATGTAGAGAGGTGTTTAATCAAAAAAGGCACACAGTCTTCCCTAGGTTAAATATTAAAGACAAAATGTCACCAATAAATTTCATTCAAAAATTGCATGCTTTAAAAAAATTCATATATGGAGCTTAATTTAGCTACTATTATCCTAATTTTCTAAGAGAAAGAAATGAATCACAGAGAAGGTCACCATTTCTCCATGTAATCCAGCAGATACCTGGGAACACCTATCTGAACAACTGTGTTACCAACTATAAACTCATTTGAATGTCACTAGTGTGGGGCTAGGGGATGACTGGTTTTTGTTTTGTTTTGTTTTGTTTTATTTTGTTTTTAATATTTTATTAATTTATTCATATTACATCTCAATTGTTATCCCATTCCTTGTATCCTCCCATTCTTCCCTCCCTCCCTCTCACTCTCCCCTTTCTCCCCTCCCCTATGTCTGTGACTGAGGGGGACCTCCTCCCCCTGTATATGCTCATAGGGTATCAAGTCTCTTCTTGGTGACCTGTTATCCTTCCCCTAAGTGCCACCAGGTCTCCCCATCAAGGGGACATGTTCAAATATGGGGCACCAGAGGGACAACTGTTTTAACTATGTTGAGAATAGGCTTTTTGGTGTATTTACTTATACATGAACATTGAATTTGAAAAAGGGCTTCTTTGGCACCATGTGTTTGTTTCCCATTCTCCCATCCCACGTTCTCTCCACAACAATTATAGGTTGTAGAATGAAAGAGAAGAGTGAGGGTGGCAAGACAGCAGCAGGCAGAACCAGGCTGGCAGATGGTACCCATAATCTTTGTTCATTTAGCTTTAGTCTCAGCACTCAAATGGTCACCTCAGCTACAGCAGCAATTCATCTCATAAATCAATTTGGCAAGGCAGTGGCTTTAAAAATCCATTATGTTGAACCAGGACTAAAGTTAACAGCTAATATGCCAACAGGGTACTCTTACAGGGCTGTGACCTTTTAAGTTGGCATAAACCAATGTTATTGCTCAGCTCTACTTTCTTCCAATACCACGGAGTCAGTTATGTTTCAGATGTTAGTTCTTAAAGGAAAAAGGGCATACATGTTGACTCAGATTCTTCTTAGGAAAATAAATATTAGAATCAATGACACTGTTTTATATTCTGGATGATCTCTTCAACTTCTACTAACCATAACAGCTGCCATTAAATTGCTTCTTTTGAAAGGAAGAAGTCTGATATCATTTTTTAACTGTACACTCATTTAGCCATTACTTACAAATCTGATTACCTCCACCAAACTTCACAGACATTGTTTTCTGGAAAACTATCAGTGATGCCCTACTTACCAGATCTTGCATGTTTTTGCTTCTGATCATTGGTAATGCATTTCCAGCATAAGATTTGAACTGTGTTTTCATGAAAATCTGTACTTTCTTCCTTTTCATAATATTCCAATAGTTTAATTATTTACTTACCCATTTGAAGACCAAGCCTTTCCTGTACATGTTTCTTGAGCTTATTGCATTCAATTCTTGGAATAGAATATTGGCCCACTAAAGATGGCCTTACTCTAATCTCCTGCTTGTTTGATTTGATAATGGCAATTGGCCAATGACATTATATTGAAGAATTTAAGATAGGGAGATCACTTCTAAATTATTCAGGTGGACTCAACCTAGTCAGAAGGAGGTAAAATAAAACTAGCTTTGGAGATGGTGAGAAGATAGCCTGGCCAAAAAAAGCAAATGGCCTCTAAAATGTAGAAAAATCCAGGAAATGGAGTGTATCCTGGAACGTTCAGAGAATTACACCTCTATTCTTTGCTTTTACAAATTCTGACTTTGAGCCAGGCAGTGGCAGTGCACACCTTTAATCCCAGCACTTGGGAGGTACAGGCAGGCAGATCTTTGTGAGTTTGAGGCCAGCCTAGTCTATAAAGCAAGTTCCAGGACAACGGAGGTTACACAGAGAAACCATATCTTGAAACAAACAAAACAAAGCCAGGTGTGGTGGTGTCATACCTTTAATCTCAGCTCTTGGGAGGCAGAGGCCAGCAGATCACTGTTTGAGGCCAGCCTGGTTTACAAAGCGAGTCCAGGACAGCCAAAGCTACACAGAGAAACCCTGTCTCAAAAAACGAACAAACAAACACACAAAAAAAAAAAGGAAAAAGAAAAAAGAAAGAAAGAAAAGAAAGGGAAAAAGAAAAATCCAAAACCAAAACAAACAAACAAAAAAGATTTCTGACTTTCTCAACATGACAATGATGAGTTGATATTATTTTGTTTGTGTGTATGTGTGATGATTTGTTATAGCACCAACAGAAAACTACAGCAAATGTCTTTTTCACTTTTTATTTCTCAGTCTGAAATTTTCACAAGTTACAGAGCTGATACCCTGTAGACATTTCTACTTAAAATCTTCACTACTATTTTTGTAAAAGTAACATTAAAATCATTGCCTTCCTGGTGCATACACATTATAATCTTAGTGCTCAGTGGGCTGAGGAAGGAGAAACTTGAACTCAAGGCCAACTTGGAATTCAAAGTGAAACTCTGTCTCGAAGTATACTCTCTCCAGAAAATCCATTCCTCCCACGGATTTTTATGATTTTATTCATTCAGTCTTTTACTGAGTACTACTTATTAACAAAGTTAAATATTTTCATCTACAGTATAGATATTGTCTGACTATTAGAATGCAGAAGTGAACAAAATCCTCTGCTCTGGTGAAGACCAAATTATAGGGAAAATACATAAACCAAGAGATCAATTAGATGACAGTTTTCAAGCAAAATAAAATAGTAGAATACAGTGTGAGGGAGGGGGCACTGAATGGTGACAATTGCAAATAGTACCATATGGCCAGAGAAAGTCTCAGACAAAGTCATACCTGAGTAGAAAGCTAGTTGAAAAGAAGGCCTCGGAGTGAGAAAGAGGTGCGTCAAACAGAAAGAGCCCAAGGCAACAGTGAACTTGGATTGTTCATGTTCAAAAGAGTATAAGAAGAGAGTAGTGTGGGAAAAGTGATGCTATCCCATCACTTGTATTCTCCTATTCCTCCCTCCCTCCCGCTTTCACCATATTCCCCTCCCCTAAGACTGAGGGGGACCTCCTCCCCCACTATATGCTCATAGGGTATCAAGTCTCATCTTGGTAGCCTGCTTACCCTTTCTCTGAGTGCCACCAGGCCTCCCCACCAAGGGGAGGTGGTCAAATATGGGGCACCAGAGTTCATGTCAGAGTCAGATCCCGCTCTCCACATAACTGTGGAGAATGCCCTGTCCATTGGGTAGATCAGAGTAGGAGTTCGATGTTTACTACTTGTATTGTCATTGGTTAGTGCAGTAGTTGAGCAGACTTCCCTGGGACCTGATCCATCCATTATGATGTTTCTTCTTGTAGGTTTCTAGGACCCTCTGGGTCCTTCTATTTCCCCATTCTCCCATGCTTCTCTCACCTAGAGTCCTAATAGGATGTCTTCTTTAGTCATATAAGTATAGATGCCACCTGGCAGTTGAATCATGATATGTGAGTTTGCTGTTTAAAGGAGTACTCTGGAATGAAGACAAAGGGACAGGGTGACACTTAAAGTTATGATACTGGAAAATTTGTTTTAATTAACACTAAAGTTAAAGATAAGAAGAACTTAAGAAAGCTGAATCTCAGAAACACTGATACAGAGAGATGAGGTGTAGAGGAATTTTAATTCAGAACATGGCAGCTCTGGCAAGACATCACATCCAAGGACCTTCTAGTCTGTGTGATCTGGCTAGAATACAAACACACGTTTAATCCAGGAGACAGAGGAAAGCCAATCTGGCTTCAAGGACAGCCTCATAGAGAGAAAGTTTCAGGTAAAAAAAAAAACTTAGATCCAGGCATGATGGTACATGCCTTTAATTCCAAACAATAAAGGTAAAATTATTTTGCAGAAGGAAGTACCTGTACCAGAAAAAGTGAATGATCAGAGAAAAATTTAACAGAATAGGATATGCCCAACTCTCAGAAGAAGAGAGGAAATGGAAGCTACTCAAGGGGCAATGGAGGGGGGGGGGAGAATTTTACTAGGACAGTAATAGAGAGACATGTTGCAGAGAGAGAACAACCTAGACTCAGGTCAAGAACAAATAAACAAGAGAATGAGAAGGATCCAGATTAGAATAGATTGCTTGAGTTAATTTGAAGCCAAGCAAAGCAATTCAGGGCCTGAGACAGAAGCCAGATTGAATAAGTCAGATTGGATAATGGTGAGAGAAGTTTGAGCCGGAACAGCTGAGTTGAACCAGCCAGCCCAGAGGTCAGTAAGAACAAAAAAAGGGTGAGCATATTAAGCAGTAAATCTCAGAGGCTGAAAATATTCTAGGCCTACATTAGATTGTATGGAGGCTAGAAGCTTCTTGGACTAGGTCTAGGTTAGCAGATGGAAGTAATAAGCCTCCAAGACAACAAGTGAGTCAGGAGAATAAAAGTGCCTTTTACAATGAGGAGAGAAGATGAAGCCAGCAAGTGATATTAAGAAGAGGCAGTTAGTGATATGGGAGGAAGGTGAAGGTACTATACATCATAGAAAAATGAATGACTCTATAGGACTACTTGGTCAGAAGGTGAGGGAAAGACAAGGGAGAGCAATAGAATAACTTATGAACAAATACTACATGCTTGCTCTCATATATAGTATATAGAAATATAAGACTTGAAAGCTTACAGAGGTTACTTAGGGAAAGGTGGAACCAACAGGAATGGGGAAAGGATAATTAAGGTGAATATGAGCATGGATAAAGTTATAAAGAAACTCATAATTGTATATGCTACCTAATACTTAATAATTTTTAAAAAGTCAAAAGAGAATAATGGTTGCCAATGTTAAACCTTGAAAAGTTGCACAAAATAAGACAATGCAACTTTTGACTTAGTTACATGAAATTCTTCTCACCATGACATGGGCTGTTTCCCAGAAATGGAAGGAAAAAGAGAGGCTTTGTGTAGAACAGGCTAAAGAGAGAGAGAGAATGAGGAATTTGTGACAGAAAGACAGCCCATATCTGTATCTTTCCACCTTTTCATCACCTTTATCCATATTACTTTTTTAAAAACGTTTTCCCTCTTGCTAGTTTTATTTCATATGTACATACATGGTTTTCAGTAACCATATAAAATTTAGAAACAACAAATGAGAGAAATATATTTATCTTTCTGAGACTGGCTTAATTATCTTTTATCTTCAATTATACCCATTGTCCTGCAAATAACATGATTTCATTCTTCCTTATGGGTCAACAAAACTAGGCTTATCCTGCCTCCAGCTATAATGGATAATGGTTATGTCAATCACTCTTGGACAGACTTCCTCTCTGAGTCCCAGGCCACCATATCCAACTGTATAGTGAACTTATGAATTTCCAAAGTTTTAAGCTGTCTCACGTTCAACAAGTTCCACACAGTCTTCTTGACTTTGAAACTCTTGAACCCCAAATTTGACACCCCATAGTGTCTCTTTTCTTATTGAACGATACAACTGAGAAATCTTATGGTCATCTTTTACCCCTCCTGGCCCTTAATCACCATATCAAATCTATTCCCATAGCATACTTCAAATTTATTTTCTATGTCAGCACAAACACTGCTCTGGGACCTAGAGCAATCACCCATCTTCTCTGAGTGAGTGTAACATTCCAACTGAACTAGCACCTTTCATTCCCATACTGCTTTTTGAAAGCTTAGTCTGTATTTTGCATGTGGTCAGTGGAGCCCCTTCCATGAATTTCCATTCTATTTAAAATACAACCTGAATTAATTGCCATGATTTCTAAGGCTCAGCATGATCCAGTCCCAGCTCCCCAAACTTCAGCTATACCAGTCCTCCTGACCTTCGATAATGTTAAGTTTATTCTGAGCTTTGGAACTTTCAACTTGTTATTTCTTCTACAAGAATTTACAGTCATAGCTTTTCAAATGACTGGCCATTTCTCATTATCTAAGCCTCAACCTAAATGGCACCTTCTCAACACAGTTTTGACATGAAATGTAGTTTGCCTCAGTCATGATCATATTTCCCATATTTTTCTTGTTCCTGTTGGAATTTATTTTGCTTATTTACTTCCTGACTTACTTATCACAGGCTTCTCTGTTCTAGAATGTAATTTCTATGAGGACAGTACCTACCTTTATCATGTCTCTGAAATATTCTCAGGCCCTAGAAAGTTTGATACATAATCAGCATCCATTAATACTTATCTAACAAATGTCAGTGGGGTTCTATTGTTTACACTTGCCATAAATTGAGTATCTTCCATCTCACAATACTGCCACCATCACCAAAGTACTATTATATAAAATACCACCATTTAAACTGCTTCTTAGACACATTTTTGTACTCAATTTCTTCTCTTGCCCTCTTAATACTATGAAGCTAAACTGAGTTGAGGAACCTAGAAAAAATATTTTGCTATTATAATGATTTCCCAGGTCTGTTCTGAAAAAAAAAGCAACATTCTTTAAACATCTAAAATTATTTAGATAAAATTATGTTCAAAGTTTCAATGACTATATTTTTCACTAATATTTTGTAAATTGCTTACTTAGCTCTCTACAAAAAATACAAGATTCTCTATCTGTCTCTCTCCCTCTGTGTCTCTGTGTCTCTGTGTCTCTGCCTCTGTCTATCATTCTCTATGTCATACAGAGAGAGAGAGAGACAGAGAGAGAGAGAGACAGAGAGAGAGAGACAGAGACAGAGACAGAGACAGACACACACACAGAGACAGAGACAGAGAGACAGAGACAGACACACACACAGAGACAGAGACAGAGACAGAGAGACAGAGACAGACACACACACAGAGACAGAGAGACAGAGAGAGACAGACAGAAACAGAGACAGAGAGACAGAAAGACAGAGAGAGACAGAGAGAGACAGAAAGAGAGGGAGAGAGACAGAGAGAGAGGGAGAGAGACAGAGAGACAGACAGACAGATAGACACACACACACACACACACAGAGAGAGAGAGAGAGAGAGAGAGAGAGAGAGAGAGAGAGACAGAGACAGAGACAGAGACAGAGATGCATATTCCACTAGCCATTTTGAAAAGTCACTGTACCAGTCACATAAACATTGCTCCTGACAGTACTTCTCATGGACATCAATATGGCTTCAGGTAACAGCACAGATCACAGACATCCACTTGGTCTTTGGTGGTAACATGTGCCATGAACATCAACATGGTCCCCAGCTGCAAAAGGACCATGGACTCTGACATGACCTGTGTGACTGAAGCCATATTTATGCTCCTGGGCTGAGCTGCTTTTGGGGACCATATTGACCTTTGTTACCTCCAAGGCCATGTTGATGTTCTTGGTCTGTGCTGAAGCCAGTGTGTCTGTAGTTCATGCTATAGAAGAGGGAAGTGTTGATGTCTGTGGTCTGTGCTGTCTTCAAGAAAATGCTGAGATACATCTCACATGTTGATACCAGGGACCATGTAGTAGTACATGATCTATGCTCCTGCTAACTCTAAAAAACGAGGAAGCTACTTTTTCAGTGGCATAGATGATTACAGACTCACTGTTGAGAAATATGTACATAGATGGATTCTATGAGAATACTTACACCCACTCTACCTAATTCCACTCCCAAAAGTAACAGCCTAGACAGAAAAACATCAAATAGATATCTTAAAATTGTGATAAAGATACTGAAGTGTAGCTCTCCACAATTGAGAACTTCTGGCATAGGAGTATGCACATGGCTCAGTGTGTTGGGGTGTGGGGTGTGGGGTGTGGGGCATTGAGGGGCAGGGTAGGGAAGGGAGACTCAGTTTTCCCTAATGGAATTTGTGCTACACATTTGACCTTGTTTTAATGAGTATGTGGGCAGCACAAATTGGATTCTGTTTATATATTCTTCTCCTCCTCCTCTTCCTCCTGCTCCTCCTCCTTCTTTTTCTTCTTCTTCTTTTGAGGGAGAGTACAAGGGTGGGGGCACACCTGGGAGGCCTGGAATGTGAGTGTGATCAGATATATGATGTGAAATGCACAAATAGTCAATAAACATTATGAAAGAAGAAAAATTTACTATACCTACCTAGCAGAAATTAGCTTTCTTTCAAGCTGTTACTTATTAGACAAACATCTAAAAGCTTTATCCTTTTGTATTCCATGAAAAATATAATTTATATATATATATATATATATATATATATGCCATTTGCCTGGTGAGGCTGGGATAATGGTTGGTGAAAGCATTCATGTTTGAGAGAACCCTACAGAAGCTTTGTGGAAAGATTAGTAATGGCCAAGAATTGCATGCTGCTCAGTTAACTATTTTTCCTATCCAGAGGATAGTTATTCCTCTCTTTTCACTGTAGTCAGTGTAGAGTGATCTCAAGGTACACAGTCGAACTGCTTCCAGTTGTGAGAACATGTACATTTATAAATGGAAAACTTGCTACTAATTTAATAAAGGAAGTTATATGGCTTGAAATGAACTCTTCCAATTTGTTCCATGGAACACATTGTCAACATTCTCATGGCTAAAAGCTGACTCAGAATGCAAGTAAAAACTGATAATAAATAGATGTGTTTTTATCAAGGTACACATACTTCTAGGGTCTTTGTATATAGATCATTTGTTCTTCTAATTACAGAGCATGAAAGTTCTTTTAAATGTTCATTTCTAATGAGTGTAAATAATATTTTTCTTTGAAACTATTCATAATTATCCTATCTATCATGTCTTGCTCATCTCAGACTCTTTACAAACATTAATTCTGTCAGTGCCATTATGAAATAAGATAAGTTGATCTCACAGGATCAGTTAGTCTGTTTACATGTTGTAAGGACACTGCAGCAATTCCTGGCTTTAAAGCATCTGTCCTTTCTTATTGTATCATCACTACAGAGTAGCTATTAGTTAATTTTAGAGAAAATGTCCTATTTATTTCTGAAGTAGATCAAACTATTGGCATTTCTGAACTAAAATTCCATTACAAAACAATGCTGTATTAACCACAATCAACATTATTCATTGTATGTGAAGTTTAGTTGGCCAAGCTAGTTCATCTTCTAGACACTCAGTTGGACTTCCCTGATCACATACACCTTCAGTGTAAATGATGATTTTACGGGGACTCTAGCTTCGGATGCAGTTGGAATTTTAAGATTGAAAATTGATATTTTTATTGATAAAGTATGTCAGTAACTCTTTTTTATGAAGGGACTCAAAGCTGTTTGTAGGTGTCAAAGGAAGAGAAAGAGATTATATGTTTTTCAGACAATATAGTACTTTGGAATTTACAAAAACCATAAAGACTTTCTCTGTATTACCTCTTCTCTGCTATAAAGGAAGATGATAGAGGATGGTATTTTTATTTGCTTTGATAGAACATAATAAAATGCCAATTGAGAGTTGGATATGCTAGTGCATGCTTCTAATTATATTGTTTGCAAAATCAAGAATATTGATTGAGCCAGCCTTAGCTACTCTATGAAGACCCTGTCTCAGAATATGGCAATAAGTTAGTTAAAATAAAGAAAATGCAAGTTAAAATTCTCATTGGCTATCTTTCCATTCATAAATCCTTCAGCTTAGGAGTCAACATTTCAATTAACATCATAAACCTAAAAGGGATTAACAGATGAAAACAAGATAATTGCCCATTTTCAGATATGTAATAGCCATTGGCTTTTGCTATGTAATGAAATACCCCCAGTTTCATGGTTTCAAATGGGAACCATCTAATGAATAAATAATTTCGGGGTTGGTAATTTAGGTTATGTTCTTTTGAATAATTTGGTGTCTGCTGGAATTGTTTGTGAATTTTTGAGTTGGCTAGACATTGACTTTTCTCTAAGCACTTCTTTTTCAATAATTAATCAAAACTTTGTGTGGTCTCATACTTCAGTAGTTTGCTGAGCAGTCCTTCAAAAGGGCATGTACAAACATTCAAGTCCTCTTGAAGTCTAGCCTCAAGCATGCTATCTTTTTTGCTGGATACCACTGGCCAAATCAAATCCTCAAAGAAAGGATTGAGGACTGGTAAATCAGAGAGAGTTAGAGATGTCAAAGTAGATAGTTAGATTGGTAGAAATACTCTGGCCCAAGTATCTGTTTTAATGATGAAGTCTGAGGGTATTCCAGCTTAAGTGCATAGAAATTATATTCCAGGAGCACAAAGATGTTGGCATCCAGCACATATGGTATCTGGGTAGCAGAAGATCAGCAACTGAGGAACAAGTAAGTTATCTGGCTCCTGACTCCAGAACATCAATGTGTGTGTTTCCTGGACTAGAGGAGGCATCCTAGAAGCTAGGGATGCATAGTTCCAGCCACACCATGGAAGGCTCCCAGGTCTAAGAGACACACACAGTCCTAGGCTCCTGGCACCTGGCACTGAGACTTCCTGGCAACTCCCGCCATCCGTAGGACAACTCCTGATTCCAGAGAAATGCAAATCTACCCTACCATTCACAGCTCTAATAGCCTTCTTGAGGAGACCTACAGGACCTCAGGGCAACACAGGTTAGAAACCCACACACGAACTCACTGCTTATAGGTCCAACTAGGACACAACCAGCAGATAAGAGATGTAGAGTCCTTGAGGAAACCCATCCCCCATCCCACAATCTATCTCCCAGCCCCTGTGCATGCCTGAGAAGCCTAGCTGTTTTCAGGAACAACCAATGCCAGGAACAATCAGGTAGCTAAAGGCCAGTGTAAAACCACAATCAATAAAAACCAGGTCAATATGGATAAAAGCTCAGGATATCCTAACACAGCTGACAAATAGGAAAACAATCTTAAATCTATGCTTATGAAGATGGTGGAGACCTTTAAAGAGGAAACAAATAAATTCCTCAAATATATATAGGCAAATACAATCAAGCAAATAGAGTCATTTAAAGAGGAAATGAATAAATTACTTAAGGAAATACATAAAAACACACTCAAACAGGTAAAGAAAATGAACAAGATGGTTCAAGTACTGAAAATGGAAGTAGAACCATTAAAGAAAACAGAATAATAGAAGAGATGGAGGAGAGAATCTCATGCATAGAAGATACGCTTGAAGAAATCAATACATATGTTAAAGAAAATATTAAATCGATAAAATTCCTGACACAAAACATCAAAGAAATCGAGGACACCATGAAAAGACAAAACCTAAGAATAATAATAGGAGTAAAAGAAAGAGAAGATTCCCAGCTTCAAGGCCCAGAAAATATTTTCAACAAAATCAGAAGATGTCCCCAACCTAAAGAAAGAGATACCTATAAATGTACAAAAGGCTTACAGAACACTAAATTGAGTGTACTAGAAAAGAATATCTTCCTGCCACATAAGAATCAAAATCCTACTTATTTTTCAATGGGTTTGCTGTCAGAATGGAGGTGGTGTGAAAATCACCACCAATTCAAAGCCAAAATGGGAAAGGAAAGACTCACATAAGCATTGTCATCACTGGACACGTAGATTCCGGCAAGTCCACCATAACCGGCCATCTGATCTACAAATGTGGTGGAAGCAACAAGCTAACCATAGAAAAGTTTGAAAAGGAGGCAGCCAAGATGAGAAAAGACCCCTTCAAATATGCCTGGGTCCTGGACAAACTGAAGGCTGAGCATGAGCATGCTATCACTATTGACATCTCCCTGTGGAAATTTGAATCCAGCATATATTATGTGACTATCATTGATGCCCCAGGACACAGAGACTTCATCAAAAACATGATTACAGGCACATCTCAGGCTGACTGTGATGTCCTGATTGTTGCTGCTGGTGTTAGTTAATTTGAAGCTGGTATCTCCAAGAATGGGCAGATGGGTGAGTATGCCCTTCTGGCTTACGCCCTGGGTGTGAAACAGCTGATTGTTGTCAACAAAATGGATTCCACTGAGCCACCCTGCAGCCAGAATATATACAAGGAAATCATTAAGGAAGTCAGCACCTACATTAAGAAAATTGGCTACAACCCTGACACAGTAACATTTGTGCCAATTTCTGGTTGGAATGGTGACAACACGCTGGAGCCAAGTGCCAACATGCCTTGGTTCAAGGAATGGAAATTTACCCGCTAAGATGGCAGCACCAGGGGTACCACATTGCTGGAAGCTTTGGATTGTATCCTGCCACCAACTCATCCAATTGACAAGCCCCTGCAACTGCCCCTCCAGGATGTCTATAAAATTGGTGGTATTGATTCTGTCCCTGTTGGCCTAGTGGAGACTGATGTTCTTAAACTTGGCATGGTGGTTACCTTTGCTCCACTCAATGTTACAACCGAAGTCAAGTCTGTTGAAATGCACCATGAAGCACTGAATGAAGCTCTTACTGGGGACAATGTGGGCCTCAATGTAAAAACATGTCTGTCAAAGATGTTAGACATGGCGATGTTGCTGGTGACAGAAGGCCTGCAGATAAAAGACAAACTGGGTGGGAGCATCTATGTGACAAGCTGGAGACTTACAACTGGGTAGGCTTTTGAGAGGATAAGGGGGATTTCCTAGTAGCAAGGGCCATGGAGACTAAAGAGGCCACCTTCTAGCCAGATAAGTGTTCTAGCAGATGGAGGGAAACACATAAAATCTTCAACCCAAAATTCATCCTTCCTACATGATAGGCTGAGGTAAAGATAAAGTAGAGAGTGAGGGAATGTCCAACCAATGCCTAGCCAAATGTAACACCCACCCCATAGGAGAAAGCCAACCCCTGACATTATTTGCGATATTTTGCTATGCTCACAGACAGGAGCCTAGTGTAGCTGTCCCCTAAGAGGCTCCACACAGCAGCATAATGAAACAGATGCTGAGACTCACAGCCAAACATTGGGTGAATCATAGAAAGTCTTCTGGAAAAGTTGAGTTGGGGAATAATAGGACCTAGAGGTGACAGGAGCTCCACAAGAAGACCAACAAAGCCAACTAACCAGGGCCCAGAGGGACTTGTGGAGACTGAACCACCAACTAAAGGCAGTGCATAGACTAGACATAGGCACCCAATACAGATGTAGCCAATGAGATGCTCAGACTTCATGTGGGTACCCTAATAAGGAGAGCAGGTGCTGCCGCTGGTATGGACTCTGTTGCCTCCATTGATCATGCCTCTCTGATGGGACTGTCTTGCCAGGCCACAGGGGAAGAGGATTAACTCAGTCTTGATGCAACTTGATGAGCTAGGGTGGGTAGGTGGGTGAGTGTGTTGCAACTCCCGTTTTTTAGGAATATGGGAGTGGGTGGGAAAGAGGGAGAAAGGTTGGGACTGGGAAAAGATGAGGGAGGGGTTACAATAGGGATGTAAAGTGTATTAATTAATTAATTAATTAGTTAATCAATTAAAAGCGATTATACTCTTGATATAATCTCATGCTCAAAATGTAACCTTCTGACTTTTGCTTTGGATGTGGTACACTGATAATTTCCTGACCAATATACTCTAGGGTCATTACTATTTGTTGCAAATAAGCATAATGACACTCAGCTGCATTTAATTCTTCCTGGTCCAAACTTCTTCTTCTCTCCTTCACATTACAGAAAGTAGCTTCATTCTTCCTCTGTACCCTGAGTTCTACTGTATCCAGATATTGGGACTATATTTCAGCACAGAAGTCTTGTGTTAATATCATAGATTGTGTGCCCTCCCTCTTAAATCACGAGGTAACAAACTTGATCACATTTGACCCAGAAATAGTCTCAGTCCAATACCCAGGTTTGATTACCTACACTCACAGGGGCTGTGCCTTTTCCAGTGACTGAGTACCAGAGAGGTAAGGGATGTTAATTCCTACAGGGTAAATTTGAACCAATAAGACAAGAGATAGAAATGATTTGCATATAAACTCCTGGCCCTCTCTTCCAATCCAGTCAGATGCTTCAGGGAATCAGTAACTCCACGTACTGTGAAAAAAAGAAAGAAAAGAGGAACCTACATATTTAATCAATCAGCCAGGTTTCTTCTGCCCCCATAAATGTCTTGATAAAGTATTGCCTTATATCAGATTTTCCCATTCCTTGACTAAAATCTCCCTTTCCTCATTTTTGATTCCCAGTGATTACATCATGTCTAAAGAGCATGTCTGTGGAATAGTGTGTCTCTAATTTTGTTGGAGAGGGTGTGATAGGATAAAGCACAAAAGCATGAAAAAGAGAAACATGTGCTGTTGTTATTTTCTGCTAAGTAAAATACATTGTTGGAGGACTTGTTAGTTTTGAGTTTTGTCCAGCAAATGAATGATGCTTGTATTTGGGAATAGTCTTGATTGACTGGAGCATACTGTGGTTTGTTGTTTTGCTGAAGCTTAATGTTTAATCTCCTATGCTTTGGGACAGATTGGCAGAGTTACCTAGCTAGATAACATCTGCAGCTTGCCTTACAGCAAAGCCAGTTTGAGCAAAAAATTCTGTGTTGAGACATTTTTTTTTAACTTATAAAAAAGAGACAATTTTTACTGGCTCATCATGGTGATAGAAACTCTTCAAAATTATAATGGCCTGTAATTACATATAAATACAACCCAAAGTAAATGTGTTATGTTCTTATCCTTTTTATAATGATGCAATATAAATTAAGAGTTGAATTCATTGTTTCATGTGACTAATAAACTTTAAATAACATTAATTTGTATAGACGTTAATTTTTCACTGAAGACAAAAAGCATATTAATATCACATGTCCAAATAGTATAGTTTGTTCATATCATGGACTGATTTTCCTACCACTTGCTCTATTTAGAAAATTTTATGATGCTTGATTTTAAAGGTATCTTTTGATTTTTTCCATCATATGAATGGACCATTCAAATAGTAGTTTTGCCTTTGTAGTTTTCTATGAGTCCCAAACAATTAAAATAGAATATTGATGGCAAATATAGCAGTTTTCAGAATAGCAGACTCTTATATAAGCAAATATAAGTGAAACTAGAGTACTTTTGAAGACTAATACTTTCATAATTATTATTTACTGTGTGTTCATGTGTACACACAGACACACACACAAAGGCCACAACACAATGTTCATGTGAGGTTAGAGAAAAACTCAAACTAGTCTATTCTCCTTTCAGCATGTGGATCCATCCTGTGAACTTCAAATCTATTTATTTTGATTGCAGTTGCATCTAGTCATATTTGTCTCTGAGATGACTTGCATTTCTTTTTCATATATTACCTATTGATACTTCTGTTTTCATCACCTTCTTGATCTTTTTTTTGTAACTATGAGATTTGAAGGAGATGGAGAGATTGTTCAGTAGTTAAGAATCCTGGGTTCAGTTCCCAGCACCCACATGGTTGTTAACCCTACTTCCAAAGGAACCAATACTGTCTTTTGGCCTGCAAGGTCATTGCATGCACATGTTTCACAGTCATACATAAAGGCAAAACATCCATACATATAACATAAAAAGAAACAAATCTTTTAAAATATATTTTAAAATAAAGCTGCTGTTTGTATTTTTAGAAATAGAAAAATTTGTTTTTAACACTTAGCCTTAAGTCATACTTACTGTAATGTATGTTGTTTATTTTGCTTTTTGAGTATGTTTCTGTTTATTAGCTTTGTTTTTTATTTATACCAATAAATACTTTTCTTTTTATTTTTTCACTTAGAGAAGTTCTGGCTAAGTTCAGTGTAATTTAATTGTATAATGATGATGATGCCTATGCCATGGTGCACAGGTAGAGGTCAGAGAACAAACTTCTAGAGTTCTCTCCCTCCACCAGATGTTCTGGTCCTACATCAAACTCAAATTGTTAGGCTTGCATAGCAAATAACTTTACCTACTAAGCTATTCTGATCTCTACCCACATACCATGGTAATTTTAAAAGCTTTTTATTTTTATTTTTATTTTTTTACTAACTCTGGATTTCTATCTACCAGATAGTTTAGTGTAGAAGAATACAACTTTTGTCATTCCTAAGGTACCATTTGTAAGGGTCTCTGTTATACGAGATGTAATTCTGAATTAATTCATGTCAATTATAAAGGACATTTTTACCATATATATTATGACCACATAATATTGAATTATCATTGATATAACAAGCTATAGAAAAAATAGAGAACTACATTTTAATTAATAAACCTTGCTGTATTTTTATCATTCATATTATATCAATTATGCATATTTATACAAATATGGGCAGTAAAAGTGATCTAATTCAATAAGGTGAAATTATTGTTGTGCTAGGCCCAGTTGTTCAGACCTATAATCCCAGAATTCTAGAAGCTGAAAGAGAAAGCTTCAGAGTCTGAGGCCAGACTGAGCTACCAATTCAGACTCTGTTGATATAAACAGCAAGGAAATAAATAAATAGACTACTACATAGCTTGAAGTAATTATAATATTTTAGCCTTATATTAATTGATAGGAGAAGTGAAGTATACAATAATTCCCAAGGAGAATAATGTGGTATATAGACTAGACATTTTGGTATCCAAGAAAAGTGAATTAAAATTGACCGTAAGTATCTTAAAGATGTTTATTGATTTATTTTGTCCTGTCATCTTTAATTTATGGGTCTGGAAATTATATTATTAGACACAAACAAATCTCAAATTTTCATGTATTTCTTATATTATTCTTACATCATAAGATATATTTCTTAGTCAAAATCCTTAACGCCTTAGGCTTTCCTTTGTCTGATATTATTCCAGCCACATCAGATTTCTTGGGGAAAGTTATAGAAATATTTTCAATATTCCCTTTTTAAATGGGTTTTATTATTAAACTAACAATGTTTATTTTGTACAGAAAATATAAGTTAACTTTGTTTCTTTTCAAATCTCACTATTCAGCAGCTTTCTAATTGGACTAAAGAATTACTCCACAAGAGGGAACTGAAGCCTGGCACTCTAAATTTGGCCAAAGACTCCTGGCTGTGAGGTCATGGAGCCCAAGGGGAGAACCTACTCACCAATAACTCAGAACAGAATATTTTTTTAAAAAAACATGAATTTGGGATATAGGACTCAGGGAGTTTTGGGAGGAGATAGAGATAGAATGGAGATAGATATGACCTAAATACACTAGCAAATATTAATTTTTTAAATGTCAAAAGGCCCACCTGGGGTGCATGCCTTCAATCCCAGTACTCAGGGGGCAGAAGCAGGCATACACATTCTGGTCCAGCAGGGTCTACATAGAAAATTCTAAGACAACTAGAGCCACACAGTGAGATGGTGTCTCAAAACAAAACCAATCAACCAACCAACTAGCCACCACTAACAACAAAAACACACAATATTGCAAATATCCAAAGCATTTACATTTAATGTGATTGCTTACATATTTATATATAGATCTGTCACATACTTGCTTCCTACATACTAAGTATAGTTTGTCTGATTTTCTCCATATTAAATAAATATAGCTGTGTTATTCTACTTCTTTTATGAAATTTCTATTGGACTTTCATTTTATAGTTTCTAGTTTACTGGCCTCTAAAAATAATGACAACAATAATTTCTCTTTTAAAGGTTTGCTTTTTATTTAATGGTGCTTGGAATTTAACCTAGAGCATCACATATCTACCATTGAACCATACTCCCAATCATACTGATTTTTCCATTTTATGTGACAGTTGGTGGTTTACAACACTGGGTTATAATTTCTTCCTTCAGTAAGGATATACCTTTGTTTTCGTATGGCAGCGATGTTAAGATACCCAACCAATCAGGTACCCAACCAATTCAGCCACTTTTAAGGCTGAACTAATTATTATTCAGTATTACTCTTGACTTAGATGTCTTTGCGGTAGTTCATTCTTCACAGGCTGCAATCTGAAATCCCCCTCTGACATGGTGAATTCTGTGAAACTTCCAGAAGCCCTAAGGTTTTTTAGCTTTTCAGCCACCACTATTTGCAGCATCTTTTCTTCTAAGGTGTATCCTGCCACACTTATGAGTCTAGCCAAAGGCAGTGTTAGATTTTCATATGCACAGAAGTAAATGCTAACTTCCTATATGACTAGGGGCAGTGCATACTTATTATCTTAGGCCCCTGTGGACCAAGAATCTAGTTTCATAAATTTTCACTTGATCTGTAAGCAGAAAAGATCTAAACTAAGCCTAGTAAACAGTCCTACAGTAAAAATCTTTTAAAGTCATACTATACTGATAACTGCAATCACTGTACAGAACAGACAATTATGGTACCTACTTCTATCTTGTCTGTGGCAATTTTAGACTAGTTTCTTAGGACTGCTATACAAACAAATTGATCTAAACATCAAGGATTTGTTTTCCTAGCCCTGAGGTCAGAAGTGTGCAATCAAAGTTTTATAAAGTTTGGTTCTTACAGGATGTTATGAGAGCCCATATGGTCTATTTATCTTCTCCAGCTTCTAGTGGCTGTTGGCAGTCCTTGGCATTCCATAGCCTGCAGCTGTGTCACTTTAACCTCTGATTCTGTCATCATTGCTATATACCTCTATGTCCAAATTCCCCTCTTATTATAAGGAAACCAGCAACACGAATACAGACTACCCTAATTCATTATGGCCTTATCTTAACTTGATAGTGCCTCAAGGGACCCTACTCTACCATTTACAAGTATTAGGGGGTATGTCTCCTACATATATTTTGGGAAGACACAATTCATCACAGAAAAGCAATTAACTGCCAGACTGCTGTCGTCTTGGAGTTCACTCATTCTCCTTGTATATAGGGCTTCCATCTTTGTGGTAGCCGTTCCTATAGTAATTACTGACCTGAAATGGACAGTCAGCACTAAGTAAGAAGTTTTCTATCACAACTATGTTAGGGAGAGTGAGCAGGCTTAGTGGATAAAGACACTGATATTCCAACATCATGAAGCCTTTGGATTCATGCCTTTATGATTAAGTACATAGATTGGGCATTCCAATTTCATTTACTATAGATCACTTTAGAGTCTATGTTTTAGACAACCAACCAAGTGATGTGTCAGAACCATTTTAAGCTCAAGTTGAAATGATGAATCCAGAATCTTTGTTTCATTTATCCTGTTCAAGACTGCTCTGTGACCAGTTTCCCTTCAGATCTAGTGACATCTAACCTCCAAAGTAACTGCAGATGGAAACAGGACCTTTAGATTTGTAATTAAAGCTAAGTGGGGTCATAAAGGCATGGCCGTAATTCTACAGAATAGGTGTTCTGAGAGAAGGAAGAGACATCAGAGAATTTGCTCTCTGTCCCTGCACACATGTCCAGTGGGAAAAAATCATTTAGAGTGAGAAGATGGTAATGTACAAGTCAGGAGAGAGCCTGATGGAGCCTTCATCACACACTACAAGTCTCTGCAAATTGTGAAGATATAGATTTTTTAAATTTAAGTTCCCCTATTTTTGTGAATATTTAAGCTTTTCTGTTTTTGGAGTGTTTTGTTGTGGCTGTCTAGAGTGACTAATAAAGGCTGTTGTCAATAAATTCTGCAGTTACCATCCCTTTCCCTTTGACCCCATATTTTTTGGATCGAATGAAATGCGTATTTCTCAGGTGTTTGAGCACATAAATGGGAGAATCATGCAACTGCAGTTCTTCTTCTTTGTTGTTTTGTTTTGTTTGAGACAGGGTTTTACATAGCCTAGGCTCTAATCCCCAGTATAGCTGAGGATGATCTTAAAGTCCTATTTCTTCTGCTTCTGTCTCACGAGACACCTTTGACAAGCAGGAATTGCCTTACCTAGCAAAACTGTGCTGTTCTTTGGCTTTCACAGCAGCACCTCATGGGACACACTTTGAACTTCATCTTTGTGGCTCACTGAAACTAAAGTCTAGGTAGACATGGAGAAGCAAAAATAATAGTGGGCTAAATCCAGAAAAGAGTTATCAGTGCCTTAGAGGTTAACCACATCACTGAAGGCCATTAGAGATTGCTGAGTGGCTGGCCTCAGAAGGGCCTAGAAGAGCTCATCCTAGTGGCAAAACTGAACTTAACAATGGTTAGAAATGTTCTGTCTGCCTTGTTAGCAGCTTCTCATAGGATAGCATTTGAGTCTTAAAATCTCATTATTCCCCGCCCCCAAACAAGCTACAAGTTGATTCCTAGAGGTGCTGTGAGTCTGGGGATTGAGTTTGCACAACTCAGCACTGGCAAGAAAAAAAAACTGGGTTTGCTTATCAGAAACCCCATCCCTTTAGCTACAAAAGATAAACATTTTTTTTCAGGTCAGACAAAACCACTTTCCCATCCTGTCTGTGGACATTGATATGAGAGTTTAAATCCCTGAGTTCATCCTTTTCCTACTTTCTCCAGCACAGTTAAGAGAAACCAATAATTCCTTTTATACTTTCTGGTACATTATATTCAAAGGTACCAAATACATGTTCACCCTAAACTGTGCCTTCCATACAATATTTTATGTATCTCTATTTCTACAGTCTACTGTTGACTTCCAGTGCCTGCTTAATCACTGGGAATGTGCTCATTAGTGCTTTGAGTTATAATCTTATTTCCCTAACCCTCAAAGAACTAATTTATGTTCCTATTGCTCAGGAACCACATTTGATATAAAAATCTGTATCTGTTTGAGTTGAATCAAAGGAAAATCACAAATATCAATCTCTAGCTATCTATATTTACATCAGAGATCCTTTAAAGGAGCATTATTAATGATTTGGAGATGCAGATCATTTTGTAAAATTGGGGAGATTTGAGTCAGAACAATGAATTATATGTGTAGACATTGCCAAATGTTCCTTAAGGGACCAAATTGACCCCTGGTGAGAACCACCAGTATGCCTATTCCTGTCATCTATATTTACTTCCAAGTTCTGATTCTTTCTGAGACAGAGGTTTGTTATGTAGGCCTGGCCTCATGTGATTTATTGGCTCTGGATAGGTAATATCCATATGACTATTTTCTCACATTTGATGCTAAGGCTCAGTGCTGGTTAGATTTTGTCAACTTTACACAAACTAGAGGCATTTGGGGAAAAGGAACTTCAACAGAGGACTTGCCTCCGTCTGATGTTCACATAAGCATGTCTGTGGTGTATTTTCTTGGTTAATGACTGACGTGAAAGGACTCATCCCACTGGGGGCAGTGCCACCTGTGGACACTTGGTCCTGGGTTATATTTATAAGCATATTAAGTGAACCATAAAGAACAATCCAGAAAGCAGTATCCCCCACGGTATCTAGTTATGTTCCTTCATCCAGGTTTCTGCATTCTGTCCCCTTGATGACAGAATTTAACCAGAATGTATGTCAGATAAACAATTTCTTCTCCACAAGTTGTTTTTGCTTAATGTTTTGTTTTTGTTTTTGTTGTTGTTGGTTTTTTTGGGGGGTTGTTAACATTTTTATCACAGTACCAGAAATCAAATTAGGAGAGTTCCCAGGTCCCCTGGAATAGCAATCAAAAAAAAATGAAGCTTATAAGGGGTTGAACCCACTAACCCTGCATTAGTACTCATGTCTTTGGACTTTGGTGGTAACGCTGTCCAGCAGAAGTGACACTCTTTGTCACAAAGTGAGACATACATACCTAGTTCAGGAGTCTGAAACACTGAAGACAGATCAGTGGAAGCTAAGCCATTTTCAGGGCCAGGCACTGCTTCACATCAATGGCATGAGTCAGAAGAACAGTGTACATGGGCTTCAGAAGAGCCAGCTCTTCCCTGCTAGTCTGCCCATCTCCAATGAGCTACTGTGTCACTGGCCCTCATCCAGAATGAACAAGTGGATGAAGAAGGGGAGCTAGAGTACATCTTTAACAGGTTGACAGATTAAAAACCATTACAAGATAGTTTTCTCCAAGCAAAATCCAAAATAAGCCAAGAGTCAAATGAAAATATTGATCAGGCTTGGACAATTTGCAATTACGAAGAGTAACCACAAGAAAAATGGTGACTTTACACAAGGCAAGCACATATTGAATACCTAGGAAACTCCAGAACTTCTCAAAGCATGTTTTTCCTTATTAGTGAGGTGATAATGATGGATCCAGCCTGAGGAAATATAAAATATCTCATTCTTCAGTAAATATGCCCCTCAATATCTTTATTATCTGCTATTCTCGGAATGCAACCTCACTGACTTTACTTTCTGTTTTTTTTTTCCTTTTTTAAATTAATTTATTCATATTACATCTCAATTGTTAGCCCATCCCTTGTATCCTCCCTTTCTTTCCTCCCTCCTGCTTCCCCTCCTACTCCCTTCCCCTATGTCTGTGACTGAGGGGGACCTCCTCCCCCTGTATATGCTGTTTCTATCTTCATTGTGAGAAGGGAAGAGGGAACAAATCTGAGCATGCAAAGATGAGAAGAACTCAAGAAGAAGATGCTTGTAACCTGTCTCTTGGTCAAAAGGTTGAGGAATATAGAAGAAAAGAAAAATCTGTGTCTGGTAATGGTTAAGAAGGTGCAACAATATTTTTCAAATGAAGCATGATAGTATATGAAGTTTATAGAACTGAAGTGGCCAAATGGAAGGTTGTCAAAGATACAACTGGTCCGATAGGCTCCCTTATGAAAAAAATGCACACAACAGGAGGGGAAAAAACCCAAAATGAAAGTATTTCAAGTTCTATAACCCTAGGGGCTTAGGGGCTCAAATAAAAAATAATATAAAAAAATGATGGATCCAACAACTGTGCCTTGTTGGGGTGGGACAAGGATTCCAAGAGCTTCTGTAGGGTTATGTGGTTTAAATAGGATTTATCACCACCAAAACTCATGCAGAAACTTAGTCCCTACTGCTGCAGTGCATAATGGTGGTGCAAACTTTAATAAACATTTTGATCATAGAGTCATTAGTCTTAGGAAGGCGTAATGCCTGTATAGTGGGAAAGTGTTAGGTTTTATACATTTTAAATGACAGTGCCTACAATGAAAGCAGGTTATTGCTGAGTTTTGTATTCTTTGCTCACCTATGTTTCTCAAATTCACATATTATCTCTTCTGAGCATATGTGCTTTCCCTTCTGTTTTGCTGCCAATTTGTGATGTCATGTGACTGTTGTAGTAATACCAGATGAAGAAAATCAGCACCCAACTTATGGTACTATTTCTTCCCACACTGATATTCTCAAATCCAAGAATGGAAATGGGAGTGGTACTGCTTTCTGTTAACACCGACGAATGACACTGGCAAAAGTCTTGCTTACTTGCATACCCAAATAATCACATTGAACGCTTCTTGCATAATGCCTTAATGAAAAAAGACAAAGGCTGTAAAGGTTTTGTATGTAATGGATGAGTAAGCATCATACAGCAAAGAGTCAGGAAGTTGGGCTTAGAGGAATTTGTGAGGAAAAAGGAACAGAATAGGTAAAGTTGGATTAGACGGATCATTTGATCACATGGGAGTATGTATGGTAAGGATTCAGGCAATATAGACGACAATGTTGGGGATCTAGCTACTTCAGGCTGGTGGTCTAGGGCCCTTAGTTTTAAAGATAGGAATGCTTAATAAGGTATATTGTTTATTTTTATCACCACGCTATCCAAGTAGCTGTCATAAACAACTTAAGAGAGAAGGCTTATTTCACCTCATGGCTTCAGAGTGTTCAGTTTTTGCTTCAAAAGGCTGGTTTGCATTTGTAGAACACCAGCAGCCTCAGGGTGGTGGGAACATGGCAGGATTAGTGACAAATGTATGGACCAACTGTTTTTGCTGCTTTTTCTATGAAGGATGATCACAGACGGAAGCAATACCCCTTCTCTTCTTTCTTCCTATGCAAAACTTGCCAGCGGTGGACAAAGTCACCATAAGACCTGTGTGGGTAGGCACAGTCACCAACTAGCTGTAATTTGCAGGTGATTATAGAACTCATCATTGCTTAAAAGTATTCATCACAAGAAGAGGGCTGCTTTGGGTGATTTCAGTGCCCTTTAAAATAACCCACTGAGAAGAAAATGTTTTCACCGAGGATGTTAGTCATTTTTACCTAAATATGCATCAATCATATTGAGTACTTGTTTCCTAATGCCTGAATAAAAAAGTTTCAGGCTGTGGGGGTTTTATAGGGAATGGGTGAATAAGCATCACACGACCAAGAGTCAGCAAGTGGGGCTTAGAGGAATTTGACAGGAAAAAAGGGGAAAAGTAGGTAAAGTTGGATTACATGGGTCATTTGATCAGATGGGGGTACAGATAATAAGGATTCACGCAACCTAGATGACAATGTTGGGGTGCTACCTCATAAACGTTGATGCTCTTGAATAAATGGAAGAGCACATGAAGCAAATTATATGGGAAGGTACCTTTTAAATATTTAGTAATTACACAGCTTTGGCTTCCTCCTTTTCTTTGACACCACATACTATCTGCCAGCAAATCTAATGTCCATCTCAGAATATCACTAGAATTTAATGCTGTCTTCTTATTTCTTTAAGGTGTGTGTGTGTGTATGTGTGTGTGTGTCTGAATTTGGGTGTCCACACGCCACAGCCTAAGTGTGGAGGTCAGAGGACAACATTTTAGGAGTCAGTTTTCTTGTTCTTTCTTGTTTTGGGAGCAGAGACACTGCATATACAAGTTCCAGGTGATTCTCTTGTCTCTACCTCCCATTTTACCCTGGAGAGACCTGGGTGTATTCTAGGAGAATGGAAATCAGGTAGACAGGGTTGTACTGCAAGTGCTTTTACAGCAGAACCATCTCCCTGTCCTGACTTCATTCCTTCTTCTATCCCATGCTTTCACCTTAGTCTCTTTCATTATTGCCCTCCCTGCCTTCTCATTTTCCCCCAACATATTCATTATACCCCAAGCTGCATAAACAGCTCATCCTATGTAGCTTCACTCATTCTGCTTTTCTTTTTCCTATCAAAATCGTTTGCATACACTTGCTGAC
>OU015760.1:11705444-11719883 GCA_907169655.1 Acomys percivali | reverse complement strand
ACACACACACACACACACACACACACACACACACACACACACACACATAAACCAAACACATACATGAGCACTCTGGGTCATGGGTCAGGGACATGTGTCATATATTAATAGGATACAACTCCAGGTTAGAGAATCCTGAATTGGTTAGTTACTCTAAGGAATAGATCTGCTTTGGAGGCTCTCTTAATGAACAACATTTTTTAAAAAGAAATAAAAATGCATGTTGTAAATCACTAGCATTTAAGTGTTATTAGTTTAAAAAATTGAAGTTGGTTTGTTGTGACTAATAAAACAATTCTGTCATCCATTTTACTGACTTTTCTAAGGAATCAGCTCTTATTCAGCACAAAATAGTGGTTTATATATTAATAATTTCTGATGCTTCTCATTTCCTTTGTGATTCTTTTAGGTTTAATTTTCTTTCTCTACACACTGAGTTTCTTTTTATTTTCTTTTAATTACTAAAGTAAGTATTCCAGTCTAATATTTTTACTTTGAATAGCACTTGAGTTTTTATCTGATATACATTTAGATGAATATATTTGCTTTTGAACTTTTATTTTCTCTTGTTTTTCAATTTTGGAGCAGCAATATTCTCTCTTCCTTTTCCTCTGCAAGACTAAGCTAGTTAAAAATTAATGTTTGTGATTATTATTGGTATTTTACCAATCCAACTCTATTATAATGCAAAGTTTACTTCCAATACCTTGAAAGTGGTATTGCAGGCTGTTTAGGATAATTAAGTAATACAAGCTAATAGTTAGTTGTGAAAATAATGGTAATGTCAATTCCTAGTCTATTTTTATCACAAGAATATATATCCTAAGTCAAACAGATAGATATGATTCTATAGATACATAAGGTAAAAATAGCTAGATGAGGTCTTCAAAAGCCTCAGAGATGTACAGAATATGGCATTTAAAGCTGTCTTCATTATTCTAAAGATTATTTGACAATATGTCAAGTTAACTCTTAGCAACACTCAGCATAGCCAAAAGAGGACGATGAGCTTCAAAGAACCTCCTTTTGGAGATGGCTTCAAATATGGCAAACAAGCCACTGTACAAAAGAGACAGAATTCTGCCTAAAAATGGCCAATCTTGGATGCAGGTAGCGTCGACAGCCAAACTCTGCCAAGACATGGTAAGAATAGTTCCTGCCTCACAATTATGTCTGTCAGTTATAAGGGACCAGAAGGCTGAAGATGATGCTCCAACATTATAGAGAATTTTAGATGACTGTTCAGTCAGTAAGTTGTCTCTGTCATTTTTTCATTTTGGAAGCTGCTAAGGTGCACTTTTGGTTCACTCAGATAATTAAGTTTTATTCCTTCTCAAGTCTCTGATAGGGTTGAAGACCAGATAGTTTAGTCTTACAGTTAAGCTTACTTGGCTAGGAGTTAAGATGTTTTTAGATCTAGATAGTGTTAAGGTGATAGAGATGAGATACGATAGATATGGATTTTCATTCAGAATTTTAGACTCACCAATATAGGAAAGATGTTTACTTCAAGTTTTCCAAATACAAATAGCCAAATCACTATGACTGTAACAATTACATAACTCCTGACTGTTTCTTGGTTCTTCCTGCTGTATGTGGTTTATTTTATTTATGTGTAATAATATAAATGTGTATGTAAAAAAGAAATATAATAATTTAAAATTTAACTTTTGTTTATATGACCAGAATATATTTTCTACTTTTACATGCATGTCAGTATAAGTCAATCTTGAGTATAATGTTGTACAAATCCTCTGGCTACTTACTGTTCTTTCTTTTTCATGATTCTTCTAGTTTGACATATATAGAATACCAACCCCACAAAATTAAGGACTAATTATTCATTTCAAAGGTGCATAAACCATATAGAACATATATTGGCAATAAAACAAATGCTGAAGAAATATGCAAGGAATGAAATCACTCATAGTATGTTCCTTTAGAATAGGTAGAAATAATTCGGACATTAGCAGTAATAACAAAACCTAGAAAACTTTTATGGGTTTGGGTCAGAGAATAAATTGTAATAGAGATCAGAAGATATTCCAAATTGTGCATATCTGAAGATATTATGACACTGAAATGAACATATTTTTATTACTTCTGTGGTTATGTAAAAGAATACTCAGCATAATTATTAAATTTCAAAGTCATGCTGAGACATCTCTATATACCTACCAAAATAAATACATTGAGAGTGAAATCACTGGATACTGTAAAGACATGGAACAACTTTACCCCCCACACACTGCCAACACAACTTGAAATTGACACAAACTACTTTTGAATCCTGGGTGTTTTGACTAGTTATTATTGCTCCTATGGTTCAAAGTTGCACTCCCAGATAATCACCCAGAAATTTAAGTGTAGGTATTTATATACATCAAAAATCAAGGACAAATATGTTCATTTCCACATTATTTATGATATCTGGCCATATTAAACAGCTTAGATAGCCATCAGATGGTGATAAAAATTAATGAACTACTGCTGTGTTCATTGATACTGATGAGTAGCTCACATAAATATAATGCAGGGCAAAACGTCCAGACATAGAAAAGGATGTGTTACAAGATTTCATTTATATAAAATGCAAGCACTGGTTAAGAAGTAAGAGAGCAGCTCTTTCTAGGAGGAGGAGTGAGTTTTGCACCCAGGACAAGACACAGATTTAGTTGGGGAGTGGTGGCCATGCTCTAGTTCTTATCTGCATAATAATTCATACTGTGATTATTTCTTGGCTGAAAATATATCTGTAATTTCTACATTTTATTCCCAGTATTTTCTTTTTAAATGTTGAATAACTGAATTAGGAATTATTCTTTTGTTATGCATGTCACATAAATGCTGATCTGAATAAAATCTGAGTTGCTGAAGCACACAGCAGAGAATGTTTGTGTTTGAAAAATGAACTGTTCGAGGCTAGAGAGATGGTTCAGAGATTAAAAGCACTGACTGCCCTTGCAGAAGTCCTGAGTTCAATTTCAAGCAACCACATGGTGGCTCACAACCATCTATAATGTGATCTAATGCCCTCTTCTGGCCTGTAGGTGTACATGTAGGCAAAACACTGTATAGATAATAAATAAATAAATAAATCTTTCTTTAAAAGAAAGGAAAAATGAACTGTTTATATTTGCAAGCTCTCGGTGCATTAGGTCCCCTTGGAAGCCACACTCCCTATACCATTCAGCTTCAAAAACATCACACAGCTGCTCTTTTCTTTCACCACTTTCTCTTATTTTACTTCTGACAGTCCTGCTAAATTGTGGAAACTCTCTTGGCTGCTTGGAATCTTTTCTACCCTGAAATGTGTTGCCCTATACCCTCAAAATGTGTTAAGAAACAAACTTTTGCTCGCCTTCTACCCCTGAGTTTTCCTGCTAAAGCCACTTCATCTCTCCCCTGAAGAAATAACACATCTGCTAATCGTTCTGTTTTTATCCCAGCACTCTGATCTAGTCTGCACAAGGAAATTAGAATTCTCACTAGTTTTGAGATGGTTTTTCTTCTACTCAAAACATCTGAATAAACTAATTCACTAAAAAATCTGATTTGAAGCTGTTATTCTAACCTAAGGACCCCGCAAGACCTTTCCTTTGGCCTTCCCTTTCTGTTCTTACTAATTCCATTCTAGGTGTCTTGGCCTCTTTTATATTCCTTTAAGTAGTTAGTCTGGCTCTACCTCAGAGATGTTGTATTTGTTTCTCCTTCAAGGAATTCTCATTCCACAAATGGCCATTTTCCTTGTAGCTTTCCACCTGAAATCTCCTCAGATATCTTCTTTCTTTATAAGCCTTGTTGACCATTTCAGCAAAACTACTCTCTTCATCATCCACTTTCCTTTTTATCCCTTGAAATTTATTACTACTTAATATTATATAATTAATTCTGTGTAGTGATTTAATTTCCAGAAGTCTATGAAATCTGTCTTCTTCCAACTTATATCTTCAGTGTGAACAAGAATACTAGCTAGAAAAGATTAAATAAATGAATGATGGATTTATGAGTAGTTAAATAATAGCATAATAACTAATGTGATTGTTAGATTGTGGCACAGATGGCAGATATATTTTAAGACAAAAGTGTTGGCTCTGTTTCTTAAGAATTAAACTTTATTATACAACCCAACTATCTTACACAAGAGGGAAAAACGGTTAAATGGAAAAAAGAGTGAACCTTCTGGTATCCGTTCCAGGGGACAGGTCCCTAGGTGTCTCTGGCCTGTGCTCTGGTCCGGCCTGTTCACTGATCCTCTTTCTTTCTGATCCACACATGCTCAAGCCTGGTCTGAACCTGATGCTCCTCTCTCCTCTCCACCTGCCTGTCTCAAGTGCGAAGGACAGTCTCCTTCTCCCATTGAGGGTCGATTAGAAAAACAATAGTCCAGGTGGAGTCCCCAGGACGGCTTCCTGAATTCCAGGCCAAGGATGGCTCCACTCAGTCTATCTCAAGGTTAATCTCAGGGAGTATCTGTGGTGTGTCCAAGGGCAAAGCCGGCCAAGACTGTTTTCACCTATGACAAAACTTACAGTCCTTCCTACACAAAAGTATTGCAGTAACACACATAACATATCCTTTGTCATCTGAAGTAGCATTTTAAAGCATCCCTTTATGTGATAAAATTGTTTTTAGAAATAGCCATTCAATGATCAATAATAATGATCATTTTCTTGATTTGACTTTAGCTTTTATGTAATTTAAAGTGAGAATAAAAGTATAGGACATGTTTCTTGATATTTAAGTTCAATAGAATTCTTTCCTCTATAAACTAAACTATAATTCACACTTATCAAATAAGAATACCACACTTTATTATTTAAAGTGTTCATGACTTGAACATTTCAGCACAAATAACTCAAAGCAAGAGGGTGGCCAGAGAGTTGCCTCAGCAGTTAAAAACACTGGCTGCCACATGAGTGAGATTCCTAGTGCCCACAGATTGGCCCACAGTTGTCTATAACTCCAGTTCCAGTAGCTCTATTATCCTCTTTTGGCTCCCATGTGGTGCACGTGCATGCATGCAAGTATATAAAACATAAAATAAAATAAAAATTGATAAAACTTTAAAAAAAACTTATAAGTGGTTAGATAGAAAGACATAAATGAAGGAACTGAAGCCCAGTCCTGTTTATTTTGATAGCCACTGTACTATCACTGTTTACTTTTTTCTAATCTGTTTACTCTGTACAGGAATACGTCATAACATAGGCAATTAAGATGGAAACTTCCAAAGTGAGCTTGTAAAACTCTGAACTTCCATGAACTCACACTCAAAAGAATGTTTGTAGATGATGATGCATGTGCTGAGAACCCATTATATGAGCCGCAGTTCTTCAAAGCATGTCTATATAAAACACCAAGTTTGTTTGTTTTTCAGTTCTCAGATATCACTTTATTTTCTTAATTAATTATTCACTTGACATCATAGTCATAGGCCCCTCCCTCCTCTCCTCCTGGAACCATGCTCCTTCCCTGATTTCCCTATCCCCCTTCTCCTACTCCTCAGAGAAAGGGAACCCACCCATCCCAGCATAACAAGTCCCATCAGGACTGAGGGCATCTTCCTCCCCTCTGGTCTGGACAGGTAGCCCCACCAGGGGAAAGTGATCAAAAAGCAGGTAGCAGAATCAATGTCAGAGTCAGCGTCCATTTCCCTAACTACAGTACCCATATGACGACTGAGCTGCCCATAGGTTAGATCTGTGTAGGGGGCTTAGGTCCAGTCCGTGCATGGTCCTTGTAGCTTCAGTTTCCATGCCCCCATGGACCCTGGTTAGTTGGCTCCATTGGTTTTCTTTTGGAGTTACTATCCCCTCTGAGACTTCTATCCCCCCCCTGCCACTCTTACTCAAGACTCCCTGCACTCCACTCAATGTTTGGTTGTGGGTCTCTGCATGTGTTTCCATAAGCTGCTGGTGAAGCCACTCAGAGGACGGCTGCTAGGCTCCCATCTGTAAGCAGAGCAGAGTATCCTTAGTAGTATCAGGAGTTGGCTGTCTCCCATGGGGTAGGTCTCAGATTGGGCCAGGAATTGGTTGGGCATTTCCTCAATCTCTGCTTTAATTTTTTTGTTCCTGCCCATCTTGTAGGCAGGATAAGTTTTCACCCTAAGTTTTTGTGGATGGGTTGGTGTTCCCCTCCTTTAGTTAAGAGACCTGTCTAGTTAGACAGTGTCCACTTCAGTCTCCAAGATCCCTGCTAACAGGAGTCTCAGCTAGAATCAACTTCACATCCTCCCTGGAGCTTACCCTGTTTTAGGCCTCCAGCTTGTGACAGAGAAGCCTCTGCCCAAGATCCCTTTCTCTCTGAAGGCATTCTGTCCTCTCATCCACACTCTTCACATTTCTACTATCAACTCTTATTTCATTCCACGCTCCCTCTCTTACCTTGTTCCCTCTCTTCAACCACTACCTCTGAGTGAGATTTAAGTATCCACCCTTTGGTCCTCCTTCTTACTTATCTTCTTAGGGTCTGTGAATTTTAGTATGGTTATCTTGTACTATGTGGCTAAAATCCACAAACAAGGGAGTACAAGTCACATATACTCATGTGCCATTTTGAGTCTGGATTGCCTCACTTGGGATGATCTTTTCTAGTTTCATTCATTTGCCTTGAAATTGCATGATGTGTTTGTTTTTAATAGCTGAGTAAATGAGTAAATGTACCACAGTTTCCCTATCCATTCTTCAGTTGAGGAGCATCTGGGTTGTTTCTAGTTTGGGGCTGTTAACAATAAAGCCGTTGTCTATGGCTGTATCATCCTGAAAGCACACTATCTCATCTGATGTCAGAAGGATAAAGCAGGTATGAACATAGTTGAGTAAATGCTTGCGTTGTATGTCAGAATATCTTTTGAGTATATGGCCAGGAGTGGTATAGATGGGTCTTGAGATAGAACTATTCCTAATTTCTTGAGAAAGAGCCAGATTGTTTTCCAGAGTGCTTGTAAAAGTTTACACTTCCATCAGCAATGATGGAGTGTTCCCCTTTCTCTACATCCTTGCCAGCATGTGCTGTCACTTGGGTTTTCGATCTTTTACATTCTAATGGGTGTAAGATGGAACCTCAGAGTCATTTTCATTTGTATTTACCTGATGACTAAGGACATTGAACATTTTCTTAAGTGTTTCTTGGCCATTCAAGATTCTTCTGTTTCGAATTCTGCTTAGTTCCATAACCCATTTTTAAATTGGATTATTTGGTTTGTTGGTGCTTAATTTCTTGGATTTTTAAAATATATTTTAGATATTAACCCTTTGTCAGATATAGGCTTAAGTGAAGATATTTTCCCAGTCTGTAGGCTGCCGTTTCATTCTATCAACACTATCCTTTGCCTTATAGAAGCTTTTTAATTTTATGAGGTCCCATTTATTAATTGTTGATCTTAGAGCCTGAGCTCTGGGTGTTCTGTTCAGGAAATTGTCTCCTGTGCCAATGAGTACAAGGCTGTTCCCCACTTTCTCTTCTAAAACATTTAGTGTGCCTTGTATTATGTTGAGGTCTTGGATCCACCTGAACTTGAGTTTTGTGCAGGGTGATAAATATGGATCTAATTACATTTTTCTATGTGGAGACATCCAGCAAAACAAGCATCATTTATTGAAGATACTTTTTTTTTCTATTGCATGGTTCTGGCTTCTTTATGAAAAATCAAGGGTCCATAGGTGTGTGAGTTTATTTCTGGGTCTTTGATTCGATTCCATTGATCCATCAGTCTATTACTATACAGTTTTTATTATGATTTCTCTGTAGTACAGCTTGAAATCAAGGATGTACATACTTCCAGAAGTTCATTTATTGTATAGGATTGTTTTAGCTATTCTGTTTTTTTTCCATATGAAGTTGAGAATGGTCCTTTAAGGTCCATAAATATTGTGTTGGTATTTTGATGGGAATTGCATTGAATCTATAGATTGCTGATGGTCATTTTTACCTTGTTAATACTTCCAATCCATGAGCATGAGAGATCTTTTCATCTTCTGATATCTTCTTCAGTTTCTTTCTTCACAAACTTGTTATACAGGTCTTTCACTTATTTGGTTAGAGTTACACCAAGATACTTTATATTATTTGTGGCTATTGTGAATGGTGTTGTTTCACTAATTTTTTTTTTCTCAGCCCACTTATCGTTTGTGTACAAGAAGGTTGCTGATTTTTTTCTTGAGTTGATTTTGTATTCAGTTACTTTGCTGAAGGTGTTTATCAGATGTAAGAGTTTTCTGGTAGAATTTTTGGGGTCACTCATGTATACTACCATATCATCTGTAAATAGTGATACTTTGACATCTTGCTTTCCTATGTGTAACCTCTTGATCTCTTTATTGTTTCATTTCTCTGGCTAGAATGTCAAGCACTATACTGATGAGATATGGAGAGAGTGGGAAGCCTTGTCTTGTCCTTGATTTTAGTGGGATTTCTTGAGTTTCTCTGCATTCAGTTTGATGTTGCCTATAAGCTTGCTATAAATAGCCTTTATTATGTTTAGGTATGTGCCTTGTATCCCTGATGTCTCCAAGACTTTTATCATGAAAGGGTGTTCAATTTTGTTATGGACTTTTTCTGCGTCTAGTTAGGATGATCAATTTTTTTTTTTAGTTTCTGGGATTCAAATGTAGATGTAGTCTAGGAAATGGGGCAACAGGGAGCTGTTGAATTCTGATGGTTGTCAGTCTCTCTGATGCTCCCTGATGGTTGATACTGTTCCCTGATGACTGCTGGTCTCCCGTATTATGGATGATGATGAGACCCCTGGATCCAGAGCTGGAGAATGGAGCTTGCTGTGGGTATGGACCTTGGAGGGCCTGGGGAAGTCTATGCCTCTGCAATCTGGGCTCTAGTAGACCAGGAGTTGGGAGGGGGTTCTGACCTCTTGTTCCTTTTCAGGACTGCAGTTGGAGATGGGGCCTTGGAAATGGAGTGTACCCAGGAGATGGAGAGTAGAGTACACTCAAATACCAAGTTTTTAAAATATAAGTAATAAAATAGCTCTTGGTTGCCTGCCAGAATTTGAAGAAAAGAACCTTTTGCTGAAAATAACACAGATTTGGAATAATAGATGAAATTTGTGGCTGGCAGTGATTTAAAACATTAATAATTCTGAATTCTTGAAAGAAGTCTAATATAAAACTCAAAGGAGCATTTTAATTCAAAATAATTTGCGAGGGCTAGAGCGATGGCTCAGTAGCTAACAGTGCACAGTGTTCTTATAGAGAACTCTAGTTTGGTTCTCAGCATGCATTTTGGGTGGCTAATAAGTGGTAATACCTCCAGAATCTGGGGATTTGAAGTTCTCTTCTGGACTCCCAATGTACTGGTACCCACATGTATATAGGCCCACCTAACATTGTCCCCTCCACATATTCACATTTTAAAAAATATTTTTAAAGAACAGTATTAGGAGAAAAATAAAATGAATGTGTAGTACAGTACATCTTGAGTATATGGAAACAATATTTTTGATTTTAAATTCCTTCCATAAACTGATCTTTACAAAACATTCATGGATATGAATAAGGTATTAGCTATTCTATATATAAACAGAATACAATTTAAAGTTCAATAATTAGGTACTGGTTAAGTGAAAGACTACTATGCAGCCATTATAAGTGCCAATAACATATACTATCTATCCTGTGTAGTTTGGTTAAATTAAAAAATTTAACAAAAAGGATAATGAGTAAATATGGAGATCTTGGAAACCTCATAGTCCAGAGCAATGTTCCAAATCATGCTCAACAGGGCACAATAATGACCATGATACTGAGAACCAATATTATAATTGCCATTTCAACTGTCACTAACAAAAACCAGAAGCAGGAAACATTGTTTCTCTACTATTCACTGCAAAAGAGTTATAGGAGTTAGTGAATGATCACAAAGTGAATCAAAACAACATCCATAGTTCCTTCATACCAAAACAGTTAAAGGGATTTTCCTAGGAAGATACATGCAACAAGAACATTCCAGAAGAGAGCAACTCAAGGTTTATACATAGTCTTGTGTAATTTGAATGTGATAGGGACTGCCAGTGTGATTGAAGCAGAATGAGTGAAGGAGAAAGCAGACTAAGGCAGGAATACCAATCATGGAGATGGCCTTTTAAACTCCTGAACACCCTTTGACTCTTAGAACAAGGAACCATGGTTAAATTGGGGTTACTGTTCAAGCAGCATATTAGTATGTAGCCCAGATTTGTGTTGAACTTCAACCCTCCCATTTCACCCTGCTAATGTTAGGATTGTAGGCATTTTCTACCACATTCGTCTCTCCAGTGCTAGAATTTAAACAGAAAAAAAATGGTATTACTTGACTTATTTTTCAGCTAAATCACTATTTATTCACTGTGCTAACTTTTTATTCAATATACAGAAAAATAAAATCCTAAAATTGAAAAAAAACTATCAAGTGAACTGACAACAATATATGCTGTAGCTTGTATTATTATGTTCCCCTTCTGAAAGGTCCATGTGTTTAAATGCTTAGTTTTTAATTTGGGGTACTATAGAGAAGTGACTGAAACCCTAAGGTGCAGGACCTAGTGAGAGTAAGCCAGGTCAGTAGCGATGTATGTGACTGAAGGGAAATTGCCTATGGTATTCTCTTATTTTTTCTTTTTCTTTGTATCTAGTGTGCTGGGAAGTAAGCCATGATGTATTACCTTATCACAGAACAAAAACAACACAGTCAACCAAGCATGAGTTGAAATCGTCAAAGTTTTTGTGTTTACGAAGGTGATTACCCTAGGCATTAGTTACAGTAATGGAAAGCTGACTAAAGCCATGTAGGAGAATATCTTTATCACTGATGATTGGGAAAATAGACTATATAAACTTCTTCAAAGTATCATATACCAGAGTTATTTCTGGGGCCTGTGAGATGAATCAACAAGTAAAAGTAGTTACTGTCAAGCTTAATGAACTGAGTTGAATCTCCAGAACCCACATGGTAGAAGGAAATTCAGTTCCCTAAAGTTGTCTTCTGACCTCCATATGCATGCTAGAGTACTTATATGTCCATGCTTATACATATAAGTAAATGAGTAAGCGAGTAAATAAATAAATGTTAAAAATATATTATTTTTCAGTGATGCACATTGTCACGAAAATTACTAGTTTTATTAGGAGATAGGAGGAAACAGTAATCTAACTGAAGAATGCTTTAGATCATGTAAGGAGGTCTTACAAAATAAACAGAAAGTGGCAGTAACCTCAATGTGATGTGAACGGCAGGAAAATTTTTATTTGCTAGTTTCGTTTTGTTTGTAACAAATGTGATGTGTCTTATCAAAGAACTTTGTAAATGCATTTATCCATCTAGATTGAAACTTCTGGGATCTTTGGTCAGGGAGGCTTCTTTTTGCAGTGGTCATCAGTAACTGCAAAGAGTTATAACGGGTCAAAGTGCTGAGAATAAGTGAGACGAAGTGTGGAAGAAGACACAAAAAGGATGTGAAAGAGCCAGGGGCAGTGTGAAATGCTGACCTCTAAGCATGGCAGCTGTGATTATATGTACAAGATCTACAAGGACCTGGACGTGTCAACCTTGTCATAGAAGGGGAATGGATTATGATGAGCCATCCTAAAACACAGCCATTAAACACAGTTAATGGCTTCTGGGTAAGAGATAGACATTTTCTTTAGTCCTCTTTTTTGTGTAGCCATTTCCTCTGATTTGAAACATTCTGTTCTAGAAAGAATCTTGTTAAGAGTTAGCGGGGAAAAGCCAAGCTTACAAAACTGGGGGATTAAACTCATGAGTCCCAGGGAGTGGCTGAAACAAAATTCACCAGGCCCCTCCCCAAGGTTATATAAGTAGTAAAAAAAAACTGCTGATGGGGAGGATTTCCTACCAGCTGAGTTGCCTGTAAATTCATCAAGGAGATCCAGGGAGACAGCTTTGGTGAGTGAGTCATTATCCATACTGATGGTCTTTTCAGCAATGCACATTGCCTTTGAGTCATCTATGCATCTGTAAGTAATCTCTCCATCATACTCTGGCAAGTATCATACATAAACACATTGAATCACTATGCTAAGTATGAATGAAACCCTTTCTTGTGGTCTGTCATCAGTGTCCTATTATAGTGAATAGATATTTGATCAGGGTTTCCCAGAGAAAGTTACATTAAGACTCTATCAAGTCATGGGATCACACATAAAAAGACTGTGCTGGTCAGACTTTTGTCAACTTGATATAAGCTAGGGTTCTCTGGGACTAGAAAGCATCATTTGAGAAATATCCCCACCAGAACTATAGAAAAATCTGCGAATCATTTTCTTGATTAATGATAAGTGTAAGAGGACTTAGCTATATGTGGGTAGTGCCACTTTTGAACAGGTGGCCAAGTTTGTAAAAGAAAGCAAACTGAGCAAGTCAGAAAAGCAGCACTCTTCCATTTCCTGTCTCTGTTCCTGCCTCCAAGTTCCTGCCTTGAGTTCTTGCCCTGATTTCCCATAGTGATGGACAGTGATGTGTACATACATATGAGCCAAATAAAACCTTTCCTCCACAAGTTGCTTTTTGGACAATGTATTTTCAAAGCAACTTAGAAGCAAACTAGGATAATATAAAAATAGAAGTGGAGTATGTTTGTTTGAAAGAGAGGTTCTTCCATAAGTCTTGTACATTTGGATGATTGTTTCTGAGATGGGGAAACAAAAAGCTTGTTGTTTGGGGGAAGATTAGGAAGTGTGTCCTTGCAGGAGGAACTGTCACTGGGGGTGCATTTTCAGATTGCAGAGAGTCCTGCCATTTCCAGTGAATCCGACTCTTGCAAGATTTAAACACTGCTGTTTCTGAAGCCCCACCTTTAATCTGCCATTCAAGTCTCTAAACTTCTGGAGCTGTCAGACCCAAATACTTTCTTTTATAAACTACCTTGGTCATGGTGTTTTATCACAATTGAAAAGTTCTTCATATAGTGGATACAAGGAAGGGGATCAGGAGAAGGAAAAAAAAAAAGAGATAGAGACAAGAATGGGTAACAGGGAGCGAATACGACCAAAAAATATTATTTACATATATGTAAATGCCATAAAGAAATCGATTTTGGCAATTTAATATATTTGCTAATAAATATAATATTTCTGCAGTTGGCTACAGCAACATAAGGGCCTTACCAGAAAATGAACTTATACTTTATTCTTAGACTTCTTATTGTCTAGGAGAGGGACCTAAATAAATGTATTCCTCTTTCAAAACTGTTCAATCTCCAATATTCATTTATAACAGAATAAAACCTAATAGAAAGCAAATATTAGGAGCTTACTGTGAGCCAGTAAGCATTTTAAATACTTTCAAATTATCCATAATTCAATCTTTATGTGAGTGATAAATTACAGATTATTATTATTTTGATTCTTTTTATAATAAATAGGCAAACTAACTTATTTATCAGAGGTTGCAGGACTAGCAATGAGTATATCCAGTGTCTATCTCCCACCCTCACCCTAAAAAGATGCAGTGAATTAGCCAGGATAATGATGTGTTACTATGCATCTTTAGCCCTTATTTAGCCATCTCGCAAATTTTAAAAAATAGTTTATGAAAAAGCTTTGAAATCTTCTGTTTGGTGGATAGAGTCCTAAACAGCACAGATGAGGGGTGGTCAATACTCAAAATAAAAGGATTAGCTAAGAGTGAATATGGATCATCACTGTGTAGGCAGAGGGCCTCCTGCCTTAGATAATTCTGGAAGTAGTGAATGAGTATGTTCTAAAGGGAGAACCCGGCTATTTTTACTGAGTTGTCTGAAATGTTTAGCTTCAAGGCAGTCAATGGGGATGTTGTTATTTTTACCAAGCAGTTTTTGCCAGGATTCTTTGACTTGGAAAACAAATGAGGCAAAATGAATTTAATGTTTTTTTCTCATCAAAGATTCTCAAATTCTGTCCATTGTATGAGTGAAGAGCATCCCAGTAGGAAAACTCAGTAGCTCCACAACACTGAGAATGAGAGAAGGGCGAAAAGAATAGCTCCAGCTAAATGAAACTAAAGAGCTGACTGTCCATCACACATACCAACAAGAACCACAGAAAACAAAGAGAATGTCATGGAGAAGGAAGAATAATCATTTCCACCCCAAACCACCTTCCCATGGTCCCTTCTCAAATCCCATGTATGATTAGGTTATGTGCAGCAACAATCACAGGATACAAATCACGAACCCAGCACTATTCCTATTATTAGAATTGAAAAAGCAATGTGAGGAAATCTGGACATGCATATGAATCTGGAACTAGCTGGCCTTTGCATTATTGGCTATGCATAGCCACAATATCTTTGATGTCTTCTATCTTTACCCAAGATAATTTCCTCAGAAATCATCATTTGGGTTCCAAATGTCAAACTTAATTGGAAGTATGAAAGCAAGGAAATAAACCTCAAGAAAATTGCATTACATATTCATGCATACACACACACACACACACACACACA
>OU015760.1:11612664-11694573 GCA_907169655.1 Acomys percivali | reverse complement strand
ACACACACACACACACACACACACACACACACACACACACACACACATGCTCTTTGATGTCATTTAATAATATATTTTAGCTATAAATTATACCTAGATTTAACATAATCCTGTATAAATGAGTACAGTGTGAGATTGTCATCAGTTGGTTACAAAGTCAGGAAGTTCACAGATTTGCATCTGTTTCATTGTCAAAGGTAATTTCATTTTTAGCACTTAATAAATGGAAATTGAAATCCGTAGCTATACACCCAGATATGGCTGAGGCAGATGTGGCTGAAAAGAAATAAAAAACACTGGGGTCAAAGTAAGGGTATCAACTTCATGGAGAGAAGAATGAAATTCCAGGTTTCATCAATTGCTCTGTGTCCAATCTGAGTAGGTAGAAAAAAAATAGCCTTTAAAAGGAAGAGCTAAAAATACCATCCAAAGAGGGTAATATGCCCGGCTTGAGAAATAAACTAATATTGTTATCAGCAAATCCATTATGTTGCACTACTCCTGCTTATTCCTCTAGAGTAGACTCATTGATGGCCAGAACTAGCTTTAGCCGTTGCTGTGAAGTTCATGCACACCATAAAGACTGTAAGTTACTAGTTTGGTTTCTCTGATAACTTGACATGGCATGGGAGATGCACTGGACCAAGGAGATGAGTATCTGGGTTATAGGTAAAGTGACCACATATCCTGTTTTGTCCTGAAGAGTCATGGTTTTCATTCTTTACCCTAGGTTAATTATTAGTCCATCCTCTTTCAATCTCAGAGGTGCTAGTTAAGACAGTAAATCACATAGCCAGTCTAGTTTGGGGAGAACTTTACATTATTTGTACTACTCTGCTACAAGTTTGGTTATATATAGTCTGTCCATGAAACATTGATCAGGACAAAATGGACTGACAGATGAATTTTCTAGATTCACTAATTCCTCAAAGATATCAGCCTAGGAGATTCGACCCAGATGATGTCATCCTGGAAAATTCCTGTTTAATCTCTTCATATACTCTCTAAGTACTTTCTTTAGTTTTTGTATATGAAATAGCAAGGCGCTGGCTTCTAGATTTTTTTCTTAGTCTCTACTTAAATGTCTAAGTAGTTACCTTTCTATAAATTGCCATTTTCCCCTTATTCCCTTCCCCTATGACTGTTCCTGAGAGGGATTACCTCTCTAGGAGGTATTTTTTAAAAGATTTCACTATGACTATTCTCTGAAATAAGAAAGAATGAAGGATATATTATATAATACTGTCATACTGTGTGTGTATGTGTGTGTGTGTGTGTATGTGTTAGGAAGTGAAACTGTGTCTCAAGAGATTCAAAACTTAACATCTTAACCCTTAGCACATCCACTGTTTCTGTATGTAAAGGTAGGCATTTTAAAGACGAAATTAAGATTTTAGGGATAGGCCTTATTTCAGCCTGATTGCTTTTCTCATACACAGAGAGACACACATGAATATATACACAGTGAAAACCACATGAAAGGAAATGAAAGTAGCCACCATCAAGTCAAGGAGAAAAGAATCAGAGAATACCAATTATGTTGAGCATGGATGTCAGAATTCCAGCCTTCAGAACTGTGCAAAAATTTATTTTTGTTGTTTAAGACACTCAGTTGGTACTATTACTTGTTATGGCAGCCCAAGCCGACTAACACAGTGCAACAGTATCAGTATTGAGTCCTATGGTGAGTCTATGTTTACATTTTTACAGAACTGCAAATTGTTCTCAGTGGATACATACTTTTATATCCCACAACCAATCCCACCATGTTCTCCAAGTCCTGACATTGTTGTTATAGTCCTGTATTGTTCTTATAGACATCCTGGGGCTACTTGCATTATCTATGTCATTTGTAATTTTTTAAACATACAGTATGTGGTATTTCCAGGATATCTCCCTTCCAAGTACTAACCAGGCCTGACCCTGTTTAGGTTTAGAGACAAAGCATGTTAAGGGTGGTATGGTTTTAGACCCAGTAGTTGTAATTTGCAACTTGTAGATAACAAGTAACATTGCACAACTTTATATATATATATATATACATATATATATTTATATATATGGTATTTTTATAGCTTATTAGGAGAATATTTATTCTAGTCCTTTGTTGACTTTCAGAGTTGGGCTGTTTTTTATTATTGAGTTATAAGAGCTCTTCATTTGCATATTAACCCATGTCAGATGTACAGCTTGCAAATATTTCTACCCTTTCTGTGAGTAATTTTTCACTTTCTTCATAGCATTTTTGATGCAAAACCTTTTTTTTTATTTTGATGAAGTTCAATTTTCTATTTTCCTTTGATTTCTGTCCTTTTGATGTAATATTTAAGAAACCATTGACTAATCCAACTTCAGAAGATTTGCAGTTGTTTTAGGAACTGTGGGGGTTTTTAGCTCTTGTGGTTGGACACTTGATATTTCTGTCATGTGTGTTGGGAGGGTAGGTATTGGGGGTTGAATCTGGGCCCCTCTTGCATGCTACATGTACGGGTGATTTACTACTGAATGAACAGCTCAGTTTCCATTTTTAGGTAACATTTACATATTATTTGGCCTCAGGATCTAAACTCATCTTTGGCATGTGGATATCCAGTTGTCCCCATTTCCTTTGTTGAAACTGTTTTTATTTCCTCGTTAAATAACATTGACACATTGAAAAAAATGAATTGTCCAGAATTTATGGGTTTATTTCATATAGTTCTGTTCTCAATCTGGTTCTGTCATCTGTCATTGTGCCACTTTTCTGTCCTTATTTCACTGTGCCATTGTTTTAATTACTGAGCTGTGTAGTAAATTTTAAAATTGAGAAGTATGAGCCTTTTGTGTATATTTTTGAAATAGTACTTTGGCTGTCTATCTTACATTTCAATATAAACTATATAATGAATTTGTCTTATTTTCTGCACAAAATAAGCAACTGGAAGTTTGAGCGGGATGGTACGTTATGTTCAGATCATTTCGAAGACTACTGCCATCAGAATGATACCATCTTTCATTCCATGACCAACAAGATGGCTTTTCATGAGTTCAAGCCACTTGGAGTATCTTTTGACAGTGCCTCACAGTCGTTAGCACCCAAGTCTTGCATGTCCTTAGACAACAGTATTCCTTTAAGAATTTTTATATTGCTATTATTTGATGTGCGTGAGTGTTTTGTTTGGATCAATGTATGAGCACTATGTGCATACCTGGTCCCTGCAGAGGCCAAAAGAAGTTATTGGGACCCCTAGAACTGGAGTTCTGGATGGCTGTGGTCTGCCATGTGGGCACTGAAATGTGAATTCGTATCCTCTGCAAGAACAACAAGTGCTCTTAATTGTTGAGCTATCTCTCCAACACCAAATATCTTTTTAAGTAGCTTATACTTCATGCTGCTGTTAGGAATTAAACTGTCTTAATTTCACTTTCTGTTTGTTTATAGAAATACAACTGTTTTTCATGTATTGGTCTTGCATCCTAAAATACTACTGGATTTATTTATTCACTCTAGTACACTTTTGTTGCTTTTGTTTGCATTGGGCTTTTGAAGTATTATGTTAATTATGAGAGTTTACAGATGCCATTAACTAATTTTCCATATATTCTGTGCTTGTGAGGTACATTTTAGGAAAAAAAAAACCTTTTAGATATGTTGAATTTTGTCAACTGGTTTTTGTTTTGTTTTGTTTTATCACTGAGATTGCTTATGCATTTTATAACAAATTTGGCATTCCTAGGAAAGTTTTCACATAATTGTACATAATGCATATGATATGCTGCTAGTTCTTTGGGTTTTTAGTGCTCATCTAAATTATTTTTGTTTGGTTTGGTTTTGTTGAAGTAGTCTTGCTGTAGAGCCAAGATTGGCCTCAAACTTGTATTCCTACCACCTTGGAACCATACGTTATTGGATTGCAAGCTTCTTTTACCATGCCCTGTGTGAGAATTTATTTCTAAAGACCCCTTATGTCACTTACAATTTATATCAAGTAACATTTCGTGCCTTTCTTTTATTAATCTGTCTTATGTTACAAAGGTCTCAACTATGAACTTACTGATAACAAATCTTTCGTCCTTTACAATATTTTGTGTATTTCTAAATTCCTTTTCATTTCACCCAGGTTATCTGATTGATTAATATACATTATTCACAGGAGTCTTTTATAAGCCTTTTGATTTCTGTGCTATCAGTCATAACGTGCCCACTTTTATTGTAAATTTTCAAAAGTTATGTCTTTTTTTCTTAGTCTAGCTAAGGATCATTAATTTTGTCTATCTTTCTGAAGAACTAATTTTATTAGTCAATATTCCCTACTGCTTTTCTTTCTCCGTATTTGCTTGTACTTCCTACATTCTTGGAGTATTTGTTCTTATTTGCACAGTCTTTTTTATTGATAAAAAATTGACATTTTAGGGGCTGAGAAATCACTAAGCTATTAAGAGCAGTTATTGCTCCTCAAAAGGCCCTGGTTCCGTTCACAGCATCCACAGCCATCTGTAACTCTTTTTCCATGGCATTTGTTGCATCCAGGCATAAATGTGGTTCAAGATATACTCATGTAGGCAAAACACTCATAAACATAAAGTAAATAAATCTAAGAAATATCTTAATTAATTGCTGAATATAGAATCTGTAAATCTTTTTCTCCCTCTTCAAGATTATCCTTATGGCTGTTTATTTATTGAATTATTATATGAAATAATTTTGTAATATCTGTACTGTTTCATCGTATGTGACCATTGAAGTTTTTTTCACTAGCATAGTGGTCAGTTCATTAATGAAGAAAAATTTCCCTAGCACCTAGTACCAAAAAAGAATCCCACCCTTTCCACATAGGTTCTAAGAAGACCAGGATTTCTCACTTTAACAATCTTATGGATTTGCAAGGAATGTGGACAGTGTATGCAATGTAGTTGATGAATAGTCCATAGTACATGATGGAGCTTTACAAAATGACATGGCCTGACTACCTCTTAGGGCATTTTATACCAAAATCTCTTTCATGTAAGTATAATCATTCATTACCATTTCTTAAGGTCAATATCTTTTTTACTTGAGATTTATTTTTCGTTTTGCCAAGCACAGTAGCAACTCTCTCTTTGTCTCTGTTTCTGTCTCTTTGTCTCTCTGTATCTCTTTGTGTAATGAGTAATAGATATAAAGCAAAGACTGATGGAATCATAACATATTGTTATAGATAGTTGTCATTGGAAACTGTTTTGTGGCTTCGTTTATTAATAAAACTAAAGTAGCATGTATGTAATAATAAATGATACATATTTACAAGTATTAAAATTTCAACTGAAATAAAGAGGATGTTTGTGATGAAGTAAAGAACAAAGAAAAGTTGACAACTCAAGAAAAATCAGAGAAGACAATTAAAAATTTAAATATGCTAAAACAACAATTAAAAATAAACTCTGGAAATGGAAAGTATAAAGATTAGAGAACTATATAAACATGCAATTCCTCAAGGCAATATGGCATATTTATTTTCTTAATAAATGAGTAGAAACCCTGTCACTTAGAGAAATTTGAAGGTTTTACCTTCTACAAGTTTTTAATCTTTTGGGAATTGAACATTTGTATTCTTGAATTCTTACAACTGTGTAACATAATTCTATAATTTTGCTAACTGTACCAACTAATTCTCTCTATCTCATATATATGTGTATGTGTGTGTGTGTGTGTGTGTGTGTGTGTGTGAAAAATTAATTTAAGATGGACTGAAAATAAGCTAAACCTCAGAAAATATGTAAAATTTAAAGTACAATTTTATAATTTTCAGGAAAAGACATAGACTTATTAATTTATTTATTTACATTTAGTTATTTATTGGATTTTGTTTGGTTTTTTTTGTTTTGTTTTGTTTTGTTTTTGAGACAGGGTTTCTCTGTGTAGCTTTGGCTGTCCTGGACTCATTTTGTAGACCAGACTGGCCTCAAACTCATAGAGATTCACCTGCCTCTGCCTCCCTGAATGCTCGGGTTAAAGGCATGTGCCATTGTACCTGGCTAAGACAAAGATTTTAAAATGAAAAATGGGACTGATTTTCTCATATAAAAACAGAAAATTTGGAAGAAGTATAATGCTTGTTAAAAGATACTATGAAAGAACAGGCAACATACCGTTATGTTCTCCAAAATTAAGACCCTACAATCAATAATGTCAAGAGTTAGAATATTTTTGAAGAGTTATTTTCTCATCTACTAATAGCATGTAACCACACTTATATACTTTCTGGTACTGATGCAGGAAAAACTTGAAGTAGTAAAATTGATTTTATAAAAGACTTATGAATAACCTTGCTTAGGAAATACTAAGGTACACAAAAAAGAATTTAGCTAAAGGAGTGTTGCTTCTAATATGACTAGAAGATAAGCAGTGTTTTAACCAGGCCTATTAACAACTGCAGGAAAGATAATTTTGGTTTTTTTTAAATTTTTTATTAATTTATTCTTGTTACATCTCAATGGTTATCCCATCCCTTGTATCCTCCCATTCTTCCCTCCTTCCCATTTTCCCCTTATTCCCCTCCTCTATGACTGTTTCTGAGGGGGATTTCCTCCCCCTGTATATGCTCATAGGGTATCAAGTCTCTTCTTGGTATCCTGCTGTCCTTCCTCTGAGTGCCACCAGATCTCCCCATCCAGGGTACGTGGTCAAATATGAGGCACCAGAGTTCGTGTGAAACGCATAGAAACCTACAAGTAGAACATTAAGATAGGCAGATTTGGGCCCAGGGGTCCCGCTCAAACTAAGGCACCAGCCAAGGACAATACAAGCAGTAATCTTTAAACCCCTACCCAGATCTAGCCAAAGGAAAGATAATTTTGTACCATAATCAAAGGTTAGAATTGCTATGAAATTTTGTGGTAATGTTTGTTCATTAAGATTGACCTCTAATTAGGATTCATTCCATAACAAAAGACGACAACCCCAACTTACAACCAGCATTAAGTCCATCCCCATATCAAATCTGTAGCAGCTCAAGGTGGCAACACTGGCTTACAGCACCATAGAGTCCTGGTGGTCTTATTAAGTCCTCTGTGGTCTTAACAGGAAAAACATAATTCTGCAGGTAACAAGATGACTGAGTAACAACTATTTAAAAAGAGCAATGCTGCTTTGTTTAAGAAATAATTTGGACAGTATCTTTGCTGTGCAACTCCCATCTACCCAAGTAGTCAGAACTAAAATCTCTTGTCTCTAATTAAATTGTTCAAAATATAACTTGGGGGACTCAAAGAAGATTTAAAGATGACAGAGTATTCGGAATGTGTAAAAGTAACCTGCACTTCCAGTTCACTCAGGTATTTAAGTTTTATTCCTTCTCAAGTCTCTTATGGGGTTGAAAAACAGATAGTTTAGTCTTACAATTAAGCTTAGTAGGTTAGGGGTTAAAATGCTTTTAGATCAAGATAGATATTTTAAGTTAATAGAGATGAGATGTGATAGATATTGATTTTCATTCAGAAATTTAGACCTGATTAGATAGGAAAAATGCTTTCTTCAAATTCGACAAATACAAATAGCCAAATCACTATGAATGTAGCATTTATATAACTCCTGATTGCCTCATGGTTCTTCCTGCTGTATGTGGTTTATTTTATTCATGTGTAATAATGTAAATATATATGTTAAAATTAATAAAAAAATAAATAGAGTAAGACCTCTATAATCTGGGCAGATTTTCTATTCTAAGCTGGCTGTCTTTTATCATTAGCAAGAACCAGTCATTCATTATTATTAAAGAGCTTTTGTGAAGAATGATGCCAATGTACATGCCGAACTGAATGGTGAAAAATCCATGAAGCCTCACCCTATAGGCAAATGAGGAAAGTTGAGAGTAGGAGAAGTGGCCTTTGCCAAAGAAGAGCACACCAACTGGTTAAGCAGTTCCAAAAGGTGAGTCCTGAAAAACATATACAGGTAACATTACACAAACTGAACAGCTTATATTTAGAAATATATATATGTCCATATACATATATGCCTGATGTGACAATTAGTGAAAAAAAGAGACCATGAATTTCAAGAAAAACAAGAAAGGGTATATGGGAGCATTTTGAGGGAGGAAAAGGAAGGGAGAAATATTATAACCCTAAAAATTCCAAAAAATCTTCTTTATTTATCTCTAAGTACATGGAGTGATTTTTCACAAGGAAAGCATACTAATTCTCTAATAATATTTACCCCAGAGAAATGATACACCACATAAATACACAAAAAGACTTATAAGAAAAGCTTATGAGTATCATTCATTTTATAATAATTATAACTAGAAATCATCCAAATGACCATCAATAAGATAATAATTTATGTAACTATAACACTCAGGAAGGCAAGGAAGGAAGATTGTAAGTTTTTGAAGCCAGCTTGAGTGACATAGCAAGAATCTGCTTCAAGAATAATGGAGGCTGGGGAGATGGTTTAGTATTTAAGAGCACTTTCTCTGTCATCTTCTCATTTGGAAAGCTATTAACCTGCACTCCCTTTATATACAGGTACTCAAGTTTATTCCTTCTCAAGTCTCTGATGGGGTTGAAGACCAGGTAGTTTAGTTTTACAATTAAGCTTAGTTATTTAGGGGTTAAGATGTTTTTAGGTCTAGATAGATGTTTTAGCTTGATAATGATGAGATATGATAGATATTGATTTACATTCAGAATTTTACATGCACCAAGATAAGAAAGATGTTTTCTTTAAGGCTGCCAAATACAAATAGCCGAAACACTAAGAATGTAACATTTATATAATTCCTGATTGTGTCATGATTCTTCTTGCTACAGGGAATCTATTGTATATATGTGTAATAATATAAATGTATATGTAAAAATATTTAATTAAAATTTTTAAAAAGAGAAACTTTAAAAAAAGAGAGAGAGAAACATTTTTAGAAAAGAAAGAGAACCTGGGCATCATGTGGTGGCTTGCAACTGTCTTTAACACTACTTTCAGGTGATCCATCACCCCTTTTACCCTCCATGCTATGAGGCACACATGCAATACCCTTACATGAATGTAGATGAACCATCAATGCACATTAAAACACTTAAAATTATGATCACATCATTTATAAGGTATTCGTATATCTCTCAGTTCCAAAGAATGAAGCATATCTGTATTGACTTATTGCTAATGAAGCTAATGAAGAAGAAAATAGAAACTTGCTCAAAGAGCTAACTCCTGAGCCAAACATCTTAATATGTAAGTTTTACACATGTAAATGAGTTGACAATAAAAAGTACCTATGAAACCAATTGAGACTACTACTGCGTAGGATTTTTAGCACCTATTTTTATATTGTTTTAATTATTTATGATGATATTCATTATAAAACTTGTATATACAAAAGGTACAAACCACAACATAAGTAAACTTGAAGTCTATGTATAGCTCCAATAAAGCCTTATTTTCATATTTAATTACTAATAATCACTTGGTTTTGTGTGTATGAAAGATATGTTGAAATAAAAGAAAAAATTTAAATTATAACAATGTTTGTAGTCATGTTTTTAGTTTATCAAACTGTTTCACTTGGTCATGGTGGCACATAACTTTGATCTCAACACTCCTGAAACAGAGGCAGTGAAAGGCAGATTTATGTGAGTTTGAGTATAGTTTGTTGACATAGTGTGTTTCAGGCCAGCCCAGGCTACACTGTGAAACCCTATCCCCACCACAAAAAGTTGGGGGTTTAATATGCATTTGCAATGTTGTATAACTGACATGTTCTGCACATAGTATTAGTTCATGTAACTGAACGAGGCTGGGACTCAGTGAATGTAGATTTTAATGCTACTGTGATGTGATAATTCTGGAAGGTTGTCACCTGTCCAATTATTGTTCTGTCAATGAAGGAACACAAACTAGGTGACCTCCCACAGCTAATTATCTCTGATCCTATGATTCCATGACAATCTCTAACAAAGGTTAGAGACCTCTTGTCCTTATATTTCACATCTTTAAAGTTCTTTTAAATTTACCCTATTTTTCTCATAAGTAAGCTAGTAATATATCTTGATACAATTGTTTTTATTAAAAAAAATAAAGCCTGAAAAGTGTCTTCCTAGGGTTAAATTACTGATAGACAGATAATGTAAGCAGCTAGGCCAATGAGACTAGCACAGTTAAGGAATCAAGTATAAATTATGTGAAAGACCTTGAAAAGTTATTGGCGGGATCAAAGCCCTATTATCTGCATTTGCACCATGCTACTCAAACTATCTACTGTTATAGTCTACTATTTAGAGTAATAACTATTACTTACTGAGTCCCCACTCCATGGCTGGCAATGTACCAAACGTTTTATGCCATATCTAATTTAATTCTCACCATCAATGTCAGCTGCTGAGGAAAGCCAAGTTCCTGTGTGGCTCACTCATTGCAATAGGACACTGATTTATGGTAGATGGGTCTCTTAGGGATGATGGCAGATGTTATCATGGAGTTCTTTCTCTGTGAAGCCTGAATACAGGGTTTATTGTACTATATCAGCATTAGTGAGACAATCATGTCCCCTTCATGCCAAATAATGTCCCTTCAGGACCAAATCTCATTCTTCTTGTTTTTTTTTTCTTCAAAAATTCCAAGATATGAAGTCATTATCAATAGTGGAATGTTAATATGAAACCATCTACTAGCTTTGGTTTTGTCCTTCGGCTGAGGAATATGTATTACTCTTTTTTATAAGTCTTTCCCACTGCTTCTGCCTGTTGTAGATCCATCTCTCCATAGCAGAAACTCTTTCATACAATTTTTCCTCAAAGTACATGGAATTTTCCCTACTGCCAAAGTTGCTTTGTCAGTTCAATGCCATGTGGAGTACAATCATCACAGGGAGATCTTAACTGAATGAAAAGAATACATTCTCAATTGTTCAGAAGATAAGGTACATATGTTCAGACAAGAATGAAATTAAAACAGAAAAACTTGATATGGAAAATAGAAAAAAAACTGAAATAGAGGAAAAGAAAACACCATAATCTGTGATTTGAATTCAAATTTTAGGAAGTAAATTTTGTTAGTTAAAAGCAAGAGAGTAATCATCTCACTATAGCCATAGTCAACTATGCCTTGCTGTGGTTACAAATAGGCCATTTTTGACATTTCTTCTTGCCTATATTAAAGCTATGCAAGAGATATATTTTCTCCAAATAAGAGCATTAGAATGAAGGCATATGCTGTTGGGTGCCATCCCCAAAGCTCTTTCTGCTCCCCACTTGCTTAAGCCTGCTTTGAGTGGCAAGATGCTCTACTCCAGAAATAGCAGAAGCTTCCATATGGATCATGCTGATAACAACAGAAAAGAGGGAAGAACTTGAATCTTCAGGACATCACTAAAATGCTAGCCCAACTCTGAGACCACTGACTTTGGGGCTTTTCCTTTGAATAAGAGTGTATTTGTGGGTCCACCTTTATATCAGGATGTAGCTCTCAATTTCTTCTCCAGTGTCTTCCTGCATGCCACTATGCTCCCCACCATGATGATGATGGACTAAACTTCTGAAAGTGTGCTATGCTTTAGATGTGAAATGTCCCTTGGAGTTCCATGTTTTGAAGACTGGGTTCCTTCCCATCCTTTAAAAATATGCAAATGCAATAGAACCTATATAAGATAATGCTACAGTTAAGAATCTTGTTCTTGTGTTTCTGTTTCAGTTTATCTCATTCTACCTCCTGGAAAAAATCTGCAAAGGAGGCTTTGGGAAAAGAGACTCCATATACTCCTTCAGCATTGGATGATGATGTCATGTTTACTTTTCTCCAGCTAAACATTCTGCCCTGAGCCTTAGATGCACAAAGCAAAGTCAGGAGTCAGCATCCAGCTCTGATGCTTTACCATCTCAAGTAGAACATGTCCAAGTTCCTTCCCGTGTGTTTCTTTACTAAGGCTGCCATAACAAAACACAACAGGCTGGATTCCTTGACCGAGTTTGTTTTTTTTTTTTTTTTCTCACAATTCTAGAGGCTGTGAGTCTAAGTCTGACAAGGTGGTGGCCTTGATTTGAGGCCACTCTTTGTAGCTCACAGATGTCCTTTCCCTGTGTTTTCCAAAGGTCATTCCTCTGAGTTTGTCTGTGTCCTAATTTCTCAAACAATATTATGGTCTAGACCTAAAAACATCTTAACCCCTAAACAACTAAGCTTAATTGTAAAACTAAGCTATCTGGTCTTCAACCCCATCAGAGACTTGAGAAGGAATAAAACTAATTATCTGAGTATACCAAGAGTGCAGGTTAGCAGCTTCCCAAATGAGAAGATGACAGAGACAGTTTGCTGCCTAAACAGTCATGCAAAACTCTCTATATAATGTTGGAGCATCATCTTCTGCCTTCTGGCCCAGTATATCTGACAGACATATTTGTGAGGCAGGAACTATTGAGGACTTGCTTATGCTGTCTTGGCAGAGTTTGGCTGTTGACTCTGCCTGCATCCAAACTTGCCCATTTTTAAGTAGACTTCTGTCTGTGGCAGAAATGAGGACATTTTATCCAGTGGCCACTTTGTTTTTAGGTCATATAGATGTTTTAAGTTGATAAAGATGAGATATGCTACATATCTATTTAAATTCAGAATTTTAGACACACCAAGATAGGAACGATATTTTCTTCAAGATTGCCAAATACAAATAGCCAAAACACTATGAGTGTAACATTTATATAATTCCTGATTATTTCATGGCTGTTCTTGCTGTAGGCAGTTTATTGTATATATGTGTAATAATATAAATGTATATGCAAAAAGATAAAAAAGAAAAATGGTAAAAATAGAGTGTATTTGTGCTTGGAGCCATTCTAGCCAACTGCTCTGCCACCTGCAACTAAAAACAATTTCAAATTAATAAGGGTGATGGATTAATTTCTAATTAATAAGTAGTATGTCAAAGCAGACATAATAAACCAAGTGTCATGGCTCTTGTTTATAATCCTTGTGAATTCTGGTGAGTTTGCAGCCATCCTGGTTTTCAGAGTTCAAAGCCAGCACAAGCTACAGTGTAAGACCCTGTCTCCAAAGATGAACAAATAAATGCGGTTTATCTGAGCACATTACTACAGTTGTATAATTCCAACACTTTGGTCGTGAACTAGGACTCTGAGTCCATGCCCAGACTGGGCTACATAGTGAGTACCTGTCCAAGGAGAAAAAAAATTAAGTTCACTTAAAAATACAGTTTACTTATCAGGTGGTGGTGGTACACACCTTTAATCCCAACACTTGGGAGGCAGAGACAGACAGATCTCTGTGAGTTCGAGGCCATCCCAGTCTACCAAATGAGTTCCATGATGGCTAAGGTTTCACAGAGAAAACCTCTCTTTAAAAACGAAACCAAAAGAAATAAAAATATATATACTTTATTAATCATCTGAACACATACACAAAATATATTGATTCCATATGATATAAATTTTAATTTTTAAAATTAATGAACTTCCAAAAGTATATATGAAAAAGCTATAGAGAACCAACATTTTGATCTCAGGGATTGGAAACAGAAAGTGACTCAACAATAAAATGATTTTCCTTTTTTCTTCAGCAAAGTGAATTCAGTTTTGGAAAAAGATTTAATTTTTTTCCTGAATATTTTTGAGGACTTATTCTTTAATTTTTTCACCCCACCTGCAACACATATCACCAGTCTTTGTGGTTGTGTGAATTTCCACGTCTGGACATGTCTTTATAATTAAGACCTACATGTAGTCGCTCTGTTGTTTAGGAAACTTCTCTGAAAAGACAGGCATTGATCTATTCCTTTCACCATAGATTAAATTGTTGTAGAACAACAAGGGGATAACTTGGTATGTACTTTCTTCTATCTGTGTTTATTTGTAACGTTTCCTGTAATGTTAACTTACTAATTATAAATCAGCAGTTAATTCACCTTATTCTTGAGTAATAGTCCCACATGCCATACTACTATTCTATAGAATACCAACCATTGTATTTAAAGGCATTTGGGTTGATTCTAGATGGAAGTGATTAAGACAAATTAAGTAATATTTTTAAAGTTTAAATCGATTTTTAAAGTGACACAATTTTATTTATGATATACAGCATAATGTCTTGAACTATACATACATGAACAAGTTCAAAGAAGGAATTCACCTGCAATGTCACACATTCTTAGTGGGGTTTTCCATAATGGAAGTGGAAGGCTAGTCTCTTGGTGATTTTCAGGCTACAATATTTTTTCTTAACTATATTATCCATGTTGTATAATATATCTGAAGATCATTTCCCTCTCTAATAAAAATGTTATGCTCTTTAACCAACACATACTAATACAGATAGAAAACACATGGTAACAACTGTCCTGGTTAGTTTTATGTAAACTTGACACAAACTAGAGCTATCTGAAAGGAGGGGACATCAATTGAAAAATACTTCCATAAGACCTAGATATAGGGAAAATTTTAAATTAGTGTTTGATGGGGAAAGGATCAAGTGATTGTGAAAGGAGCCATCCCTGGACCGCTGGTCCACTGTTCTATAACAAAGCAAGCTGATTTGTGCCCCTTGATCTCCTTTAGTTAATTCAAGAAATTAAACATCAATGAACAAAATAACCCAATTTTTAAAATGGGGCACAGAGAATTCTCAAGAGAGGAATATCAAATATCTGAGAAACACTTAAAGAAACACTCAGTGTCATTAGTCATCAGAGAAATGCAAAACAAAACAACTCTGAAATTCCATCTTCCACTGGTCAGAATGATGAAGATCAAAATCTCAAGTGATAGCACATGCAAACAAGGATGTGAAGAAGGAGAAACACCCCCTCATTGCTGGTGGGAATACAAACTTGTACAACCACTGTGGAAATCAATCTGGCAATTTCTCAGAAAATTGCAAATAGCTCTACCTCAAGACCCAGCTATACCACTCCTAGGTATATAACCAAAAGATGCCCCATCATACAACAAAGACAATTGCCCAACTACGTTCTTAACAGCTTTATTTGTATAGTCAGAATCTGGAAACAACCTAGATGGATAAGGAAAAAGTGGTGTATTTACACAATGGAATACTACTCAGCTATTAAAAACAAGGACATCATAAAATTTGCAGGCAAATGGATGGAACTAGAAATGATCATCCTGAGCAAAGTAACCCAGACTACGAAAGACACACATGGTATGTACTCACCTATAAGTGGATTTTAGCCATATAGTACAGGATAAACATAGTACAATGCACAGACACAAAGAAGATAAGTAACAAGGAGCATTCAAGGGAGGATGCTTACATCTCACTCAGAGGGGGAAATAGAATAGACAGATGTAGTGGTTGAAGAGAGACAGCAAGGTCGAGAGGGGGTACAGAGAGATATGAAGGTGGAGATCAGACCTGGGGAGAGCAGGGGTGGGATGACAGAAGGTCCATAGAGAAAAGAGAAACTGTGGGCAGTGGCATCTGTGACATACTGGAGATGTAAGTCAGGGTAGGATCCTGGAAGGATATGAGGGGGAGTCTAACAGAGAGTCCTAGTCGCAAAGGTCACAGAGACTGAGGAGGACACCTTAAACTAAACAAGTCTCCTAGAAGAGGGAAGAGAACATCAACCCACGCACAAAAACTTTCACCCAAAGTATACCCTGCATACAAGATGTGCAGAGACTAAGATAGAGCAGATATTGAGGTAATGTCCCACCAATGTCTGTTTCAAAATAATACTCTGCCCATGGGTTAGAGCCTATACACTATTTTTTTTCTTTTTTTTTTTATTAATTTATTCTTGTTACATCTCAATGATTATCCCAACCCTTGCATCCTCCCATTCTTCCCTCCCTCCCATTTTCCCCCTACTCCCCTCCCCTATGACTGTGCCTGAGGGGGATTTCCTCCCCCTGTATATGCTCATAGGGTATCAAGTCTCTTCTTGGTATCCACTATTAATGATACTTTGTCATGCTTGCAGACATGAGCCTAACATAGCTGTCCTTTGAGAGGTTCCACCTAGCAGCAGATTGAACAGGTGCTGAGATCCATAGCCAAATATTGAGTGATGCTTAAGTAGTCTTATGGGAGAAAGGAGAAAAGGACCTGGAGGTGACAGGAGCTCCACAAGAAGACCAACAGAGCCATCCAACCAGGGCCCAGAGGGGCCTATGGCATCTGAAACACTAACCAAGGACCATACATAGACTGGACTAGGCCTGTTACACAGATGTAGCCTGGGCTGCATATGGGTTCTCTTGTAAGGGGAGCTGGGGCTGTCCCTGATATGGACTCCCTGATATGTCAGGTTTTCAATCACTTCCCTTGGTGGGACATCCTTGCCAGGCTCAGTCCTGATGTGATTTATTGAACTGGGGGAGATAGGAAAGGAGGTTCACCTTTTCTGGGGATTAAGGGAGGTAGGAGGGGAAAGAGAGGGGGAGGGTGGGACTATGAGGTGAGGAAGGGGGAGGGAAGGGGCTAAGACCAGGTGTAAAGTGAATTTTAAAAAAAAGCAAGCCAGTAAGCAGCACCCCTGCATGGCCTCTGCATCAGTTCCTGCCTCCAGAATCCTGCCCTGTTTGACTTCCTGTCCTGACTTCCTTTGATGATGGACAGAGCTACTGAAGTATAAGCCAAATAAACCCTTTCCTCCCCAACTTGCTTTGGTCATGGTGTTTTATCACAGCAATCGTAATTCTAACTAAAGCAACTACCTAAGTGTTGCTTTACATACTATCTAAGTGTATGAATTCAGCTGTTCACTTTTCAACAGTGAAATAACATGCCCCATTTTTTTTTCTGTGCTTGGCTCACTTTGCTGACTTTTGGATTCATTAGTCTTTCAGATTCATCCATGCCCTTGTGAATTACATTATCACACTCATATACAATGTTTCTTTGCACACTTTTGTGATTTGAACTTAGGCTGATTTTATATCTCAACTATTATAAATCCCCTTTTAGTAAATATGGATGTGTACATATCACTTCAACATATGGATTCAGTTCCTTTGGATATCTGCCCAGTAGTGGAACTGCTGTATCATATTTTTTTTATCATATTTCTATTCTATGTTTACCATTTTGATGATTCTCATACTGTTTTCTGTAACGGTTTTTATTAATTTACATTTCCTCCATCAATATACAAATTTTCCCTTCTTCACATCCTTGCCAACACTTACATCTTTTTGCTAATAGACATGTGTATTAATTACTTTTCTCTTGCTATGATAAAACACCATGACCAAGACAATTTATAAAGGAAAGCTTTTAATTGAGCTTATGGTTTTAGAGGATTAAGAGTTCATCAAAGAGGGCAGAGGGTCAGCAAGCAGCAGGAATGCTGGTTTATGCAGCAGAGAGAGCTTACATCTTGATCTGCATGCAGGAGGCAGACAGGAAATGCAATAGAAATGCGATTAGTCTTTTGAAACCTCAGCGCCCATTTCTAGTGACAAACCTCTTCTGTCATGATCAGACTTAATCCTTAACAAACTGTTTCACTACTTTGGGAAAAAACATATAAGCTTGTGGGGGCCATTCTCATTCAAACTACCCCAGCATTATAACAAGTTTGAACATACTTGTTTTGTTTTTAGAGGGGAATAATGTTTTCTTACATTTGCTTCTTGGGAGAGGAAATTTCTATGTAGCTTAGGCTGACTTCAAACTTAAAGTCCTTCTGCCTCAGTTTGCCAAGTACTGGAATATAGATGTGTGTCAACATGTCCAGCTACATTTTTATTTAATTTGAATTCTTTATTTAATAACAAATGATGATGAAATTTTAATATACCTGCTTGTGATTTTACTTCTGTTTTTAAAGTTTCCAGTACTGAAGATTGAACCTAAGACCTGATGCATGCTTAGCGAGTAGTCTTTCATTGAACTATATTCTCATCACTCTTTCTACTTTTTATATTTTATATTTGGAGACAGGACATACTGAGTTGACTGGGCTGGCCTTGAATTCATTGTACTTAGTGCAAAATCAGGCTCTGAACATGCCTTTCTATCTTCCTATCTCAACCTCCTAAGTAGCTGGGATTAGAGGTCTGTGTCACCAAGCCTAATTTTTATTTTTTCCATGAGAAATATCCATTCAAGTTCACTGTCTACTTTTTTATTGTTTTTTTTAACCAAGGGAAGTTAATGCATGTATGTCCAATAGATAGGATGCTAATATTTGATCAGAGGTGTAGTCTGCAGTATTCCCTCCCACCCTGTGAGTACATCTTTGCTCTTTTACTTGCTTCTGTCAACATCCATTTTCATTTGATGTAATCCATTTGTATATTCTCACTTTGTTACCTGAATTTTGAGGGGTACATACAGAACAATCATTGTTCAAACTAGTATTATGTAACTTTATCATGTTTTCTCCTCATAGTTTATACTTATTTGTCATATATTTAATTTTAAAACTTATTTTGTGTGTAGTATGATATAAGGGTCTATATTTACTTGACTGCATATAGATACTAAATTTTTCTAAGATAAGCTTGTTGAAAATAAATTAACTCCACCTGTATAGATTAAATATTTTTGGCCTTTTCATTCTGTTCCATTGGTCTATATATCTGTTTTTCAATCAGTAGTATATTGCTTTGGTTATTATAGTATTGTACTACATTTTGAAATTAGTAGTATGTGCCCTCAGATTTCTTGTTTTTACTCAACAATACACTGGACACTATTTATAGGATGAAAGGGGCAAACAAGAGGAGATAAAGGAGATAGGGCAGAAAAGTTATTAGGTGAAAAAGAACAAGGTACAATTTTATATGTAAGAAAATGTTATAAAGAAACTCATTATTTTGTATGCCAACATTAAAAAGTGGTAACAGGAAAATAAATTTAAAAATGACTTGGGGCCTGGAGAGATGGCTCCAAAATTCATAGCACTTGCTATTTTTCCATAGGACCTTGGCTCAATACACAGCCTCCATATGGTAGCTTATAACTGTCTGTAACTCCTGTTCCAAAGGATCCAATGCCCTTTCTGGCTTTCATGAGCTCCAGGGATACAAGTGGTACACAGACATACATGCAGACAAAAACACCCATACTAATAAAATAAGATGTTTTGGCCATACCTAGAGAACATTTTTACATAAAGTTTTCTTCCACATTTATTTGGGGTAAATATCTAGGAGCAGTATTATTGGGCCATATAGTACTTATAGGATTAATTTTCAACAAGAAAGTTTCCCAAGCAGTTTAATCATTTTATCCTAACACCAACAGTATATGAAAGTTCGATGCATCTTATATCTTTACCAACACTAGGATTATCTGTCTTTTGGGGGACTTTCTATTGGGAATGATATCATGTTTTTAAATTTTAATTTGCATTTCCCTAAAGATTTACAATTTTTGACATATTAAAAGAAATTAATGGTTTTAAAATATTTCTGTTACATTTTATGGATTGTTTGAGTATGTGTGTGTCTGTGTATGTGTGTGTGTGTGTGTGTGTATGTGTGCACTCACATATGCTTGTATATGATGGTATAAGTAATAGAGAATGAAAGATAATTTAGAGAACTCAGTTCTTCTGACTTCTGGGTTCCAGGGATTGACTCAGGTCCTCAGGTTTGGTGAAAGTTGCTTTTATGCATTTAGCTATCTCATAGGTACATATTGACACTTCTAGCATGTTATTTTATAATATGTGTACCCAAGCCTTTTGCTTGGCTTTAATGGTATTGCTCTATTTTTAATCAATGAAAGGCAGGAGTTCTTTGTACTTTGAGATTATAGATACTGTATCATATGTAAACATAGACATTGATACTGTTCTCATTTAGGGATGTCTAGCCTAGCTTGCCTGAGTTTTGAAAGGCAAAAGGTTGTTAATAGCCTGGAATAGTAATAATAGCAAATAATAGTTTTTAGTTTTTCCGTATTTCATTGGATAATTATTCCTTGAGGTACATAAGGAGCAATATGTAACTCCTGGTTACACATGATTTTCAGGAATTGTTGGAAGTGAACTGTATTTGAGAAAGTGATTTAATTGCTCTATGTCTCAGCCTCTAACCTATAAAGTATCTTTAAGTGAGTTTGACTTGTGACATTTCTGCTCTATCAGTTCTATTACAAAAGAACAACAAAGACACTTTTGGCTAGGAACAACTGTTTTGATATGGGTGTTGACTGTCAGGGATCCTGAGAGGATATAATGCTGCCATTCAAATTCCCTACCTAGAAACCTTTACTTCCCTTTTGATCAGTTCAAAATAAAGATCCTTTATACAATTTGGCTTTTTCAATAAGCCCACAGAATACAATTATTTTGTTTTGTTTTGTTTTACAATTATTATGTTATATATTAAGAGATACTAAAAGTTTTCAGAGACAAATTTAACCATTGTAAACTATTTTAATTTAATTTATTTTTCTGCCCTTGATTTTTTTGCTTCCACTGAATATAGATAGAACCTGTCCTTGGGATGTAAATCTTAACTCTTGATCACTAAGCATTTTTCATGCAAACCATATCACTGAAATTTCCCAATAGTATGTACTTCTCTCTGCACTGCAATAAAGGAGAAGGAAGTACAAGACTCCTATCAGGCCAGGATTGTTTTCTGTACTTCATAACAACCCTCAAAAGGGATGCTTCTGATAGAGTGAGTGTCTGCTCAGAAGGAAGAGATATTTGTAATTAGAGTCATAGAGAGGGGATTATAGTGTATGAAGTCCTTTTGTTTTCTTACTACATGTATCTCAGCTTTAAAATGTTAATATTTCTTATTATAGTTAGAGGAGGAGTAATCGATTTGAGGGGACAGTGAGGAGAGAACTCAAATTACTATGTGATTCAACTTTTAAAGTCATCTGTGGAGATGTCTGCCTTATTATTGGTGCTGAAGCATTTTTGCCCCATATCATCCTTTGGAAAGAAAAAAAAAAAAGTCTGTACTGCATTTTCAGCAGGCTCTGATTCTTCCAAAGGAAACAAGTTATAACCATGAGAACCTACTGGTCTACACAAGGAATAAACTTGAGCTTCCAAGGTAGAAAATTTATAGAGAGGAAATGGGAAGTGGTCATATATTGATAGTTTCTTGACTCCATGAATCTCAGCATATGTAACTTAGAACAGAAGCCATATGCTTCAGGCTTAATCCTGTTGGGAAACTGAAGCAGTTTTGGGGGAAAAACCTTTTCTGCATATAATATATTGATCATGTTTTCCCCTCCTCCAATTTCTCCACCTCTCCCTACTCACCCAGCCTTATAATCTTTTTCCTCTCTCTCTAAAAACAATCAAAAAGTAAAAAATGAGAGACAAAACCACAACAATTTATAAAAATGGAAATCAAATAAACAATCACAACACCAAATAAGACAAAAGAAAGCTTAAAGACAGCAAAGGAGCCCAAAAGTTTACAAAATTACTATTGAGTTGATTTTGTTTTGACTCCTAGGACTGCTCTGGAGTGCACTTAAAGTAACTTAGGGAGATTCCTACAAAGAAAATGATTTTTTTCTTTGCCAGCAAGTATCAATTGCAAATAGCTTGTTAGCTGAGGGTGGCAGCCCATCTCAGACCTAGGCCATTTCTAGCTAGTGCTTATTCAATCCTTGTGCATGCTGGCAACCATCTCTGTGAGTTCATATGTACATCAGTAATATAGTATATGGAAAACACTTCCTTAGAGTCAACCACCACCTCTTAAAATCCTTCTGAATCTTTTCTTCATTAGATCTACGAGCTGAGCCTTGGCAAAGGTGGTGATGGTGGGGGACTTCGATGAAGTCCATTTAAGGCTGTGTTCTCATTTAAAAAGATGTCTTAAGGAAAGAAAGCCATGAATTAAAATTGTGAGAAAACTTTTTAATGCTAAAATGGGATACTTGAATCTTATGTATTGACAATTAGACCAAGATATAATAAAGAAGAGGCATGCAAGTGGAAATGGATTTGGATAGAAGAATTCTGTCCAAGTAACTTTTAAAGATTTTTTAAGCAATGACAGAAACAATAGAGAAAACAATACTAGATCAATACATAAAGGGTAGAATTAGGAGAAAGCTGTCTATATGAGAAATAAAAAGGAAAGTCTAAAATTAGAAAAAAAGCTGAAATGATTAAAAAAAATTTTAGATTACAGTTTTTCAAAGAAAGAGGCTTATTTCTCAACACTGAGTAGTTGTAGCCTCCTCTCTTAGCAGGGCATTTTTCAACTTCCCCCAGCAGAAAAAACTGCTGACTTCAAAAAGCCTCCATTGTTTAATTGGTCCCATGAAAAAAGAAGGAGCTGGCAAGGGTTTATGAAGACTGCAGATAACAGATAACTTAACCATCTCTTGACATTTAGCTGTTCAGAAAAAGTAGCCAGAGAGAAATTTGGAGTTTAATCATCACAATTTTTTATTAAAAGGCTTCAAGAATCCAGTGTGGTAGAATCACCCATATGCATTTCTAAGAATCTTTACCTCTATTTTTAGTTGACATCAGAGTAATCAGAAGCTAAGGGAATTATTCAATTCCCTTTGAAGGGCTCCTTGGAATGGTGCTATCTTAAAAGGATCTGCTAAACTCTTCTTCCAGGAATCACTGAAACCACAAATGACTTCTGTGTGTCCTGAGGCATTTTACAGTCATTAGCGATAATGGTCTCTGTCCAGTTTTATTCTGTTTTCTCCAAAGGAATGGGCCTTCAAAGATAAACATGAGCCATGTTTATAGAGACATATTAATTGACTAGCAATGTAAATTATGACCTTCTCGACTCACTGACCTTCTTTGGAATTCAGTGTTCTGAAAGAATGTTCATCAATGACATGTCACTCACCAATCGTTTAGAGAAGGGTGTGCTGCTGCAGAGGAAGAGAAAGCTGTCCACAGAAGCTACTATTGATTACCTACGTGCAGTCCAATGAATCTTCCAAGCTTTCAGAGTTCTGAAAGTGCTAGCAGGAAATGCTCTTGACAATTTGTATAAAGAAATCACCCAAAACTTCAATTGACTCTTATATCTTTTGAGACCCTGTCAATTGTGTTTTTCAATGTATTTGTTTTATGATTTTATAATCTATTCTGTATTTGTGTTGCCTATTTCCTGCCCTTGCTCTGGAATTAGCCACTGGATCAAACAATATTTATTTCTTTTAAATGGGAAATGATATTTAGAGAGTACAATTAGACAGACATTTACTATGAGACTAGACATTTCTACTACCTTTTGGAGCATAATCACACAAATAATATGGCCTTGAGATACAAGAAATTATCTTCTCTATTCATGAAAAGTAGTAGCCTATGAGCTTTTTTGTGTGATTTAATTAATAGTTAAAAGAAAATACATAATGAGAACATACAATTCAAATTTGATTCTACAGTTTTTATAAAATCTTTTATTTCTATTTGTACTTTGCCTCTTTTATTGAAAACTTGGATTCTTATGTCATTATAATTATAAATTTCCAATATATTACTATGCATTCTATAATATCAATGCTAATATTTTTCATATAACTACTAAAATCTCTTTCATCAATGAACAATGTTAAAAGTAAATAGCCTATCTCAAGAGGGCCTGTGGAGCTTCTGAGTAGCTTGCAGTTCCAATTTCTCACAGCCACCCAGCTGCTTACCAACAGGGCCCATCTGTAACAAGGAGCATATCAGCAGAGCTGAATCCATGCACAGGCCACAATCTGCATTAGCTGCCATCCTATGAGCAACTGTGGGCCCTGGTCTGTCTCCGATCACTCGTCTGAAGCATACTTCTAGACACAGCTAAGACACAAAGCAGACGGGATGAGCAGAGACCTGCTTGGGCCACAATCCTCATTAGCTGCCATCTTGCTCTAGCTAAAACTTCAAGTACTATATTGAATAGATATGTAGAGTAGACAGCCTAATCATGCTCCTGATTTTAGTGAAATTGATATGAGGTTTTTTCATTTAAGTTGACGTTGTCCATGGGCTAGCTATAAACTACCTTTTTTACAGTGAGGTACATCCTTTGTATCCTTGACATCTAGGACTTTTATCATGAATGGATGTTGTAATTTTTCCTTGACTGGTAAATCAGTTTGTGCAGGGGACCCTGTGCCCAGATCTGCAGGCCTTGATGGTCTCCCTGTGCAGCTCCATCTTCCTCCTGGACCTTCCATTCTCCCACTCTTCCCTTCAACTCTCAGCACTTTGCCCAGTGTCCACCATTGAGTTCCGATATTTGTCTTAATCCCTCACTGGGTGGAGTCTCTCAGAAGACTTCTATGTTGGGATAATATCCATTTATAAGTGAGTATATACCATGTATTGTCTTTCTGGATCTGTGTTACCTCACATAGGACGATTATTTCCAATTCCATCCATTTGCTTGCAAATTTCAAGGTTTCCTTGTTTTTAATAGCTGAATAGTATTTCCTTGTGTAAATGTACCACAGTTTTTTTTATCCATTCTTCGGTTGAGGGACATCTACCTTGTTTCCAGATTCTGGCTATTACAAATAAAGCTGCTATAAACGTAGTTGAGCAGACCTCCTTATATGGTGGAGCATCTTTCGGGTATATTCCCAGGAGTGGTATGGCTGGATCCTGAGGTAGAGTTATTCCCAATTTCCTGAGAAAGCATCAGATTGATTTCCAAAGTTGTTGTACAAGTTTACACTCTCACTAGCAATGGGGGGGGTTCCCCTTTCTTCACATCCTTACCAGCCTGTGCTGTCGTTTGAGTTTTTTATCCTAGCCATTCAGACAGATGTAAGACAGAATCTCAGAGTGGTTTTGATTTGTATTTCCTTGATGACTAGGGACGCTGATCAATTCTTTAAGTATTTCTCAGCCATTCGATAATCTTTTGTTGAGAATTCTCTCTTTACCTCTGTACCCCATTTTTAATTGGATTATTTGGTTTGATGGTATTTAATTTCTTGAGTACTTTATATATTTTAGGTATTAGCCCTTTGCCAGATGTAGGGTTGGTGAAGATCTTTTCCCAATCTGTCGTTTGTTCTGTTGACAGTGTCCTTTGCCTTACAGAATCGTTTCAGTTTCATAAGGTCCCATTTATTAATTGTTGATCTTCAAAACATGAGCTATTGGTGTTCTCTTCAGGAAGTTGTTTCCGGTGCCAATGAGTTCTAGGCTTTCTCACTTTTTCTTCTAATGTATATAGGGTGTCTGGTTTTATGTTGAGATCTTTATTTCACTTGGACTTTAGTTTTGTGCAAGATGATAAATATGGATGTATTTGCATTTCTATACATGTAGATATCCAGTTGTTGAAGATGTTGCCTTTTTTCCATTGAATGGTTTTGGCTTCTTTGTCAAAAATCAAATGACCATAGGTGTCTGGGTATTCAATTCAATTCCATTGGTCAACTGGCCTATTTCTATGCCAGTACTTTGCCATTTTTATTACTGTTGCTCTATAGTACAACTTGAGAAAACAGATGGAGGTTCCTCCAGAAGATCTTTTATTGTACAGAATTGTTGTTGCTATTCTCGGTTTTTCATTTTTCCCTATAAAGTTGAGAATTGATTTTTCAAGGTCTGTAAAACATTGTGTAGGTATTTTGTTAGGGATTGTATTAAATCTGTAGCTCACTTTTGGTAGGATAGCAATTTTTACTATGTTGATTCTCCCAATCCATGAGCATGGGATATCTTTCCATTTTCTCATGTCTTTTTCATCAATTTCATTCTTCAGGGACTTGAACTTTTTTCATAGAAGTCTTTCACTTGCTTGGTTAGAATTACACCAAGACCCAAAATCACTTTCTGTATCTAATGAGATGATCATGTGATTTTTTTCTTTCAATTTGTTTATATGATAGATTCTGTTTATTGATTTATAATTTTTATCAAAGAAATTTCTTCCATGATTTTGCTGAAAATATGTTCTGTATCTGTGACATAGATTTTTTTATCCTTCCTCTATTACTATTAATATTAGATTTGGTCTTTTCATAGTATAGATTTAACATTTTCTTTGAAACATATATTTATTTCTTCTATCACATCTTCAACATTTAATTCCTTCTTTCATATGTTGCATTCTATCAGTGAGGCTTGCTTCTCTGATTCCTGTTCAAATTCTTAAAATTTTCACTTCCAGATTTCCCTCAGTTTGAGTTTTATTTATTGATTCTATTTCCAGCTTTAGGTTTTGAACTGTTTTCCTACTTTATTCATTTCCTTCAACTGTTGGTGTTTTCACAGCTTTCTTTAAGAGATTTATTTTTCCTTTTAAAAAACCTCTATCATATTCATAAAGGTTCATTTTTTTGGATTTTTGAGCCAAGGGTTCTCTGTGTAATAGCCCTGGCTTGTCCTGAACTTTGTAGACCAGGCGAGTCTCAAACTCAGAGATTCACCTACCTCTATCTCCTGAGTTCTGGGAATAAAGGTTTGTGCTACCACTACCAGGTTTCTAGACTCCTGTGGAATAATATTGTTTCAGCTGTTATTCACTGAGTTTTCACACTGTCATCTGGGCATCTGGAAGTGGGATTATTGTAATCCTAGTTGCTGATATCTGGTTTTGTCTTTGTTGAGTGAGTTTTTATTCTTGGTTTATGTTGTCCACCTTGGTTCTTAGGGGAATATGATAGCTTCTATTGCCTGGTAGGGAATTCTGGGAACCTGCCAGTTGTGGCTACTGAATTGAATATATTTATATTAGGAGCTGACACTTAGGAATTGGGATGGGTAGAAACAGGATGTGGGGTGGCACTGAGGGGTCCACAGGAGGGAAGAAAACTGGGTGTTCTACCAGGATCTACTTAGACCCTTGGAATGGGGACAGAGTGGGGGAATCAGCCACAACAGGTGGTCTGCTATAGAGCTGAGGATGAGACTGAGAGATTGGATTTGGAGAGAAGGAGGGAGAGACTTGGAGAGAAGAAGAAGAAATGAAGATATGAAAGTTACCTACTACATCACTGGCTTACTTACTTTCCTGGCAGCCTTGGCTGTTAGATTCCTATGGAATGCCTGCAGTAGTTTGAGGCTGGGTCCAGGTGAGTAAGGAAAATTATGGGAAGTTAAGATCTGTGTAATCTAATGGAAATGTGCATAAAAAAGAAAAGAGGGACATAGCTGGTGGTCTGCTACAGAGATGGCAATGAGACTGGGAGAATGGATTTGGAGGATAAGAGGGAGAGATGAAGATCTGAAGTTCGCCTACCTGCTTCCCTGGTTAGTGTGGCTGTGGGTTACTAGGGAGTGCCTGCTGGAGTTGGGACCTGGGATAACTGAATTTGAGTGGGGAAGGAAGGTAAGAAGGTAAGATCTGCATGAGGGTATCAAGTCTCTTCTTGGTAGCCTGCTATCCTTCCTCTGAGTGCCATCAGGCCTCCCCATCCAGGGGACATGGTCAAATATGGGGCACCAGAGTTCGTGGGTTTTTTTTTAAAAGAAGTAAATCAGGGCTATTTTAAAATATCATCTAGTCTCTAAGTAAGGAAAAAAGAAAATGTTACACTTATATTACAAATTACAGATTTCCTTATAGGCAGAGAATGAAACACTTATATATAGCATCTATGAATTAATCTAAGTAAAAGGGTACACATTTTTTAACACTATAAAAAAAAGGCAAGAAATACAAATTTCTGATCCCTTAGTATTCTGGAATATTTAAACATGCTATAAAGTCTGGGATCTATTTAAAAATAATCCAATAGAAGATTAGTAAATGAAATATGTAGGAATATAAATTAAATATAATTTGCTATATGTTCATAATTTTTGAAGCTAGGCAACAGATACCTATAAAGCTTCCTTTTTGAGTATGTTAGAATGTTCACAATAAAACTGCTTTTAAAAAAAGTCTAATTGTTAGAACAGTAATTTTAGTTAGTAACGCTGAAAATAGATAAGAATGGTTGACTATAAGTGTTTTATGAGTTTGGCACAGGAAAATCATGCAGCAATGCATCTCTTACATATAATGTTATCTAAAATGTATATTTACATATAAGTAGTATTATCAACTTTGAAGACTTCATGTACATAATAGACATGTATTTATAGATGAGGCAGAGAGAGATAATGAATGAATAATACACCAACATGTTTTCTTTCAGAACATATTTGATACATACAACAATTATGTGATAAGCTATTTGATATTGTCTTGCACTGTCTTCTGAATATCAAAACATAGACCAACATAAAGCAGATTTATTTAACGCAATGTTTGGAGGCTAGAAATGTAAGACAGAGTGGCTGAATCAAGTGAGGGCTTTCTTCTACATCATGGTGAAAGCTAGAAGGGCAAACATAGAACAGAGTCAAAAAAGAATATCTAGACTTGTTTAATAACATCCCCTTCCCAGGCAACTAGGTTACTCTGCTGAGTACTGGGTAAGTACCCCTTACTGACCTAATTACCTCTTAAAGGTCTCACTACCTTTCAACGATGTGGACAAATTTCATTATAATATAAACATTTTGAAGAGGATGAATCACATTCAAAGCAAAGAATGGAGCTGTATTCATTCATTTATATTTATTCATAAGATCTTCTACAACAACATTGTGCAATGCAGATTTAATTGAGAACCAGAAAAGAAATAAAATGAGGGGAATTTTGGAAAATAAAAATAGGAAAAGAATAAACTTTGTGGGCAATTACATATTACAAATTCCTAAGCTATTGTTCGATGTGGGTTTATAATTTAGTTTGGACTGTTCAGCCATACAAATAAAAGTCAAACTTGATCAGCTTCAGACCTCAGGACTGAACACAAAATAAAGCCAAGGAAAATGTTCCAAGGAATCACTACAGTTCTAGTCATTCAAAGATGCTTGGGAGGGCATCTGCCCACAGCTCAAATTGTTTAGATTCAGCAAAAGAGGAAGAAAGTTACCATTGTGTGGATTAGAGAAATAAATAGACAAATCAGATGTGTAGTGGCACATGTGTGTAATGCCAGCACTCAGGAGGCTGAGGCAGGAGGATGACAAGTTAGAAATTAGCCTAATTTCTGTAGTGCTGACAAGAATCACAGTGCTCACATCAAAGAAATCAAGAGAGAGATCATTGTTGTACCAAATGTGGATTATTCTAACCAAGGATCATGGACTACTTAGTGGACTCAGGCTACCTGGCATAACATAGTCTGCTATGGTAACCGTTTCATGACATTTTTATAGCAGCAGATTTCAAGGTGCTTTCCAAATTCATTGGGGGAAGTTTTTGTTATGTGGATCACAGCAAAACAATGCATAGAAGATAGTTTAGTTTGGTGGCTTAGTAAAAGATAGTGATCTGTTTAATATACAACAAGAATTTTGAGATGACCTTCTCAAACATGTCAGATCAGACAAAGAGGTACTCAAAGGAGCTCATGGTAACCTTTCTTAGTTAGGATTTCTATTGCTGTGACAAAACACGGAAACAAATATCAAGTTGGGTACAAAGGGGTTTGTTTATCTTATAGCTTATATTATGTCATCCAGGGCACTCTGGGCAGGATCTTGGGAGAAGGAACTACTATAGATGCCATAAAGGAGTGCCCATCAAGACTGCCTGCCTAGAGATGACACTACCCACAGTGAAGATATTTCCAATGAAGACACCAACCCACAGTCATGCCCATGTGCCAATCTGATGATGACATTTTCTCAATTGAGGTTCCCCCTTCCAAAATGACTGTAGCCTATGTCAAGTCGAAATAAAAACTAGCCAGCACAAAACTCAAGATAATTTTGCTCTCGAGCTGCAACACTCCAACTTTCTACAATCACCCATTCTAATCAATGAGCCCTTCTAATCAATTAGCCATATTGAATCCTTGAACAGGTTTTGTTCTTGGAACTTCAGCTAACAATAATAAGATTCTTTCCCGAGGAAAGGCAGAGGGAGATTACCTGTTCATACTATATTTCCAATATGCTTTGTTGAAAGCAACAAAAACTGTTTGCCATTACTTCAAAGATAGTGTGATGGAAACATATGGAAATTTTATAGAAGAAAAAGAAAACAATGCATGAGAACAGGTACAAGGAACTGAAAACTTGTGATAAAATGGTTCTGACCTTGACAAAATGGTATTTCTTTTTTTATTCTTGAAAGAAACACTAGATTAGTTTAATCTCAGGCACTCTTATACAGTACACTGATTGAGTCGGCAATAAATCCAATTAGTCAGCTGTTGATTACCACCAAAATATGAGTGCCACTATTGTATGGTAAGTGGTGTTTTGCCAAACTGTTTTTTTTGTGTGTGTGTGTGCTTATAGGCACTGCAGCTGATAGTGTTATTGACTATTGATTATTTCCCTTTTTTGGCAGCTTACCTGGCAACTGTCAGTGTTACAAAAGTCCATAATGGATGCATTATCACCTTAAGGGCATAACTATAACTATAACTATAACCATATGTGTATGTATGTGTGAGTTATATGTATACATACAGAGAAAGATAGTTTATTGCACATACATTTTTGTTTATTATATGCCATTTCAGGTAAACATAAATAATATAATTCTTTATAGAGTTTTCAAACATTCTTAGTATTATTTACTGTTGTTTTCATTTAATTCATATTGTATATGCACATCTGAACATTTGGAGCTAGGAACCCCTGATGAGTGAGATTAATCTCTGAGGGTTCTCATAGGCTCCTGGTTGGTCTGCAATGTTTCTCTTTGTCTCTCTCTGTCTCTGTGTCTCTGTCTCTGTTCTCTCTCTCTCTCCTCCCCTCTCTTCTCTTCTCTCTCTCTCTCTCTCTCTCTCTCTCTCTCTCTCTCTCTCTCTCTCTCTCTCTCTCTCTTTTTCTGAAAACCAGCCTTTACTGTGTTGAGATTCTTATTTCCTCATGGTATTGGCTTTACATGGTTCTGATTTTTATTTTAGTTCTACAGCATTTTTTTAGTTAATTGGTATGCTATAAGATGAATGAAATCTCTCTCTCTTTATCTCTATCTCTCTCCATCTCAGTGTGTGTGTGTGAGTGTGTGTGTGTGTGTGTGTGTGTGTGTGTTTCTGTGAGAAAGGAATGGTGTGCTCTAGGATAAAAAGAAGCAATAGGCTTGTCTTCCAAAATCATGAGATGTGTGTAGAATGCAGATATGCAACTGAAATGGGACAAAGAGTTTCTGTGTAAACCATGGAAATCAGAAAACAATTTAGAAGGCTTGGATAAACTGGAGACTATGAGCCGAGGGAAGAATAATATTTCTTCTGAATTCTGGCATGCTGACATACCAAACACATTTGTCGATCAAGACATTTTTCAATAGAATGACAACAATAATAAATGAAAATTTCTTCCTCATGCCTTTATTTAATAACTCTAGCAGTCAAGGGCAGGCACTTTAAAGGAGATTTTTCATGCATCTATAGCTGCAAAAAGCAAAACTATAAGCACACCAAAGAAAGACCTAGTATAAGGTTAGTTTGTTAAGACTTGACCCAGGCAGTTCTTTAATGAATACCTTCACAGCATTGTAGAGGAAACAGTCCATGAAAGCTTGATTTCTAATTAGCCCTTCCCCTAACAATTATATATGTTTTGAATTGAGAAATAAGATCCTATAAAAGGCTAAAAAGAAAAATGAAGTCCATAAAATTTTAGGGAAACAGGTGGAAATAGATTAGATTAATTCAGTGAGATAACCCTGATACAGAAAGACAAACAATGAAGATTCTCACTCATCTGTGGTTCCCAACTCCAAATGAACAGATGTTCATATACAAGGTGGAGTAAATGAAAAAAAAACTAACAGTAGTAAATACACTAAGAATGTTTGAAGAATCTGTAAGAAATTATATTATTATATATTTACCTAAAACGGCATATAATACACAAAATGTGTCTATAATAAACTATATTTCTCTATATGTATACATATATATATATATAAAACATATATAGTTATAGTTATACCACTTAGGGTGATAATACATCAATTATGGGCCATAAGCTATCTAACAAAATCCAGTGTACTTGATATGAAAAACCTTTCAAATTGTTTTTAAGGGAGTCCCAAACTAGTATAAGCTATTGCTGCCTCCTTTGGTTGCCTTCAAGAAGTTGAAGACATTATTTCTGAAATCACCACATACTTGATTATTTCAATGTACACCTCACTCAGACAGAGGACTGAGAAGTACCAATCTGGATGTAACCTGAAGGCGTCCACACTGAGAACTAGGGTTTTTTTTAAACACTGACAGTTGCCAGGTAAGCTGCCAAAGAAGGGAAATAATCAATAATCCATAACACTACCAGCTGCAATACCTATAAGCACAAAAACAACCAGTTTGGCAATCCATCACTTAAGATACAATAGTGGCACTCATATTTTGGTAGTAATTAACAACTGATTATTTGGCTTTATGACCAACTCAATAAGAGTACTGTATAAGAGTGCCTGATATTGTGCACCTAGCTGAAAATTCAGGGCTATTGAAGCCATATACATTATATAAGAACTCACTACTGCCACTCTTGTAAACCAGTATAATTTCTAACTGAATTCTAAATACTTCTTCTTGTATGGACAGATAAGTGTAGCTCTCACTCCTCATCAAAGAAGTTACTCTTTGCAACAGATGGAGGCCATAGCTAGTCAAAATGTAAGGAGCCAATGATCATGAGTTGCCTGGCCCCAGTTGATACATCTATAACATAAATCCTACTACTAATGCTCAGAGGACATTAAAGAAGACAGGGCATGAATATTGTTAAGAGACAGAGGCCACGACATCTATTGTGAGATTATGTCTCCTAGAAATGAAAGGGAAGCTTCATCCATGATTATTCAACAATGTGGCTGCTGAAGAAATACACCAGTAGACATGCTAATATGGAAGGAGGAAATCTCACAGGGCCACAACCCTAGGCAAAGAACCACAAGCAAATGAAATATTGTGAGTGAGTGTGTGTGTGTGTGTGTGTGTGTGTGTGTGTGTGTGTGAAAGAGAGACAGAGACAGAGAGACAGAGAGAGACTCACCAAGAATGAGTTGTCTAACTGGTTATCCAATATCAAGTGAAAAGGACTGAATACATATACATACAATTAACACAAGATTGACTTGGAAGGTTGAATTTATATATTTGCACATATATAAATATATGTAATCATGACATATAACATATATATAATTAAATTAAAGAAATGAAAAATTCTCTTTAATTACAAAATTAAGAAAAAATAGGCCATGAATTTCCAAAGGTATGAGGAAGCACATGAAAGAAGTTTGATGTGGGGGTGTTGAAGAAATGATTATACATGTAATGTTATTTATTTATATGTACATGTACCATGTGCATGTCTTGTGATTGCAGAGGTAAGAAGAGGGCATTGGGTCCCTTGGAACTGAAATTACAGATAGTTGTGGGCCAATCTGTTGGTTCGGGAAATTGAACCTATGTCCTCTGAAAGAGCAACAAGTGTTCTTAATTGATGAGCCATCTCTCCATCACTTGATATAATTGTATTTTAATTTTTAAAATTGAAAAAGAACCTTATATTTGTTCTAAAACAGGAATCAATATATCGTGCCCATGTTTACTAACTGGTTAATTTTGTTAAGGGTACAAATAATTTGATCATCTTTTAAATAATGATCTCAGACATTGATGGCTGTTTTTTTTTCTGTGTGACCCAACATATGTGAAATTAGTGCTTCCAGAATTAACATTTAACTTTATAAAAATAGAAAATGTAAAGATTGAAAGTATACTTTTGTGCCTCCTGAAGTGATCCAATAAAAAGTACATAGATACCTGCAGTGATAAACTCGCAACAAAATGGTATACTTGAAAACAATCAGGGCTATAGATCTTACTTCTGTTTATCAGGAAATGTAGGGAATGACAGAACGAATTAAGTACTATGAGAAACAGATACTTTAAAAAAAATTCCTTCATTTGAAAAGTATGTTATTAGCCTCTATTAATTTTAAAGTTCCCATTACAACATTTCTATGCACGAATATAATGACTTAGATCTAGTCACCCTCTCTGATACTCTTTATTTGTAACTTTCTTCTCTTTCCATATCTCTAATAATCTGCCTTTGCAGAAAGTAGAGCATCCCAACAATGATTACCCTTCTTAAAAAGTAAATTAATGTCACAGAAAAAGAGGGTGTAACAGCTGTTGTAGCTTAAAATATTTCAGACTTAATAAATAATTGGAATGTGTATTTCAAATTTCTGCAAACAAGCTGTAGAAGACATACACTGAGGACCACTGTAAAAATGGGAATACAATTTTATTAAAGATGCAATGATATCATGGTTCTTCCTTAGAACTGCAAATTGAAGCATTTTCTTTTTTTTTAAATTTTTATTATTTATTAATTTATTCTTGTTACATCTCTATGGTTATCCCATCCCTTGTATCCTCCCATTCTCCCCTCCCTCCCATTTTCCCCTTATTCCCCTCCCCTATGACTGTTCCTGAGGGGGATTACCTCCCCCTGTATATGCTCATAGGGTATCAAGTCTCTTCTAGGTAACCTGCTGTCCTTCCTCTGAGTGCCACTAGGTCTCCCCCTCCAGGGGACATGGTCAAATGTGAGGCACCAGAGTACTTGAGAAAGTCATATCCCCCTCTCCACTCAAATGTGGAGACTGTTCTGTCCATGGGCTAGATCTGGGTAGGGGTTTAAAGTTTACCGCCTGTATTGTCCTTGGCTAGTGCCTTAGTTTGAGCAGGTCCCCTTGACCCAAATCTGCCTATCATAATGTTCTACTTGTAGGTTTCTAGGACCATCTGGATCCTTCTACATTGCTATTCTCCCATGGTTCTCTCATCTAGAGTCCCAATAGGATGTCCTCCCCTCTGTCCCAGTTTCCTGGTAAGTGAAGGCTTTCGTGGGACATGCCCATTGGGCTAGTATGCAGATATAAGTGAGTAGATACCATTTGAGTCTTTCTGCTAATTGAAGCATTTTCAATGAAATCTCATTAAGTTGTTTATGTTTAGATACTTCACTCAGGAGACAAAAATATTAAAATTTACTAATTTCAAAGTTTTTAAAATTTTCTCTGAATTTGAAAGTCTTCATGCATTTAAATGCTTTGAAGAAGGCAAAACATTCTGAGCTATACATTTTGATATATAAATCAGTATCAGGCAAATAAAAAAAGCTAGGAATAGATAAACACAGGAACTACACAGGAACTATTAGTTTCATTTTTGTTTTCTCTATCAACTCATACTCCTCCAGACTTAATAAGCACAAAGGAGCACTACAGATAGTTCTGGAATCATAGTCTTTTCATTTGAAATCAGTTTACACTACTTTCTTACTAAAAACACAAAACACAATGGCTCTCATTTTTATTAAATGTTTTATGTTTAGTTTTTCAATACTAGAAAGGGAAGCATGGCAGGAATCTTAAAATATTTTGCAAAAGTTAATGTCTCTGAACATCAGTGTTCATTATTCTGTTTATGGAAATATTTAAGCATGCCATTGGTAGATTTACATTCTGGAACTATGTAAACATTTTGGAGAGAATCCCTAGTGAAACGTGTGGAATATACATTTAGTCATAATGCAAGAAGAGTTCTGTCTTATTTTCACTTCTGTCATTGCTGGTTTTACATTCTGGAACTATGTAAACATTTTGAAGAGAATCCCCAGTCAAATCTGTGGAGTCTGGATTTAGTCTTAATGCAAGAAGACTTCTGTCTTATTTTTATTTCTGTTGCAGTGGTCACATGCCTTGCAAAGAAAATTTAAGGGAGAAAGGGTGCAATTTGGCTTACAGTTCCAAAACCATAGAATTCATCTTGGTAAGGAAGGTAAGGTTGCACAAGGCAAGCTCATCACATTCTATCAGTAGTATAAGTGAGAGAACACACACACACACACACACACACACACACACACACACAGAGAGAGAGAGAGAGAGAGAGAGAGAGAGAGAGAAAGAGAGAGAGAGAGAGACAGACAGACAGACAGACAGACAGACAGACAGAGACAGAGACAGAGACACAGAGGGAAACAGAGACAGAGACAGTAACAGAGAGACAAACAGAGAAAACCCCAAAGCCCTTTCCGTGTGACATATTCCCTCTAGCAAGACTTAATATGTTAAATGTGGAAACTCTATTGGAGAGTACGTATTTTAAAGACTTGAGCCTGTGGAGCACAATTCACATTCAAACCAGAACATTTTTTGAGACTTGAGTTCAAAGCATTGGTATCCTGTTACCACTGTTTTAAGTTCATGAACTTTGTTTTCCTGATGGAAGACTGACTTTGTTGTTATTGAGTAATATATGGTCCATGTGAATTGAAAGGCTAGTCAGGTGGATATTGTCCAGTGGGATACTACCATAATGAAACACTGGCCTGAAAATAGTATGTAGACTCTCCCATAGGTATGACAAGGAAAAGCTCAATGTCCAAATTTCAATGTGTAAATCACACGTTTTATGGTCACAACTGAGAACACATTATAAACAGGGCAAGAGGAAAGTGACACAGTAGTTTTGTACCCTTAGGATGGCATACAAGGACTATGCTATATAAGCATGGGTTAAGCAATGTTCTTGCCTGTTTTGACTCTATTGGCCTTTCAGGCTATAAATGCAACCTGTTCACATATATATTATTCAGTACGGGAATTCAAAACCAACTTTGGTCCAAAATTACATAATAGTAGAATATGTTTTTTTGTTCAAATACTATGATTTAATTTAATTCATGCTAATATTTCTTTAATATTTCTAGTTAGTTTCAGCTATCATTCTTTTCTATTACAAAGCACCTATAGATTGTTTAGCTCATTTCAACATTAATTCCTATATTTATGGAAGGAGACTCAATCTTTTGGTCAACTATTTTGTGCAATTCTCATGACATAGTGAAAAATATGTAAAGGAAAACGTCTATTTTCAAGCTGATGAATAGGCTATAAATGCAGGAATTGTTAGCTTATGACTTTATGTTGAGAAGTATTTATAACAACAGCAATGACATCTTACATTGTACTGAACAGTTATGTTAAACTGCTTTCATTTAAGCTATTTTGGTGGATGGTAACCATACAATGTACATTATAAGAAGTACTGACGCTACATTACAAATAAAGAAATAAACAGAGGAGCCACATGTGCTGATTTCAGGATACTAATTGGACTATGTCCTTACCTATACATATCATTAGTACAAGGAAAGCTTACTCACAGCTGGATCAGTTTTTCTTTGACACATTCACCATCTGGCTCTATATCCATACCCATAGAGCCAACTTCCAATCTATAGCATTATTTTTAGTTTGAGCACACAATTTGTCATACCATACTATATGCTGGGACATTTTTTTAAGTCAACATGCAATTTACAGTTCCTATTCACACACAAGCTCCTAACAAATTCTAAATTCCAGGGATACAGGGGTCAAACATGATGAGGTTACTTTTTTACCATTGGTGCTTTGCATCACACCTGGTGCACTGCTAGGAGTGAAAGAACACTTTGCTGAACGAACAAATGAGTGAATGAGTGGGGAACTAGTGAGTAAAGCAAAACGAAATCTAAGTTAAAGGCAGGTTTTTCTCTGTTCTAAATATACTTGGAAAGCTCACAGAGAAACCAGTTTAGAAAGTGAGGCGTTCTAATAGTGGACGTGTGGTGCTGGCTTTCACTTGGACTCTGGCTCCCTTTTTACTATATACCAAGTTGGGGAGGATTTTTGTAGCTGTAGTCAAGTAGTGGCTGTTTCTGTTCAAGATTGATGTTCCCTATAGTGAAGCCTAGAGTAAAAAGTGACAACACTGAATGACATCTGTTGTCATGTATACCAAGAAACTTGAGACTCTGAAGAACAACAAAGTCTTGTGGTGTTTTATAATCAAGGTAAAAAGAATGACTTTATTTCACTTTGGAATTTTCTTTTTCTATACAGCTATCAAATGCCAGGAAAAATAAGTACAAAGCTTATTCCCTTTCTGGATTCCTAGGGATATGTAAGATGACTGCGCCAGAGTTCACATTTGAGGTTTTTCTTTTTAAATTCAAATTCCACTTTCTGTCAAAGCTTGTTAGAGACTTAACTCTTCTCTTTGGCAAAAATCTTCTCCTGTGATTGAGTTTTCTGCCATAACTGCATTTCAGGAATCTAGTTCCTCTAGTTTTCAGCTTAAAATCTCTGTTATAGAAATATCAGAGGCTTGTCCTTTGGACTACACATTTTCATCTTTCCCACCCACAAACAATCCATTTGGGATGATAATTTGGAAAATTTGATCACTGAACAAGAGTGGAGGACGACAAAGAACCCTCTAGTTACTAGAGTAGGAGTGTAAATTAATACAACCAGTTTAGAAGATCCTTTTTACAGTGTCTAATACACAAGAACATGCATACAGCTTATGAGAGCAAATCTGCTCCAAAGTTTAGGGACAAAATAAATACCTACATATATTAACCAAAAGACATGAGTAAAAATGAAAATATTATTTCCAATAGCCCCCAGTGAAAATTACCCCAATGTCTTTCAACAGTAAATAAAAGCAACCCCCAATGTGCTTGAGGTATAGACTATTATCCAGCAAGGAGGATAAATAATCTGTAAATATATAAAAAAAATAAATGTGGATACACTTTTTTAATTACAAATTATGCATAAAAGGAATCAAGCACAAAATGGAGTGAATACTGTGTTATTATACTTACATAAATTCCAAAAGGAAATAAAATTAAGTAGTTAGACATTAAAATATCATGTCCTTGTAGGGAAGCTACTGACCAGATAGGACAATTCTAGCCTTTGGAAGCTTTTAAAGTTACGGAATTGTTTGCTTCCTTATCTAAGCTTAGAATATACACATATGCTCAGTTTAAAATAATTTCTTGAGAACTGGCAACCAATCAGGAGCCACATACTTATAGAAAACTGACTTTCCCTCTCCAAGCAGTGATCAGTTGCCAATGTCTCCTTTGCTAGTATTTGGAACTTCTGCCTTCATTCTTCATGTTGAGATTTGGTTTGGATTGAGTTTGCATAGGTCTAATATATGTTGTCACAACCTTTGCATATACAACTATCCTGTTGTGTCCAGAAAACATTGGGGTTTTTTGTAGTCATCTACCTCCTCTGTCTCTACTAGCTTCCTACAGCTCTTCTGAAATTATCCTTGACCCTTGGGAAAAGAGAAATATGATATAGGAGTATGAAACTCTCAAAGAATTAACAGTAATACAATTTGTTGAGATATACATTATAACTTGAGTCCTCTTTGTACACATACTTCACTTCAACAAAATGTTCCAAAAGAAAAAACAAAACGAAAAATTAAGAGCAATTATTCTTGAGGTCTTGGGGCTTTTTGTCTGCATATTTTTGTATTGCTGTTGGTTTGGTTTGGCTTTTTGAAGTTGAGGGTTTAACCTATGCTCTTGAACAATAAGCAGTATCCCAAGCCTGAAATGTCATTCTGGAGAATATTATAGAAGAATATGATAGGATGAATACCAAACACTGAAATCATTAGAGGTGAAGAAGAGCCACAACAATTTACCAATAAATATGAGGTGAAATATCTTCTACCCCATTGAATGATAAAATACATCTACTTCTTTATATCAATCACTCCTTTTCTTTATTGTTATTGGGTATGAATGCTATGCCAGCTACATAAGAGTCTTAATTTGTTTTAATCAATACTGATCTGAACAACAATGTTACTAGTTTATTTTCAAATGTACACATATGCAGAAAGTGTTAACCCAAGTAAATTGACATAGACAAACTTCTGCTGACTAAGACTGCCTACTTGTTCATTACTGATATTACATTTTTACTGGAATGAAAAAAATATTACAACTTCAGTGCAGAATTTCATAATATTTCCATGAAGAACAAGGAATTCAACATAAAATAGACTGACATTTCCCTTTTCATTTAATTGCCTGCTGTGCCTCTTACTTGCTTGATGTGCAAGTAAGAGGATAGAGAAACAAAGACACTGCCTGATGTTAGATGTATTAATCAACTTCCCAAATGGTCAAGATTCCACTGTTTTCTATCTTACTATGTCATCTTAAGAATAATATGACAATTTTGCAAAGATATCTTTGTGGAAGAGTTAAATACTTATGTGTGACCATAAGTCTATTTTTAAGTTAAAAGGAGGGAGTGTATTTCTAAAATAATTATAAAATTAATGTGCTTATTTATCATGTAGAAGAATTTAAATCATTTATTGAAATGCTAAAATCTTTTACCAGTGTTTGGCATTTATCAAAAAACATATCAAAATCTTTGTACAATATTATGTGTGTGCCGTATGATATCTGCAAGCTTCTTAAAATATGAATGCATTTTTCTTGGGCAAATACTAGTTCATAGATTATGTATATTCAAATAGATTAATAACTTCAGTATCCTGGATATAGAGTGTACATACAACTTAACCCAGTATAGTTCTCAATACTTAGTAAATGGAGGTTTTAGATCAGTTTTCCGTGTCTGAATGTATTTACTTTCTGTTATAAAACTTGAGTGGCTTCAGTGCCACTCAACAAATTCAATGAACAAACCATTCTAATGCAGCTCTATGTAGCATAATGATCTTCAACTGCAGTGGACTCTTTGGACAGGCTAAATTTTAGGTCATAATCTTAGGTATGGACCACTCTCTTTGCATTTGCTCTAAGAGGCAGAAACTGTCTTTGAAATAAATTGTGGAGCTGATATAATGTGCATTGATTACTATCACTGCTTGCTTAGAAGCCAAACAACTTATCTTTCTGAGACTATATGATATTTGACAAAGTAGTTGGAGTTTGAAGTAAGGGATATGAGAATCAGAATTTACTCCATTGCTTATTTTCCAGAAAAGAGAAAATTCTTGCCACTAAAAGTCAACTGCTTTAAATGTAAAATAAACAGAGAAAGTTAAAAAATAATTTCAATATCACATGTTATAGTGTATATTTACTTATGATTACACCAAGAAGCACTTTATGTGAGCATAAGAATGAGATATAGTAAAGCAGTTGAGTAGATGCCCAGCCTCATACTGTTCTGACATAACCCTGGAACATCTGAAATTACTCCTGTGCAAAGTTCTCTCTGAAGCACCTGAAGGACCTGAGGGTCCTTGTTTCTTTGCTTTAAAGATTTTGTGTAAAACAGAAGCTTTCTTAAGTGCATACAGATGCAAACAGAAGTTGCAAAAAGTTAATACCCTTCAAGAGAGCTCTTAAACAATAGGGGATCATATTTGTTGGATAAATACATCAGCCCTTCCATACCTCTGAAGGAAGATTGAGGATCATATTTAATATTTAATATAGTTTTCTTAAGACGTAATTTTATATGTCAACTCCAGTGAATTAATGGTTACACAGAGATAGCTGATAACATATATGTATGTATGAAGGTCTTTCTGGAAAAATCCATTACAGTCAGTAGACTGGGGGAAGGAATGTGGCTCTTGTCAATTTGAGCATGCATCATTTAATTCTTAGTGGAATAAATAAGAAAAATTGTAAACGAAGGACCAATTTGTATTGTCTTCTTCAATTGAGGTGACTATCTTCTATCTTCCCTGGCCCTTGGACATTGGGGTTCATGATTCTTTGTGCTTAGGACCAAAAGGATGGAAGATATACCACCACCTTTCATGATTTATTAGATTGTTTGCAGTCAGATTTCCCAGTCTTCATAATCTCATAACTTAATTTCCATGGCCTGGCATGTGTCTAGACAGACATATGGATGGAAAAATGGATGAATTGATTGATAAATAGAAAGACAAATTAGCAAGCTCTACATTTCACAAAGGAGTTCAGAAATGAAGCTGAAAGCTAAACTATCACAGGCTGAGGACTATATGTGAGCTATATATTATATTAGTTAAGATAGCAATCTAGAGATCCAAAATGGCAGCCCAAGATGGATCACACACAGTATCCAATTAGCAGAACAGCAGTGATTGCAGAATGAGTGGCAGGCTGTACCTATTGACCCCAAAACTGCAGTGTTTGTGTTTCTCATATGAGAGGAAAGCCCAGGGTGAGTAAAACAGCAAGCAAGTCCTACCTCAGCTCACCCAGCTAATCCTGGGGAAAGTCCCCAGATTCCTCCAGGACACAATGTCAACCTCTGGCCAATCTTATACTCTCACTTTCCTGTGGGTGGATACCATCCAGGTAAGAAGCTGCAACCTTGAATCCCCTGACAGGAGGGATACACTGAAACAGCCCCAGCTTCTTCTCCCCATGAAGAACAGCCAGTCTTCTGAGTTCACAGGTTCTCCAAAATGGCTGCACCCAGCTAGCACAGTGTCCAAGCACAGTGTCTAGGAAGGTGGAGCTCATTAACCTCGGAGCAAGAAAGCCAGTGGTTATATGGCTGACTCCAGGAATTTCTCTGGGGAGAAAAGGGCCCCCAGGCTCCTGAAGAGTCCAGTCAGTCCTGAGGATCATACATCAGAGGAGAGCTGCATGGGCAACTCCCTAAAAGCCACTCACCAGTCAGAGACCATATCCACCAATCCCAGGAGGACTCTTCAAGGAACATCAGCTTCCTGACCAGGAATCTTCCAGCACACACAAGAACTCCAGTGGGCCATGGGAACTACTAGCCAATACCAGAGACAACAAGAAGGCCAGTGTAAAAGCAGAATCAACAAAAACCAGAACAATATGGGATCTATAGAACAGTTTTCCACTGGCAAACAGGCCTGGATACCATAACACAACTGGAACATAGGAAAATGACAATAAAGTTATGCTAATGAAGATGATAATGGCCTTTAAAGATGAAGCCCTTAAAAAAATACAGGAAGATACATCCAAACAAATTGAGGCTTTAAAAGAGGAAATGAATAAATCACTCAAAGAAATACAGGAAAATACAAGCAACAAGTGAATGAAGTAACTAAAACATTTCAAGATCTGAAGACGGATTTAAGTGACTACTACAGCAAAACCAAAAGGAGATAAGCACACAATCACACTACCACAACCAACATCAAAAAAAAAAAAAAGAGAGAGAGAGAGAAACTAACAGTCACTGATCATTATTATCTCTCAACCTCAGTGGATTCCATTCTCCAACAAAAAGACAGCGACTAACAGAATGGATGTGAAGCAGGATCCAACATTCTGCTGTATACAAGAAACACACCTCAGCCAGAAAGATAGACATTACTTGAGAGTGAACAGTTGGAAAAAAGTTTTCCAAGCAAATGGACCCAAGAAGCAAGCTGGAATGGCCGTTCTAATATGTAATAAAATAGACTGTAACCAAAATTACTCAAAAGAGATAAAGAAGTACAGTTCATACGCATCAAAGAAAAAATCCACCAAGATGACATCTCAGTTCTGAACATCTGTGCCCCAAATGCAAGGACATTCACATTTGTAAAATAAACATTGATAAACCTTAAACCACATAATTATCATGGGAGACTTCAACACCTCACTCTCACCAAAGTACAGACCAACAAAACAGAAACTAAGCAGAGAAATAATGACACAAATAGATGTCATGAGTCAAATGGATCTAACAGACATCTATAGAACATTTTCCCCAAACACAAAAGAATATGTTTTTTTCTCAGCACCTACTGGAATAATTTCTTGTATCTTATCAAACCGCTATGGACTAAAGCTAGACCTCCAACAACAAAAAATATGGAATCTGAACAACTCTCTACTCAATGACAGCTGGGTAGGGCAAGAGGAAGAAATAAGAAAATAATTAAAGACTTCCTAAAATTCAATGAAAATGAAGGCAAAACATATCCAAACCTATGGGATACCATGAAAACTGTGCCAAGAGGAAAGTTCACAGCACTAAGTGCCTTCATAAAGAAATTAGAGTCATCTCATACAAGCAACTTAATAGCACACCTGAAGACCCTAGAGAAAAAAAAAGAAGTAGACACACCCAAGAAAAGTAGATGGCTGGAAAAAAAAAAGAGTAGATGGCTGGAAATAATCAATCCCAGGGCTGAAATCAATATATTAGAAACAAGAATCAATGAAAGCAAAAGCTGTTTTTTTTTGAGAAACTAAACAAGATAGACAAACCCTTAGCCAAACTGGCCAAAAGACAGAGACCTAACCAAATCAACAAAATAAGAAATTAAAAGTGGGACATAACATCAGACAGGGAGGAAATCCAAAGACTCATTAAATCTTATTTTAAAAAAACCATATGCCACAAAATTTGAAAATCTAAATGGTATGGACAATTTTCATGATTGATTCCACTTACCAAAGTTGAATCTAGATCAGGTAAACAAATTAAGTATTCTTATATCTACTAAGGAAATAGAAACGGTCATCAAAAGTCTCCTAACCAAAGACATCCTAGGCTAAATAAATTCAGTGCAGAGTTGTACCAGATCTTCAAAGAAGAGCCTATACCAATACTCTTGGAATTTTCCACAAAATAGAAATAGAAGGAGCATTACCAAACTCATTCTATGAAGCCATGGGTCACCTTGATACCTAAACCACATGAAAACACAACAAAGAAAGAGACTTTCAGACCAATTTTCCTTATGAACATTGATGGCAAAATACTCACTAGAATAGTCAAAAACCAAAACAAAGAACACATGAAAAATATCATCCATCATGACAAAGTAAGCTTCATCCCAGGCACACAGGGGTGGTTTGATATGCAGAAATCCATCAATGTAATCCAGCATATACATATAAACTGAAAAAAAAAACATGATTCTTTAATTAGATGTCAAAAAATCATTGGACAAAATCAATACTCATTCATTTAAAAAAGCCTTGGAGAGATCAGGGATACAAAGCAGTATACTAACACCAATACACAGAAAGCATATAGTCAACATCAAACTAATTAGAGAGAAACTTAAATTCCACTGAAATCAGGGACAAGACAAGGCTGCCTAATCTCTCTGTATCTATTCAATACTGTAGTTGAAGACCTGGCTAGAGCAATATGCCAAGTAAAGGAGTTCAAAGGGATAGAAATTAGAAAGAAAGAAGTCAATCTATCACTATCTGTGAATGACCTAAGTAACCCTCAAAATTCTCCTAAGGAACTCTTATAACTGATAACAGCTTCATCAAAGTGGCTGGATACAAAATTAACTAAAAAAAAAAATCAGTAGCCCTCCTGTATACAAAAGCCAAACAAACTGAGAAAGAAATTAGGGAAACAACACCCTTCAAAATAGCCACAAAGAACATAAAATATGTTGGTGTAACTCTAATCAAGCAAGTGAAACATTTTTATGAAAAAAAAATCAAGTATCTGAAGAAAGAAAGTGAAGTAGATATCAGAAGATTGAAAGATCTCCCATGCTCATGGATTGCTAGGATTAACAGTAAAAATGGCCATGTTACCAAAAGCAATATACAGATTCCTTGCAATTTCCATCAAAATACCTACACACTTCCTTATAGACCATGAAAGAACAATTTTCAACTTCATATGGGAAAACAAAAAACTCAAAATATCTAAGACAGTCTAGTACAATAAAAGATCTTCTGTATGTATTGCCATCCTTTATCTCAAGCTGTACTATAGAGCAACAATAATAAAAACTGCCTGATACTGGCATAGCAAAAGACTGGTTGATCAATGGAATCAAATTGAAGACACTTGATTTTTGGCAAAGAAGATAAAAGCATACTATGGAAAAAAGAAAATACCTTCAACAAATGATACTCATCTAACCAGATGGCCACATATAGAAAAATGCAAATAGATCCATATTTATCTCCCTGCACAAAACTCAAGTTCAGGTGGATCCAAGACGTCAGCATAACACCAGGTACATTTAATCTATTAGAAGAGAAAGTGAGGAAGATTCTTGAACTCATTGGGGAAAGAGACAACTTCCTGAACAGAACACCAACAACTTAGACTCTAAGAACAATAATTAATGCATGAGACCTCATGAAACTTAATATATTCTGTAAAGCAAAGGACACTGTCATTAAAACAAAACTACAGCCTATAGACTGGGAAGAGAGCTTTATCAATCCTGCATCTGACATAGGGATAATATCCAAAATATATAAAGAATTCAATTAATTAAATACCAACAAATCAAATAATCCATTTTAAAATGGGGTACAGAGCTAAACAGAGAATTCACATCAGAATAATATTGAATGGTCAAGAAGCACTTAAAAAATGTTCAACATCATTAGTCATCAGAGAAATGCAAATCAAAATGACTCTGAGATTCCATCTTACACCTATCAGAATGGCTAGGATCAAAAACTCAAGTGGCAGCACATGCTGAGGAGGATGTGGAGGAAGGGGAACACTCCTCCATTGTTGGTGGGAGTGTAAACTTGTACAATCACTTTGAAAATCAATCTGGTACCTTTTCATTAAATTGGGAACAGCTCTATCTTAAGATCCAGCTATACCACTCCTGAACATCTCAAAAGATGCTCCACTGTACAAGGATTTTTGCTCAACTATGTTCATAGTGGCACTTTTCATAATAACCAAACACTGGAAACAACTCAGATGTCCCTCAACTGAAGAATGGATAAAGGAAGAATGGTCCAGCTACACAATGGAATACTGTATTCAGCTATCAAAAACAAGGACATCATGAAATTTTCCCATAAATGGATGGAGCTGGAAAAGATCATTCTGAGTGAAGTAACCCAAAGGACACACTAATAAGCAGATATTAGCCATATAATACAGAATAAGCATATTACAATCCACAGACCCAAAGCATAAGGCCCATAGGGGCATGCTTAATTCTCATTCAGAAGGGCAAATAAAATAGACACTGGCAGCTGTTGAAGAGGGGTAACATGATGGAAGTCTACCATAGAGGTCCTCTGAAAGACTCCACCCAGCATGGAATCAAAGCAGAAGCTGAGTCTCATAGTCGAGCTTTGGGGAGCGGGCTGAGAGTCTTATTGAAGAGTAGGGGGATAGAAGGACCCAGAGTGGACTGCAGCACTACCAGAAGACCAAGAAACCTCAACAAATCCTGGACCAGTGGGGCCAGCAAAGACTGATGCACCAAACAAGGACCATGCATTGAGAGAACCTAGGCTACCTGCTCAGATATAGCCAATAGGCAGCTCCATCTCCTTAGGGATCCCCTAGTAAGGGTAGTATGGGCTGTCCCTTCCATGGACTCAGTTGCTTGCTTTTTGATCACTTACTCTTGGTGGGGTGCCTTACCAGGCCACAGATGATGAGGATGCAGGCAGTCCTGAATAGACTTGGTAGGTTGGAGTCAGTTGATAGGGTAGGAGGCTCCCCCTGTCTGAGGACTAGGGGATGGGTAGAGGGAGAAAGAAGGAGGAAGGGTGAAACCTGCAGGAGATATGGGAAGGTGCTAAGATTGGGATGTAAAGTGAATAAAAAATTTTTTTTAATTAAAAAAAAAGCAGTCTAACACACATACATAAATCCCAAACAATTTCTATCTGTACATGTTAGGATACACATGTGGATAATAGTTCTGTTTCTTGAGAGAGCTCTACAAACCACAGTTCAGTTGAGGGTTAATCATGAATGGCCTACTACAATAACTTGTTTTTAATGTACCCTCATCAGTTTTTCTCCTTCATAGCCTTCTTTTGTCTATTGTTTCACTTATGATAATTTTCCACACAAAGAATCACATGTAGACATTACCATATCTTAGAATGTGCTTTGAGGCAGGTGAGGCACATCAAGAGAGTGGTGGTAGTTTTTTAATGTACCTAGGTCAATTACCTCCTCTGTTCCTACCAGTACTTAAGAATTAAAGAGAAAATCTTTCCCAGTTCCTAGTTTAGAGCAAATTCTGTGTTGCTGTTCTCTGTTCTCTACAATGTCAACATGTTTTAGGACCTGTAGTGACTACAGAATATTTATCATTTGACTGCAGTCAGTCTTGAGAAGCTAGTTGCAGAAAACATTAAACCAAGGAACATGACTCATCCTAACTATGACTTAGTTAAATGTATTTTCTGACATGTATTTACATAATATTCTAATTTTTACTTCATCTAAACAATGAATAATTCATTCAATTCCTCTGTATTCAGTGAATATGATAGGCTGTTTCTATATGTCAGATACAGTATCAAGCAACAAAGATCCATTTAATGGCATTTGAGGATCGCAATATTGTGTTCTCATAGAATTTTGCAGTAGAGTGACTATGAGATAGACAGTAATCCACCAATTAGATAAACTCACTTTTGGCTTAAAATTATGATACATGTCATGAAAGTGAATATATAAATATGGTTATGTTTCTCAAGACCAATGTATGCAAAACCAACAATATGTAAAATTATTAATGTATAACAAATGCTATAGTTACATAATTTTATTTGCCTTTTTTTCTCATAGTGGAAGCATATAAAGCTATGTGTTTCTGTTTGTTACTATCAACAGAACAATGACTTTCTATGCTATTAACTGGGTTTACAGAACTTTTACTGCTGCCTATAGTGGCATAGTAAATTATTGACAGGGTTAATCTTCTCCCAAATAATTTATCCTTTCAGCAATTTACAGCAGTAAGTTTTTCGAGCATGTATTTACTGCTAAACCTTCCCCTTTTGGCTTTCATAAAAGCAGTAGGAGATATTTGTTACCTTGTTCTGTCTTCCTATGTAGTGTTAAATACAATAGCAATGCTTTAATGTGATAAACCATAGTGTGGAAGACTGCTGAGACTTGAATATAATCAATTTGCTCCAATTCTAGTTTAGATGAAAATTTATTGCTAAATCGTCTTTTTAAGAGTGGCTTTCGTTATTTCATATTGATCTCCAAATGATTAAGAAGTGGAACACTATTGATTTATAAATGAAAAAAAAGTCCTTATAATGAGACTAAGAACCACACTGCAAACATTTTCAGTTATAGAACTAGATTTTAATGGTTTCCTTTAGCTTTCCCACAGTTCTTGAGCTTACACTAAAAAGTCTTACAAATTAAAAAGACCATTCTGTTAAGTGTGGGGCTGATATGACTAATAACTTTAAAGTATGCAATACAGCTGATTTGGCCACCAATATCTAGAGTTAGGATGATCTACAATCACTTTGCCAGCATTAAATATTCAAAATTTGTTTGGAAGATGTAAGTCTGGGAGGAACATACAATGACTCTTATCAGGCCTTATTTCCTGGTTTATTCTTTGTTCCTGCCCTTGTCTAGATTTCTTGAGCTAAAGCTGTTAATCTAGACCTCCTTGATGGTTTTTAAAAAGCCATTTCGGATTACTTCCTGATAAAGAGCAAAGGAGTTATACACTATAATGTAGCTCAGTGCTTCACATTCTCAAGGCCTTGGATTCAATTCCCACCATCACAAAAGAAACAAAAGGCCCTGAGGATATCTTGCTGATTCAGGTTAAACCATAAAAGTGCATGTTTTAGTTACTAAAGCTCAACCTATTTTAAATGAAAATATTACTAGAAATTCCTTGCCTTTCTTTCCTCAAAGTGACAGCATTTTCAGGTCCACTTTTGGCCCGTCTACTTTGCCTCACATAAAGACCCCTTTCATAAAGACATGCTTATACAGCATTCCAAATACCTACTTGTCTTTACAAGAAGGACAAATAGATTAGACACTGGAAGTAGTTGAAGAGAGGGAACAGGAAGGGAGGCTACCATAGAGGTCCTCTGAAAGACTCCACCCAGCAGGGGATCCAAACAGATGCTGAGACTCACAGCTGAATTTCAGGGCGGAGTGCAGGAAGTCTTATGGAAGAGTTGGTGGATAGAAGGACCTGGAGCACTCCACAAGGAGACCAATGGAGCCAACAAATTCAGCAGAGGAGGAGGTTTTGCAGAGACTGACCACCAAGGACCATGCATGGTGAGGACCTAGATGTAGTGGATAGGCAGCACAGTCTCCTTGTGGGTCCCATAATATGGGGAGTAGGGACTACATCTGACATGAACTCTGGTCCCCACATGTTGATCACTTCTCTCTGGCAAGGCGGCCTTGTCAGGCCACAGAGGAAGAGGATACAGTCAATCTAGATGAGACTTGATAGGCTGAGGTCAGATGTTAGGGGAGAAGGGTTCTCTCTTTCTGAGGACTAGGGGAGGGAGGGAGAGAGGGAGGGTAGGACCATGAGGCAGTGAGGGAGAGGCTACAATCAGGATGTAAAATGAGCAAATTAAAATTAAAAAAAAAGAAAAGAAAATATCTTTCATTAAATTACTAAAGTACTCACATATATTATTGTATTTTATTTGTGTTTTTGCTATATATGAATGCTGGGTGTCAGCCTTCAAAAATAGTATGAGGTTTCTCTCATCTCCATTTTATCTACAATATACTCAGCTGTCACTTGGGGCCAGATCTTTTAAAATATCCCAGAGCTTGTAAAATGCATATATTTTTATTTTTGACTGGATCTTTAATTTCTAATAAGTTTCATAGCTATCATAGTAAGCATAATAAGGTTATGTAAAAATGGCTTCTCATCTCTTTTTATAATTCAGTTCCTATTATTTTGTATGATTCTCTATTGCCTAGTAAATTCCATGAAGTTTTTTGTTGTTTGTTTGTTTGGCTGCCCTGGACTCACTTTGTAAACCAGGCTGGCCCCAAACTTACAGAGATCCACCTACCTCTGCCTCCTGAGTGCTGGAATTAAAGGTGTGCACCAGCACCACCCAACTCCATGAAGTTTTTTTCAGGGGCAACCACTGGTTTAAAATAAATAATTTGTTTGCTATATGTTCTTTGTTTCAATAACAGTGGTAAGTGCAGCAAGTAGAAATGTAGTATAAATTTAAAGTTTTATTTTACATGTATGGACATTTTGCCTGTATGTATGTCTGTGTACCACTTGTGTGACTGATTCCACCTAGGCTAGAAGAAATATCTGATCCCCCAAAACTGGAGTGATGAATGGTTGTATATTACCTATATGGTGCTGGAAACTGAACTGAAATACTCCAAAAGAGCAACCAGTGTTCTTAACTACTGAGCTCTCTCTAGCATCAAGCTTAATTTAAAATTTGTTTAGAACTCTTACTCTCCCACAGACTTATCATTTCTGAAAAGTGATAATTGACATGTGTCATGCATATTCAATTTTCTCTATAGAGATGGGTGACTATGAAAAAGAATCAGGTAGGTCAGAAAGGTAGAACTAAATTTTCAAGTATATAATCTAATTTTACTTAATTCAAATTTTATTATATTTATCTATTTATTTTCATATGAGAGACAGATAGTCAGACAGACATAGAAGCAGAGAGAGTGTTTGTGCCTCTGTGTGTTAATTTTTCATATGCATATTCCAGGGGATGTCAATGTATGCCTCCTGGGAGTCAGTTCTCTCGTTTCACTATGTGGATCCTAGGGTTCAAACCCAAATTGTCAGGTTTGATGGCAAATGTCTTTGTCCTATGGATTATTTTGCTGTTCCCAATTTTTACTTAATTTTTATTGAAGAATGTCATTAAAAATTAGCTTCTACCTGGGGCAAACAATACTTACATCATCTACTGGAGACATAATGTTGTCCGTCATGAGTCACTATCTCACCATATATACTGAACACATTTATGTCTTTCTGCAATGTCAGAAATCCTTATATAATAACAAATTCACAACTAGGGCAGTTTCAATGGCAAAAAATTTGCTATATAGTCTTGCTTTCCTTTACAGCACTAGTCAAGGAAAACACAGGTTATTTTACTCCAGTCTTAACTAACACTATGCCTCAGATCACAGTATATACATACATACGTATGTACATACATACATGCACCACATATATGTAGATATATCATATAGTAAATTTCTCTTTCGTTGTGTGTGTCTGTGTGTGTGTGTTTACTAAACAGCTGCAAAGGATTAAATAGCCAAAGAGTTTCAAAGAGGTCCGAGGGACCAATGCTGGGAAACTGATAGGAAAACAAGGGTCCTTGTACTGAGAAGATCATGAACCTAAATGAGCTGGAGAAACAGTTGAAGAAGCTATATGCCACTGACTGTGGGCTGTAGGATCATGGTGCAGGGTCAGAGCTGAGCAGGGTCAAGAGAAAGGTCAGACCAAGTCCAGCCACCTGAATAGGAAGATAAACGGATGGATAGATAGCAGATCCCAATGGGCAAACAGGAAGGTGAGTAAATAGTGATTTGAGTAATTATTGTCAACAATGGGGACAGAGCCAAGATAAAGTTTTGAGACAGTTAAGAGTTGTGTTGGTTGTGATGTATTTTGATGTTAATTAGTAAAAGGCCCTCACACCTGGGCAGGCAAATGAGATAGGTGTGGTTAAGGTTCCTGGGCATGGGGAGACAGAGAGCATCTTAGGAACAGGAGAAACCAGAGGAGAGGAGAAGAAAGTTGTGCCATCATGGGTTAAGTGGATGAGAAGCACGTGGCCAATGTGGATGGAGACTTGACCCAGATGATGATATTAACAAGTATATGAAACTATGGATGGGAGGTAGCTTGATAGAAATTATTAGAAACAGGTGACATGGGATTGGGGCAGGTATGAGATAACTACCACACTATGGGAAGTAGTTTAAGAGATTAATATCTGCCCGGCCTCTGGTTAACTAAGGCTATTTTAAAATATAACAGGTGTCTGTGTCTTGACTGATTGCTAGCAGGTTAGAAAATACTGCCACAATAGTAATTATAGGCCTAATAATAAACATTACTAGGCCACAGTGGCAAATTAACAACAACAGAGTTGTCTGCCCAATCAGTGTCTGATGCACACATGTGATGATCAGCTGTCAATGGGAGCCACTGCCATCACTATGCTAAGTGTTGACCTCTTTATGGGCTCTCAGAAAGGGAGATCCACCCTTGGTCTGGTGTATCTGATAAGTTCTTGAGCCTAGTTTTCCTAAGCTAATGTGAGCCTACAGTCCCAGTTAGCTGATGTATTGATATAGTGTCATCTTTCTTCTCCCAGAAATAAGTTATTTATCAGTCAGCACTATGTGGGAGGTGCTACAAGACTGTAGCAAATAAACAGAGACTGAAAAGTACCAACATAAATGATAACATATAAAAGGTTGTAGAGTTGATTCAGTGTTAAGAGCATTTGTTCCTCTCTTAAAAGACCAGAGTTGATTCTCACATGTTGCACATGCATACATGCAAGCAAAACACTCAACCACATAGAATAATAAAAGAAATCGATTGAAAATATAAAAGAACATTATTGTGAAAAAAGCCAGCCGAGAGAAACAAAAACAAAAACAAACAAAAATAACTGGAAGTACTTTTTCACTGGGCCTGAATTTTTCAACCTATGGATCACAATAAAGAAAATGCAAGCTATACAAGTTAAACGACCTACAGTCATAGGCCAGCTCTTTAGAATGCATGCTTTTCCCTCTGCTTACCTGCTCATTCCTATTCTCAGGAGCTCTTTTCTTTTTCTTAATAAACTGTGTTCTTGGTTTGATGACTTGCTTTGGGATACAAATCCTAGATACTTCAGGTGTCCCTGTAAGATGTTCCAATGACTGCCCTCCAAACCCATATTTCCACTGATGACAAGATGGTGCTGTTCACATGTCCACCCAGGTGCTGAGTCATCTTTCATACTCAAAATGGAATCACAAGCTCCTTGTAAAATGGAATTGCTCTAAGCAAGACAAGGTCTGAAAAAAATCAGTTTTTTTTTTCCCAATATGGAGTAACTTAGGGCAAGGCACAGCCTGATCTCAATAATTGTTAATAAAATTGGTCACAGCCAGTGTTCCACTTTCAAAGGACACCAGCAGTAGTGATCTCTGCAACTGCTAATTAACATTTCTTCACCAGCTCCAACATTATGTCATGGCCATCCATCATTAGCAATTCAAATACTGTGCTTTTTACTCTCAAAGGTATTTGCTTCCTAAGTGCTTCATGTTTAAAAGAAAAGTACAGTTAGCTTGGTTTACAAGTGTTTAAAGAGAAACACTGTTATTTGAGGAGTCATATCTTATTGTTTTTGAGATAGATATTAGTGAGAGTCTTATCCTGATTTCGCAATAAGCCTGGCAGACTCTGTCACCTATCCTCAGTAAGGCAACTAAACAAGCAAGTAATAGAGAAAAGCAAGAGAAAAAAAGGCTATTCCTTTCTCCAATGGAAAGGAAAGGTTATTCCACCATTGAAACATTTCACTTTCATTATCTAGAAAGCCTCTCTTTTCTTGATTAATGATTGATGTGGGCAGGTCTGATTGTGGGTGGTACCACCTCTGTTGATGGTCCTTGGTGATATAAGAAAGCAGGGTGAGAAAGCCATGGAGATCAAAACTGAGATTTAACCCAGAAAACAGCAGTTCGGGGGAGTGCCAGAAGGAAGTTCTGATTCCTAGTCCCTTTTTATCTTTTCTCTTAAATGAGACCATTTACCTAGAAGTTATGCCAGAGGGTGTTACTGAAACTCCAGTCCACAAACTGATCCTTCATAGTGCTACTTCCTTTTGTCCTAGCTACTTTTTGTCAAGTTGATATAGAGTCATTTGGGAAGAGATACCCTTATTTAAGAAAATGCTTACATCAGATAGGCTTGTAGGCAAGCCTGTGGGTGCATTTTATTGATTAATTATTGATATGGAGAAGGCCTACCCCATTGTGGATTGTATCACCTCTGGCCTGGTAGTCCTGGGTGATATAAGAAAGCGGGCTGGGCAAGTCATGAGGAGCAAGTCAATAGGCAGCACCCCTCCATCAGCTCCTGCCTCCAAATTCTTTCCCTGATTTCCCTCCATGATGGATTGAAAACTTTAAGGTGAAACAAACTTTTTTCCTTCCTAAATTGCTTTGGTCACAGTGTGTTATCACAGTAACAGAAACCTTAATTAAGACAGGACTTGGTCTCAGTTTGTAGGGCATTGCTGACCATGAGTTTTGGAGAAGAATGTGGAAGGACTTAAAGACTTGGGACTATTAGAGCCACTGAGTGTTCAGAGCCTTGAGCTGTTGTGGGAATTTATGAGATAATTCTGAGAGCAGCACAGATGGAAGCCAGGCTGGTAAAGTTTCTGAGGTAACTAAAGACTCGGCCTGGGCCATTTAGGTGATATTTTGAATTAGTAACCTATGGTTCTGGTCAGCTATAATTAACAAGAGACCAGGATCACTAAAATGAAAACTTTGCTTTACTGCGACAATTGATACCAGTCCACCAGGCTTTGAGAATCAGCTTATTAACTTCCATGGCTGAATATGCTGGCTGAACTCAAAACATGACTTCCTCACTCTATCTTGTCTCTACCCTTCCTCCCTGCAGCAGCTTCTGAGTTTTATAGCTTGCAAGTTTGTTGTTTTCTCTTATGTTCTAATACAATTGTCCTTGAACTTCCTGCTGAGTCCATTTTAAACTCATTTTGTTAATGAGACTAAGAGACCAAAGGGTAGAACCTTAACTTCTCCAGCTAGTGCAATGAGAGACTACTTAAAATTTCTGGTAACAATTGTTACAGATCCAGTCTGCCCTATAGGTCTCTGGAAAAGTTGCTAATTTTCCCAGTAAGCAAGCTCCCCCTTTGTTTGTTCCATGGGGCCTCAGTCTTTTCCTTTTCTTTACAGCATAAAATTTCTGGAGAAATTCTAGATTTTAAGAAGTCTGTTGTTTCTGTAGTCTGATAGCCCATGTGAGAAGTACCAGTTTAAGACCAGCTTCATTCTTACCACAATAGTCTCAAAATGATCAAACTTGACTATGAACTCAAAAACTGCCTTCTCCTTTGCCTTAATCTTGCCTTTCTTTGAGCCTTAACTGAATGAAAGAGAAGCGTGTCTGTTCTGTAATATCTGTCTGATGAGCCACATAAGGGACAAAAGAGGCAAATTCAGTCACTTGTAGCCATCCCTGTAAACTGCTTTGGGGACTCCAGGGAGCTAGCTTCGAGGTTTACTCAACGATATATATCCTAGCCCTGAGCAAAAGAGGAAAGCTACTTTCTGTACAGTCTTGGCCTTTGTCCATACAGGTGGAAGAAATTTCATTGCCTGTACTATCTTGGTTCAATTTTTTTCTTGGTGACCTTGACCCAAAATTCATTTTCTACTTAATAATTAGGACATTTCTCTGCTCTAAATCCTAAGTTATATTCATACACCTCATATAATCCATTCACAGTGTTCAATATATAGTAGCTTAAAATCTCAATAACAATATGGAATATAACTTTAAGTGACCATGACTTTCCAAATTAGAAAGACCTGGAAGATTTTATTTTAAAAATTCTTATTTAAATTATACCCTGGTTAACACAGTAAATGAGAGAGATCATTCACAAAGACAGGAGACAATTTAAAGGAGTTTTGTGATTAAGGAGTATGTTGTTAAGTAACAGTATAATTAAATAAATAAGCTATTAAGAAAATCTACTAGAGAGATATCATCCATGTACAGAGCTTGGAAGAAAGTAAGACTCAGAACACCAAGTAGTTTGCTGGAAACAGTCTTTCCTAGAATTGGCTGCATAAACAAGACCAGAACAATGGAACAATGATATTAGTAAACACAATTATGTAGAATGGGAACTAATGACTGTTGGGAAAGGTAGAATTAGCTTTTCCCAGGCATGAGTCCCCTATTGGCTATCCAATACAATGTGATCAGCCCTGAAATTATATATAAATAAACAACAAAAAATGGATTTATCAGGTTGTATTTATGTACTTGTGCATATATATGTGTATACATGTGTATACACACACACACACATATATATATTCAACTATAGACACGTATGTGTGTATTAAAACAATCACAGGAAGAGAGGCTATCAGTTTGAGAATGGGGGTCATGGGAGAGGCCAGAGGAAAGAAGAGGAGGAAAATGATGTGATTCATTCTCTCTGTCTGTCTCTGTCTCTGTCTGTCTGTCTGTCTGTCTGTCTGTCTGTCTCTCTCTCTCTCTCTCTCTCTCTCTCTCTCTCTCTCTCTCTCTCTCTTTCAGATTTTGAGACAGGGTTTTCTGGGTAGTCTTTCCTGTCCTGGACTCACTTTGTAGACCAGGCTGGCCTTGAACTCAGAAAGATCAACCTGCCTCTGCCTCCCCAAATACTGGGATTACAGGAGTGTGCCACTGTGTCTGGGTAAATGTGCTTTAAAAAGAGACTTTCTTTTTTATCTTATGGCTTGTCAAGATAATGAGAAATGTCAATATCTGAAGCTGTAGTTGAAGGGAGATAGTTACTTCTCTGATGTAATCAACTAAATATGTGGCTGTCATCCAGATTCTCCTATAGGAGGCAGAACATCACTGCTGCAGACAAAAACTATACTCCCAACCATTCTTTCTGGTTGTAGTGTGAACCTTGGTAATCTGGAGCCATTTGTAATCATTTGTGTGTTTGGCTTAAATAAAATAGAATGCTATTATAATATCTTTTTCTGAAAAAATATCTCTTGCTTCTGAGGAGACTGAGCCTTTGTCAAAACTTCCAACCAAGTTAATAATATTCTCTGAGACCATTTAAAACTATGTACTCAACCTACTATTCAGCCTGTTTAAGATTAACCTGTCTTAAAACAATGTAGCCAATGTTACTATGTCTTGAACTTTCCATGCAATCAGCTTTAAGAACTCAAGCTAAATGTACAGATTTAATCTTAAACTGTTTACTTTTCCATGTATGTTTGTATGTATATGCTGTGATAATCACTTCCTGATAGCAGCCAAAAGGTTGAAAGCAATCTTAAACAACAACAACAACAATAACAACAACAACATCCCATAAATGTTGGAAGCCACATGTGGGTATAGGTTAATAATGTCACTGTGTGGTTTTAAGTGCCATTCTGGGTCACTTGAGGTCAGTAAGTTAACTTCTTTTAGAAAACTCTAACACAGATTTCTGAATAAAATTATTTGCCATTTCTCTCTCATACCTTTTTAAATCATGTTGTTCAGCAAATATAGAGCAAAGTCCTTCATTAGGGACAAACAAGGAAAACTGACAGGCAATAGGGACAGATAAGATGACACACAGGAGACAACAAACAGGCTGTAGAGTACAAACGACTGACATTGGAAGTGTGGAGAAGTATACAAAGTTGAGCTCTTACTTGGGCTCTCATTCCAGGGAGGTATCTCTCTTTTCATTCCTTAATATGATATCAATGAAGCATGCTATAGGAAGATTATATTGCCTAGGACTAGCTCATCAACAGTAGTAATATACAGTGAAAATTCATATACATTGGAAATTCAGTCAGAGATGAGTGCTCTTGAATTCCAAAGAATCATATCCCACCCTTTTTCTTTCTGAAGCTAAACCAAAATGGTCTTTGAACAGGCAGGAAAGAAGACAACGTGGCAGAATGTATGTAGAGAAGAGTGCCATTGGTGCAACTGGTTCATGTGTGATTCTTACACAGAACGAGTGAAGGGAGAGAGGAATGTAAAGAAGCCACCCGAAGATGCTGCTGGTGACCTACCCATGATAAATACTGAACTGGCAGCATCTGTAATTTTGTACTCAAGGATTTTCTTGAACTTCAGATGCTAATTTTCCTACTTCTGTCCTGAGTGTTCTGGGCTTCTTCTCAGGCCTACCACATGCCAGAAACTAGGCCTCTACGTGGTAGTCAGGAGTTAGGGCGTAATTACCCCATTTCCATTTTATTCCAGGTGAGCTGCCATTTCTCCACCATCTCTTGACATTTACTCATGGCCTTATGTTCTACTTTTTTATGACAGTCCTGGGTAATATAAAAACATAATAAGACAGACAACTAACCTAACAGGTGAAACGTTCAGAAAAGCAGAGAAAAATGTTTCCTAAAGAGACATACTTAACCTAAGAAAATCAACAGAAAACCTTTTAGCATTAAAAAGTTTTATAAAATGTCAGGTTAAAGATAAATACACACAAAAATAAATCACATAAAAACCAGAAAGTACTGCTGAAGAAAAAGAACTTAGTGTCTAGAATGCATTTCTTATCAAATTTATTTAAAGTTTTAATACAAGTCCAATACAAATAATTATAGTTACAGTTGACACAATTATTTTAAAGTTTAGTTGAAAAAGTAAAACGGATAATTGGAAAAATGCAAGGAAGTTCCAAATGTCTGAAAATTCTTTCAGGGTTACAGTAATCAAAACAATGTGATACTGACAAAAGGAAAGCCATTGAAACATCAATGGTCTTGATCTGGGAAGCTCAGAAGTAGACCAAAAAAAAAAAAAAGCTTGGAAAATTGATTTTCATTTGAAGGTTTTGTTGGAATTACTCTAGAGCCACATATTTTGTTGTTGGTAGAGTTTCATCATGTAGTCAAGGTTGTTTTGGAACTCTACATAGGTATATAGTCTGGGCTGTCCTCAAGGCAATGCTAGTCTTGTTACAGCTTAAATTGCAGATATGTGCCACCCAGTTAAGCTTCACCTGCAGTTTTAATCAACAATGTATCAATTCTTCTTAGGATTCATTAGTTTCTCTCAGTTATAACATTCTCAAAAATTATAGGAAAATATCACAGCCAAAATATTTACATTAGTAGAATATGGTGATCTTACTCATGGTTGCCCAGTTTTAATTGTACTTATGTGTGTGTTCAGCTCTACATAATTTAATACTTGATATGCTTATATATCCATCAACACATCGAGATACAGATTAATTTCATCACAAAAGCATTTCCTGCTGGTGCCCCTTTATAATCATGAGTATCTCTGTTCTGATATTGTTCCCATTCTGTTCCTAAACCTGGAAGTCTGTCACTATTTCAGTATCTTGGTCATTTTCAGAACATCCATTTGGGTTATTTTTATATAGCAAGTAAAATTTATGTCAAGATCCTTGAATATGTTATATAGCTTCATTAACTAGATCTTGCAACTGCAACAGGCGAGAAAATAAATAAAAGGGATATACATTGGAAAGGAAGAATATTTGTCTATACTTTATAGACTACATAATTATCAATGAAGATTGTCCATGGAAACTACCAGAAAATCTAAAGCACTAGTAATTGAGTTCACAAAGAATGTAAGGAATGGGAGAGGTCCTCAGGGAAAAACACAAATTCATTTTAATGTGCTCATAGTGAACACAAGATGTGCGGCTTACATTTTGGTCAGCTTGACCCAAGCTGGGGTTAAATAGGAAGAGAAATTTCAATTGAAAAATGTCTCCATATGTTTGGGCCATGGGTAAAGCTATGGAACATTTTATTAATTAGTGATTGATGTGGAGAGCTTAGCCCAGTGAGGTCAGTGCCAGTCTGGGCAGGTGGTCCTGAATCCATGTATCCTATAAAAATAGGCTGAGCAAACTGTGAGGAGCAAGCCAGTAGGTAGCACTATGGCTTCTGATTCCATATTTCTACCTTGTAGATTTTATTGTTGAGAGTTTCATTGTATAGTCCAGGCTGTTCTAGAACAGTAATGACTTTCTTCCAGGTTTCTACCTTGAGTTCCTGCGCTGACTTCCCTCCAGGATAGACTTTAAACTGTAAGCTGAAATAAACTCTTTTCTCTCCAAGTTGTTTTTGGTCACAGTGTTTTGTCACAGCAATTGGAGAAACAAACTAAGAACAAAGAAGTTAGAATTTTAAAACGCAATACACTATTTTTATTTAAAGAAAATGAAATTCTTACTTAACAAACACAGGAACAAAATCTTGAAAAGTTGTAAATGCTGATGAAATAAATCAAATATAACCTAAACACAATGCAGGTGTCAGTTCTCTATTAACTGACTTATATGTTTAAGTCACGTGTTACAAAACTCCCTGACAAGTTTGTTGTAGACACAGTCAAGATTATTCTAGAACTAATAGGGAAAATACATGCTTTTGAATAGCTAAAATAATATTGACAAATAATAGGCCTACTATATAAATAGTCTGCTGTTGGTAGAATGATATGGCATGTATATATGAATGAAACCAATCAGACAACACAGAGTAAAGCATCCAAATATTTTGCTTTGTGGCAAAAATACAAAGGTAAGTCACTGGAGGAAGGAAAAGCTTTTCAATGGTCTTGACGTCATGTTTGTACCTTCTATCGTGGCTTAGTTTTCTTTAACTTTATCTTTTTTCAGGTTTATTTAGTTTGTACCTTTAGCCAAATTCAGGTTATATTCAGCCTGGTGTATTTATTTATTTATTTTTTGTGTGTGGAGCATTGAGGGTGTTTTGCCTGCATGTATATCTGTGTACCACATGCATATAGTATAGAAGAAGACAAAAGAGGATGACAGATCCCCTGGAATTGGAGTCAAAATGTATGTTAGAAGACGTGTGGATTCTGGGAATCAAATCGGGGTCCTCTACACAAGCAGTCACTCATGTTACTGCTCAACTACTTTTCCAGCACCCCTCCAACCTAATTTCTAAAAAAATACTCTTTTAGCCCCACTTCATTTTACCTTTTCAGTCTAAGAATTTGACTTGTTATGTGAGAGGATGCTCAAGCTCAATCCACAGTTTTCTTGGTCTGCTTTTCTCCCTAGGACTCAGCCCATTCAGGCAATTACTTATTTCTGTTGTGATTTTTTTTCAGTTACATCCTTTCCCTATATTATGACATTTATTTAGTTGTTCAGGTTTTCAGTTATTCAGTAATGCTGGAGAGAACCTGATAGTTTAGTGAAGCATTTTTATATCTAACTAATCTCAGTGTTGGTGCTACTTCACGGAGTTTTCTTTTGAAGTTCTGATCTCTTGCTTCTTGGTGTCAAAAGTGATTTTCTGTTGTATCCTCAATGGTTGTCTTTTTGCCTCATATAATTCTGTCACTTCAACAGGCAGCCATTCGGTCTAAGTTTAGCATGTAGGTTTTAGTCAAGGATTTGTGGGATTATTTTTAATGACATGCTAATTTGGGGGGAACTTTTGCAGATTATTTTAAAAGATATGGGCTCAGTCTATAGTCTCAAAGTCATCTTGTATCTCAGCCTCCCAAATGAGCTATGACACCTGCCATGTGGTGTCATTTTAGTCTCCTTACTTCTGGGGCTGCTGGAGTTCCTTATGGTCTCACTTGGTGCTGTCTAAAAGAGATAGAAGGATTTTCTCAAGGATGGTCTGTCAGGTGTCTCTTAATGGAATGAAGGTACTTGGGGAGACTCACTGTCACTGACTTGGAGAAAAGAATTTCATGTCAAAGGGAACAGAGAGACTTCCTGGGGCCTGGTTATTTTTTATGAGATCTCTCTTACTAGTTCTGTTCCAGTAGCTCACTTACTCCTTCTTTGACAAGGAAATTACTCCCTCCCAAGACTCCTTATTCTTAGCAGCCCTCTCCAAGAGCACCCTTGTGGACCTCTGTTTACCTGGATCCCCGAAAGGAACCCCCATTCCAAAAGCAGGCCTCTAAAACAGGAAACCTATAGCCTATGGAATTCAGGAAAGCAGTTATCTCCCCTCACAGGACCTGGGACATGGAGCTTGTAGAAACAATCTGGCTTCTTGCTAAACTTGTAGCCCAAAGGTCGCAAAAACAAAAACCAGGCAATCTGACTTATCTCCCACACTGCAGTTTATTCCCAGAAAAGCAATTTCTGGGCCTGGTAAAGCTGGCCTCTCCCCTCTTCCAACTCTCCACTGCAGAAACTGATTCTCAGACCTTGCAAAGAACACTCTTCTGTATTCTTTGATATTGAACCACAGGATCTGGGCATAGCAACCTCTCAAACCAATAACATCCATTCTCACTGTTCTGATGTCAAACTGAGTCTTTGATTTTCCTCCCCTGACTTACTTCTTAGAGTACCTATCCAGACTTGTATTCATTCTGGGATGCTCTTTTTTCTTATTTGGATTTCAGGAAATTCTGAATTAGGCTCACAATTTTTTTTTTCAGTGTAGAGATGTAAGACCCCTGCCACAGTTTTATTTTTCCAGTCCTGGGGTTTAAACTTGCCTTTTCTTCTTCCTATCTTTCAAAGCTCTCTTTTAGTTGTATCTTGCATGCTCTCCAAGGTTTGGTATTCGTGAGGAGCAAAAAAATTTTATCCATGCTCAAGGTTCAAGGTGATTTGTGATAAAAATACCAAATATATCTTTATTCATAGGGACAGAATGATCTTTTGTACAGTGATCCATATAGATGATCATTACAACAAAACAGAACCTTGATACCTTATGGGATTTGAATTAGATATGTCAAGTAGTGCTATTTGATTATTGAGGCCTTCTTTACATAACTATGCCATTGGAGGTGGCCTTTGAGAAATAAAAGACTCGGCCATTAGAATTCCTTCTCTTTACTTTAAGATTATGGTTCAAGATGTGAGCCTTCAACTTGGTACCCCAGTTATCATACATGCTGTTTCCCCAATGTGATGAAGATGGGACTCTCTTTTCCCACTGAAACTATAAATTGCCTTGACATGGGATTTGTATTTTATCATAACAATGGAAAATTAACTAACACAATGCATAACTTGATCTTTCATGCAAAAATTTACCCAAAATACACGAATTTATACTGATAAATAAGTAACTGATTAGCTACAAAAAAGGATTCTGTGGCCACTCACCAGATCTATAACTTCTGCTTAGTTCTGAGGAGAACATGAGGCAAATCCTAATGCAGAGACAGTCTACAAAACAGCTGACCACAATTTCTTAACAATTTCAAGGTCTTTGAAACTGTCACAGATCACAGTAGACTAAGGAAATCTGAAAACTAAATAAAATATATTATCTTGTATTGGAGGCCTTAGCAGAAAAGGGCACTACTAGAAAAAACAGTGAGACCGCAATAACATCTAGAGTTTAGTTCAAAAAAGGCATAAAGGAATGAAATCCTAAAAGAGGCCCTCAGATCAGCACTATGCTCTGCAAGGAATTTAGCCTCAGTGAATTCTAATTCACTGCTATAAACTCTATTATTGGATACTTACCAGAGAAAACTGTATAATTAGTGTTCTTAAATGACTTCATATATCAAAAGTATTAACTAAAACTACTATAATTTATATTGCTTGGACTAAGTGGAACATTACCACTGACTCCATAAAAAATATTCACCTTGTTTTTAGGGTAGTATCTTATCTCTTTTTCTCAATTTCTCTCTCCCTAGGGAATTTTCTCATTTTGTTTTCATATACTTCTTGTTTTCTCTATTTCCTGTTGTTTGCTCCCTTGGACATTCTTCTCTCCCTTATAACCTTATTTTATTTATTAGATGAGTGACTTCCTCTAGAATTATATAAATAGAGTAATCACCAAAGATTTTTTTAGCCTCTCATTTGTTGCTCTGAACCCAGAATCACATTATCCAGCACTGCTGAGCACAGTGGATATTACTATCTGCAGAGACAACAAAGGGAATCTTGCAAACCACACAATCATATTTCTTTGGCACATACAAAAGATACAAATGGATTTTTGATAAATGGAAAATTACATTTGTCATGGGTTTAAATTTACTAGTCACCTCATGAGGTAAATATATCTGAATGTAAAGGTATCATTTTCCTATTGGTATGTTATATATAGTGATTTTCTTTGTTCTAATTTTTTGAAATAAAATAAACACCTGATTTTGAGAAAGCCATCAGTTTTTCATTATACTGTCCAGAACAGTAATATTTACACACATTTTGCTGGAAGCTGACTAAAATCCTATTTTCCTTATATCCATTTTTACACCTGAGAGAATAAGACTTTAATATATACATATATGTATACTAAAAGTTTTGATTTAGTGCCAATCTAAAAATATGTAACCATAAGGAATGTAAATTTTGGTCATCTGATGGACTACTTCATCATTGCCAAGTACTGCCAAAGAGTTCCAGGAACCAAAGTTTATGATCCTGTTTACAAGTAAAGACCACAGATATTATTAGTGCCTGGTACATAAAAGGCTTTTCACAGTGGTTCAAATGAGAACTTAGTCATCAAATAGCTCTCCTGAAAGAAGTCTTACCAAACAAAAGCAGCAAGGGGAATTGTGTTCAGGACTATACCTACAATGCCAGTACACTCATTAAACAAGGATATATTTTATATGTAAGAAAATCCAAATGAATAACTAGAAAACTTTCAATGTCATATATTTTAGTTTTCAATCTTTTCTCAGCACTGAAGATTAAAACCAGGGCTTCTATGAATGTTAGGTAAGCACTTTACCACTGAGCTATAGTCCAGCCTTTATTGTTAGGCTTTCAGTACAGAATTAGAGAGTGAAATATTAAACAGAACATGTTACCAAAGCAAAGCAATAGTGATTTAAAATTAGGACAATTTTAAAACTGACAAATTGAATTGGTGAAAATAGCAATGGGACATAATGATCCATCATTTTCAAGGTACAAACAATAACTTCAACAATAGGGATGAAACATTTAGCCACACTTGTCTAATTTAATCAAAACCAACATTATTTTGAGGAAAAAACTCTTGATAGTGAGTTAATATTTTTAATATATATTTTGTGGCTTTGTTTGTAGTATACAATATTTTAGTTATTTAGTTTCAAAGCATCTCCAATGATGAATAAAATGAAAGATATAACAAGGAATATAAGATATCTTAGAACTCTGGGGAGATTAAGAAATTCAAAGGAGAGATAAACCCCAAAGTACAATGAGCATAGCAAGGGAGAGACAACATGCTAAACTAGACAGAGAATAGAGTTCAACAGAGTAAGAACTAAGCGATCAGTGACAGGAGATTAATACATTATCATTATATACAGAAGAAGGGAGTAATGGAAGCATAGAACCAGGGAAGAAAGATGTCATAACAATATAGGCATGAGTGAAGGAGATCTGACCAACCCAACATAGTGAAAAAGCCTATAGAGAGAAAGGCAGTTTGAAATCAAATAAAGCCTGTGATAATCTTCTATACTCTCCTAGTTGCTTATCCAATACCAGGCTGTTAGCCCCATTATTATATACATATAGATAACATTATATGGTCTGAATATATAGTATTTATGTGTTTGGGTGTGTGTGTGTGTATGTGTGTGTGTGTGTGTGTGTGTGTGTGTGTGTGTGTAAACAATTAAAGAAAAGAAGATAACATGAACTTGAGGAATGGGGATAGATAAGATTGGGAGAAGAAAATGGAAGGGAAAATGATATAATTATATTTTATTTCAATTTTAAATTTTTTTATTAATTTATTCTTGTTACATCTCAATGGTTATCCCATCCCTTGTATCCTCCCATTCTTCCCTCCCTCCCATTATTTTTTATAATTTATTCACTTTACATCTCAATTGGAGCACCCTTGTCTCCTCCCAGTCCCATCCCTTTCCCTCATACTCCCTCTCCTGCTCTTCTAGTCCTCAGAAAGGGAGAGCCCTCCCCATGTATCATCTGACCCCAGCCTATCAGGGCTCATCTGGACTTCCAGCATCCTCTTCCTCTGTGGCCTGGAAGTCTGCCCCGAAAGGCTGAAGTGATCAACAAGCAGCCAAGAGAGTTCATGTCAGAGACAGCTCCCGATATTATGGGACCCCTATGGATACTGAACTGCCTATCAACTACATCTGAGCAAGGGGCTGTAGGTATTCTCCGTGCCTTGTCCTCCCTTAGTGTTATTTCAACTTTTAAAAATCAAATAAAGAATAACATAGAGATTGAGCCATGAACATAATGTCTCAGGAAACATAATTTTTTAAATTAATTATTGGACTTTTTTCTGTTTCCATAGAGGAAAAGAGTCATCTTGGAGGTACAGTCAAGAACCCAGTAGTAAAATGCTAGGGATTTCATCATAAATCTGATATCTTCCTACTGAAGTTCATATTTTTTCTTGTGATATTAGTCATTTCTTCAAAAACAAAGCAGTTTAGCTGAGAAGGTGGGTTTCGAATGCCATTTTCCTCACTCGGCCAGTACTGGAACTGGTAAAGTGTAAAATCTAGAAAGGAGACCAAGAAATAGTAATATTAGGTGAAAAGGAAGACCGTGAAGAGGTCAAAAGGACACATGGGATATGAAAGAGGAAAAGAGTGAGAGGCAGGGATACAGAAGAGGAACAAAGGAAGCAGAGTGTGGAGCATATGGAGCTAGAAAGACAACACACACAAACACACACACACACACACACACACACACACACACCCTTTCTTCAAATATGTCCTAATGGTATCTAACATGTTCTATTTTGATTTTAAGAGTATAAAATATTTCCAAAAATGACTTTTCCACACCTCCACCAGCCACTCTGTTAGAGAAGCCCAGCTTCTTTGGGGTGTTTAGTTTCTCTTGTTGTGCCAACAGTACACTTACTGTTGTTGATTAAAAGGCTTCTGATCTTACGTAGATGATGGGAAAAGAAAATGTGAAAGCAGAGATTGTAAGGTTCCTTCACATCACTCATTTTCTTTTTTATTAAATATAATTTTTATTTTTTACATATGCATTTATATTATTACACAAATGTACAATAAACGACCTACAGCAAAAAGAACCATGACACAATCAGGAATTCTATAAATGTTACATTGTTAGTGTTTTGGCTATTTGTATTCGGCAGCCTTGAAGAAAACATCTTTCCTATCTTGGTGCATCTAAAATTCTGAATGTAAATCCATTTCTCATCATTATCAACTTAAAACATCTATCTAAAGCAGGGTGTGGTGGCGCACGCCTTTAATCCCAGCACTCGGGAGACAGAGGCAGGCGGATCGCTGTGAGTTCGAGGCCAGCCGGGTCTACAAAGTGAGTCCAGGATGGCCAAGGCTATACAGAGAAACCTTGTCTCGAAAAACAAAACAAAACAAAAAAACAACATCTATCTAGACCTAAAAACATTTTAATCCCTAAACACCTAGGCTTAATTATACAACTAAACTATCTGGTATTCAACCCCATCAGAAACTTGAGAAGGAATAAAAATAATTACCTGAGTATACCAGGAGTGAAGGTTAGCGGCTTCCCAAATGAGAAGATGGCAGAGACAGTTTGCTACCTGAGCCATCACCCAAAACTCTCTATAATGTTGGAGCATCATCTCAGCCTTCTGGCCCAATATATCTGACAGACATATTTGTGAGACAGGAACTATTGAGGAACTGCTTACCCTGTCTTGGCAGAGTTTGGCAGTCGGCTCTCCCTATATGCAAGTTTGCCCATTTTTAGGCAAATTTCTGTCTTTAGTAGAAATAAGGACATTTTGCCCAGTGGCCACTTAGGACATGCACTCTGGCCACCGAACTTTGATCACTTCCTCCTAGTAGGGCGGCCTTGCTAGGCTACAGTGGAAGAGGTTACAGGTAATACAGATTAAACTTGATAGGTTGAGGTCAGCCATTAGGGGAGGAAGGCTCCCCTTTCTGAGGACTAAAGGAGAGAGAGATAGGGGATCAGGAGAGGATGAGGGAGAGGGATACATTCAGGATGTGAAGAATTTAAACTGCAGAAAAAGCAGATAAGTTATATTGCTAATCCCACTATATGAAAATAGCTCTTGGGACTGGCTGAGACATGAATGTCTAGGCATAGACAATGCTTCTTGTTGGCTACAGAACCCCTATGAATTACTATTAGATGCCATTCTTCATATGGCATGAATGAAGATTTACAGATGTCTTTTTCCTGTTCATACAAGGAGCATAAAACCAGCCTTAATTGTTCTGTGTGTCACGTACACCTCATACATAATTTTAGTACTGTATAATGCTTGTGAGAAACCATATGTTTTCAGAACAAAAGAACTGGACACTGACATTGAATCAGACCTGATAACATCCATTCCTCTCAGCATGCTGGACACTGACATCATTTTTTTTACAAGTTTGAATAGCACTTTAGAAGCCACCAAGGTAGATGATCTTCAGTGGACTCCAAGACCCACATACTTATACTATCGATGATGCCTATATATGGGTTCTGATCGATATGGTAACCTTTTTTCAGCTTTGTAATTACTTTCAACAAAAGATCTGGAATGTCTATTTTAGTGTTAGCATTGTGTCTGAGTATGGTGACCAAGACAACTATGATATAGGATGTTCTTTGTTTAGGGAAAAAAATCATTTTGGCATCTCTTCAAAGTTTACTATTTTTCTTGGCACTCTGGATTTTGCTCTATACTCAGTTTATGGCACTGGAAAGAAAAGCTCTATTTTCACTTACTTCAAGGCAACTGATCCATGAATACGCTCTCTCTAGCTACCTCCTGATAAATACTTGTTCTCTTCTATTTCCTGAGTTATTTCTGTCTCTGAATTCTGACCCTGAATAAGCAGACAGATAATTGAGATTAAGAATAGACTCGAATCTTTAGGATGCTTTAGAGAAGACAGCAACCAATGTGGAAAGCTGAGACTGGGCAAAACCAATTAGATGTATAAGATGGTGTTTTCAGAAGAATCTTAAATAAGTCCAAATGTCAAATTCATTTTTTGCAAAGGGCTAAAATGTGTGTGTGTATGTGTGTGTGTGTGTGTGTGTGTGTGTGTGTGTGTGTGTGTGTGTTTCATTTCTTTGACCAAAATAAGGGACAGAATCAATTTCAAGAAGGAAACATTGTCGTGTCTTGCAGTTTTATACAATTCAGTGCATGGTCACTTGACCCCATGTGCTTAGGCAAAGCTTAGGCAAAGGGACTTTACTTTTTGATGGACCAGAAGCAGAGAAAATGAGAATACATGAAAACTGCAGGACAATGTATACTTTTCCCCAAGGAAAATCCCACTAATTTTTTTCAGATCCCTCAGGATTTAATTGTTTCTGTAATTACCACTACCAGCACACCCAGAGGTATGAATTACTAGTCACACAAGTATTTTTGTTGCTGTTTTGTTTTATTTTGTTTTGTTTTGTTTTGTTTTGTTTTGAGACAGGATTTTATTATGAAGCCCTGGATGGCCTAGAGCTTGCTATGTAGACTAGTCTGGCCTTGAACTCACAGAGATTTATCTGTCTACCTCCAGGCTTCTGGGTTTAACATGTATGCCACCTCAACTGGCTCTTCCCATGAATTACTTCAAATAATTAAGGTGATAGTAAAACTTAACCATCAGACTTTTGGACCTTTTTATGGAAATGATAACTGTGAGGGTTATATAAGATAATGTACAAAAAGCTTGCAGCATGGGACATAGCACCAACTAGACAGTAGAAAACAACGTTACTGTACACTGGAAATATCTGTGGTTACAGTCCAATTCTGAGACATCTGGATAGAAAATAACTTCAGAATTAACATACTACTAAAGAAGTTACAATTAAATAGTGCAACTATGTTCTTCCACATGTAACTACCTCTCACAAGAGGAAGAAAGTCACTTCTAGCTCTTTTCTCAGTATTTACTTTCACACTTCTGAAAATCATACTCTACTGCTCATTGTTCCTTTTCTCATGTTAAACATCATCTGTCAGGTTCTTGTGATAGAAACTTGTTATTTAACATTCGTACACTGCCCTGTGGCTGTGGTTCATATTCGAAATGTCCTTCAAAAGTCCAGGTGTTTAACTTAAGGATTGGTTTCAAGGGTGGTATTTATGAGGAGTCAGTAGAATCTTCAGGACATGGAAACTGTGGGAGTCTCTATGTCATTGGGAGCGTGCTAGTGAAGGGAGTTGTGAGTCCCTCATGTCTTCCTCTATCTTCTTTTCTTCTTCAACATGAGGTAAGAAGTTATGATCTTCCATGTGCTCTCAACACAATATGCTGTATTGGTATAAACTCAAAGCAATGAGATATTTAAACATGCATTGTACCCTCTAAAACTATGAGCCCAAATAAACTTTTCTCTTTAAAAGTTAATTGTATCAAGTACTGTCTTGATGAAAAGCTGATCAACACATTCAAACTAAGGTCCCATTTCATACCTCTCTTTATTCTTCTAATACAATGATGTCACAGCTTGGACAAATGCACATAAGCTCTGTTATAAATATATACTATTCAGAGTTTAATTGCCTTTCCTTTCTCACATAACCTTATTTTCCTCAGGAAGCAATATAATTACTGCATTTCTTCAGTTTCTCAGTGTTCTACTCACCTATTAATAATGTTTTCCATACTCATCAATAAAACTGAAACTCTTCTCTGCTGAGTGAAACATGTATTCAAGCAATGGTAGAAAGAAAAAAAAGCACCTGAAGTATCTATCCTCCAAATTAAACTTTGATTGTGTGCCTTTCAAGCATGCTGTCTTGCTGTCATCTTAAGCTGCTGCTCCATGACCCTGGACTCATTTTTATGTACCACCATGATTTTCGCTTCATTCTCACTTTATTTTCTTAGTTGGTTTAGGCACACCTTCCAGGTATTTTATTTCTTTTTAAGAAGTTATATATTATTTTAATTGACTCATGATTACTGTAGAACCGTTTGAAGAACAGTGTGTTATTTCAATACACGTAAGCATTATGTATTGATAAAGATCATAGTAATTAGCATAACTGACCCCTCATACATTCTATTCCTTGTACAGAAACAATCAAACCCCTGTCTGCTAGCTTTTTGGAAACATGCAATATGGTATTTTATTGTTAAAAAATTGATCTTTCTTTGTAATAGAACACCTGAACTTATCCCCCTCTATAAACATAATTTTGTACATATAGACTAATTTCTGTCTGTCCCCATCTACCCATTCTGCTTCTGCTACTATTCTCTGCATATATGATACTGGGTTTTTAAGGTTATGAGGAAATTAAATAGTGTTTAATGTCTTCTAGGTTCATTAATGTTATTAAAATGACAAGATTTAACTTTTTATTGCTAATTAATATCATCAGAGTCAGGTGTGTTGTGCATTTTGCAGCATACCAATCCAAGTTATTTTGGTGAAATTTGTACATTCCTACTTTTCAATATCTATAGTATTTTTTACCATTCACCTTTCATTGTGGCTGTTAAATAAGTGCACATGTTTACTCCATGTCATTATTAGTCACTTTAGGGCAAAGAGAAGCTCTCATTCATCCTCATAACTCCTATAACATCTACCACAGTTTTTCTCAAATAATACGGACTCAATAAATTCCATAAGTGGAATTAGAAGACAAGAATACCACAGTACAACTTCTCCCCTTCTCCAACTAGAAGTGAATGGTCTACACTGTTATCATATAATGTTAGGAAGTCATATGGAAATGATCGGAGTTACGTAATCCACTTACAGAGAAAGAGAAAAAGTGGCTTGTGATACTCCTACTCATACTTTTTCTTAATTTTGACTGTTGGGAACATTTATTTTTACAAAATGTATTTTTCTACCTGTATAGATGAAATTACAGGCTTAGCTTCTTCTCAATGTTGTACCATTTGAATCAACAGACAGAAATTGTTAACTATTTTACAAAGTTTTGCTTGGAAAAAATAGAGATGAAAAAGGCTTTTTACATAGTTCTAATTGAGGTAATTTGCAGATAAAAGAATGTGAAAATCTCTTTGCTATGCAATGTATAGCTGTCTCCATTTGCTGAAAACTTTCCTACTAAATACAACTTTATAAGATGTGTTACACTACATGGTTAGATATTGCTTATCATAGCAGTGGGTTACTGAAAATAATCCCCAGTGCCAGGTATGGGATACCTTTGTAGAAGCTGTTTGTCAGGGAGAACCTATAAACCCCTAAAACAGTACAGGCTCTTGTCAGTCCTCTTGGTTTCCCAACAAGAACTAGAAAATGAGACCCTATTCCTGAACATCCCAAACAACTAGGTTGCAAGACAAAAAGGAAGCAATCTGGAACAGAGCTCAAAACTTCATCTCTGTTGCCTAGCTTTCTAAGTGTTGTAAAGTATAATGCAGATAGCTGGAGAATAAAAATCATCAATGATCTTGCCCATCTATGAAATTTGTGAATGACAAAGCTAACCAGTTAGACAGGATATGCCCATCAGCGCAACTGTTATGGGGCAAACAACCATCCTCTGATTGGCTTTTGAGGTCTGGCTCCACAGGAGGGAATCCATGCCTGGTACTGTAAACCAGGTCAACCACCCATATTTGGGGAGATGGCTTAAAAAATGAACTTATTGCTCTTGTCTAACTAAATTGACAAAGCATTAGCCTGCCTCAAAATATCTGTGTTTATGCCCACAGAAAAATGTATTCTTAGTTTTAATCAGACAAATTTTCTTTGCAGCAAACTATTGTAATCCAGAGATTTATGACTGCTCAAGATGCTGAGAATAAGGGATTACTGGGGGCCAAATTTGTTTATTTATTTATTTATTTTTATTTTTTTTTCAAATTTATTTTTTTAATTTTATTAATTTATTCATATTACAACTCAATTGTTATCCATCACTTTTATCGTCCCATTCCTCCCGCCCTCCCGCTTTCACCTTATTCTCCTCCCCTAGGTCTATGACCGAGGGGGACCTCCTCTCCCACTATATGGTCATAGGCTATCAAGTCTCATCTTGGTAGCCTGCTTATTCTTTCTTTGAGTGCCATCAGGCCTCCCCACCAAGGGGAGGTGGTCAAATATGGAGCACCAGAGTTTATGTCAAAGTCAGTCCCCGCTCTCCACACAACTGTGGAGAATGTCCTGTCCATTGGGTAGATCAGAGTAGGGATTCAATGTTTACTATTGTATTGTCTTTAGTTAGTCCAACAGTTTGAGCAGACCCCCCTGGGTCATGATCATGATGTTCTTCTTGTAGGTTTCTAGGACCCTTTGGGTCCTTCTATTTCCCCATCTCCTATATTTCTCTTACCTAGAGTCTAAGTAGGTTGTCCTCACATCTACTCTAATCTCCTGGTAAGTGAAGACTTTTGTGGGACATGCCATTTGGGCTAGTGCCCAATTATAAGTGAGTATATACCATGTGAGACTTTCTGCTTCTGGGTTAACTCATTCATTATGATCACCTCTAGTCCCATCCATTTGTCCACAAATTTCTGAATTTCCTTGTTTTTAATAGTTGAGTAGTGTTCCATAGTATAAATGTACAACAGTTTCTTTATCCATTCTTCAAGGGACTGGGAAAAGATCTTCACCAACTCTACTTCTGAAAAAGTCTAATACCCAAAATACATAAAGAACTCGAGAAATTAAACACCACCAAACCAAATAACCCAATTGAGAAATGGGCTCAGAACTAAACAGAGAATTCTCAACAGAGGAATATCAAATGGCTGTGAAACACTTAAAGAAATGCTCAACATCTTTAGTCATCAGAGAAATGCAAATCAAAATGACTCTGAGATTCCATCTTACACCCATTAGAATGGCTAAGATCAAAAATTCAAGTGACACCGCATGTTGGCGAGGATGTGGAGAGAGAGGAACACTTCTTCATTGCTGGTGGGAATGCAAACTTGTACAATCACTTTGGAAATCTATCTGGTGCTTTCTCAGAAAACTGGCAATCAGGCTTCCAAGAGACCCAGCTATTCCACTCCTTGTTATATACCCAGAAGATGCTCCACCACACAAGGACATATGCTCAGTCATGTTTCATAGCAGCCTTATTCATAATAGCCAGAACCTGGAAACAGCCTAAATGCCCCCTCAGAGGGCCCAAATTTAAACAAAGCATCATACCTACTGTAATATGTCTCAAGGAACACTGTTAAAGAGGAAGTGAGAAGAATTTAAGAGCTGTCACATAAGAAGTACATGGTGAAGTGTCATTCTTTAGCCATGACACAGACATCGAAAGTTACATTACAGTACCTATGGCTGTTTCATGTACCTACACAAGATTTGCTGTAACAACAATCAATCATGGATAGGGGAAAGGCTCATGAGGCTAAGGCTATACCCTTTATTGCTGAATTACTTGCTCTTAACAGACCTGAAAGGCAGGTACTCTTTGCCTATTATTGCAAAGTCAAGATCACACAGACAATCTTGTTCAAATCTAGTGAACCACAAAACAAAATATATACAAAGAAAAAAAAAATAACTCAAGGGAAAGAGAGAGTAGACAAGGGTGAGAGGTAAATAAAAGGTGATGTAAGTGAGAGTTAGTTTGCCTTTGAAATTGTCCAGTACAATTTCAATTTTTAAACCTTGTGACATGAGACAATTATGTTCAGTGTATCAATGAGCCTCCTAATTAGTAACTAGTGTACACAGCTGAAGAGTAAAACAGAAAATCAAAGGGGTGAATTAATCACTCATCTAGCTTTTGTCTTGAGATAAGCGTCGCTGAGCAAAGCAACTTGAGGTTTCAATGTCCAAGCTTCATAGACACAAAAAGTACAAGGCAATGATCTGAGCATTCTTAGAGCAGAGAACACTAGACCACCATAGGATAGTGCTGAAACTAAACAGACAATACTTTCAAAATAAGAGGAATTAGATACCTCTTCCCCCAGGATAGTAAAACAAAATGTTCATATTAAAATTTTGTGATAAATGGAGGAAGAAAAATCTTAAGAGTATATTTAAAGGGTTTGAAGAGATGTTTCCATAGTTATGAACACTTACTGCTCTTTCAGAAGACCTGTGTTCAGTTTCCATAACCTCCAAGTTGGTTTGCAACCACCTGTAACTGAGTTTCAGAGGATTCAATGTTCTCTTCTGACTCCCTCTGTCACTAAACGAATGTATTGTCCACATACACACTCAGGTATACATACATATATTTATAGAACAAAACATTTCTTTTTAAAAGGGGAATCTATGTACAAATAAATAATTCTTTATGTGAGATTATAGTTGAAATTCTTGAAATCTATGTGATCTAAGAAAATTTATGGCTATTTATTTAAATTGATGCTAGAATAAAAAAAAATGTTCCAAATAGTTTATAGAACTAAATGCCTGTCTTTTTTAATTCATATATTCACTTTACATCCCAATCATAGCCCCATCCCTCCTCTCCTCCAAGTCCTTCCCTCCCACCTTCTTCCCCCTATTCTCCTTCTCCTTGTCCTCAGAAAAGGGATAACCCCAACAACTCACTAGAGTACATCGAGTACATCGTTGCACCAAGACTGAGCTTATCTACATCCACTGAGGCCAGGCAAGGCAGCTGGGTTACAGCAAAGTGATCCAAAGCAGAAAACAAAGTCCAGGCCTTAGACAGCACCCTCTCAACCTCCTAGGGGACCCCATGAAGATCACACTGCCTATCAGTTACATATGTGTAGTGGGCTTACGTCCAGTCCATGCATGCGCTTTGGTTGATGCTTCAGTCACTGTAAGTTCCCATTGGTCTATGTTAGTTGACTCTGTTGGTCTTCTGGCAGCTCTCTTGTCCCCTCCAGGTCCTTCTATCCTTCCCTCCCACTCTTCCACAGGACTCCCTGAACTCTGCCTAATGCTTGCCTGTGAGTCTCAGCATCTGTAAACATAGCAGAGTATTGCTAATGGTGTCAAGGATTGGCTTTCTCCCATCAAGTGAGTCTCGGGGTGGGCCAGGCATTGGTTGGACATTCCCTCAGTCTGTACTCTATCTTTATCTCTGGACATCTTATAGGCAGGGTAAATTTTGTTCAAAGCTTTTGTGGGGGGTTTGGCATGCCCCTCCCACCACTGTAAGTCCTGCCTGGCTAGAATGTTGCCTCCTTAAATCTCCATGTCCCCTGCTGTTAGGAGGCTCAGCTGTATCCTCCCTGTAGCCTACCCTATTGCAAGTCTCCAGTTTGTCTCAGTGATGCCCCTGCCTTCGGTTTCCTTTTCTCTCAGGCTCAAGTGTTTTAATCTTTACTTCAAAGAAATATCTTAGAACACATTTCTCAGACTATGAGCTCATCATCAAAGGGAGTAAATCATCAAACATGAGAAACACAAAGTGATAGCATTATCCAGAACACACAGTGACGCTCAATGTCATGCAGATATTATGTCATTAGGTACATAGTTGATCTCCTAAATATGTTGATACATTTAAAATTATGGAAGAATGGGTTAAAATGTAAAAATAAACTATGAAAATAAATAAATAGATATGAAAAAGTACATCATGTGAAGGTTCAGAAAAATATAGCTAAAATAAAAGACTCAATGAATAAGTTTAACAGTTGAATAGGAACTAGCATATACAAAACCATAAACTTGAATGTTGAAAAGTTGTTAATATCTTATTAAAACTAATTCAAGGAAGAATTTTGACTTAAAGGTTTACATTCGGGGCAAAATTTTAATTTCTATTTGTTTAAGGCAGAATTTCAACCTTTAAATGTTTAAATTCAGGGACAAATTTTTAAATTCTATTTGTTTAATCTCTAAGAATTTCATACATGAGCTCATATATGAATACAATGGAATTTGAGCACATTTAATTCTCATTTCTCATTTCCAACTCCTTCCTTGTCACCCCCACATCCCCTTCTCAACTTCTTCTCTTTTCCCTTCCAATTCCTTCTCCCCTTTCTTCTTCTTCTTCTTCTTCTTCTTCTTCTTCTTCTTCTTCTTCTTCTTCTTCTTCTTCTTCTTCTTCTTCTTCTTCTTCTCCTTCTTCTTCCTTCTTCTCATTGAATACAATTAATGGTGCTCATGTCTATAGAGGTGTGCATGAACAACATGTCAAGGATCACATTCCTGAGGAAAACTGACACTCTATCCCTTAGCAGTTGACAACTTTCCAGAAGGAGTCAATATTTTCATTAAAATCTTTAGCCATCATTATAATACTTTATTATATAACTTCCAACAAACATGGAATATAAAAATAAGTTGTGCCTTTAGACAATCTTTTATGACATTAAGCAATAAAGTTAGAAATCTGAGTGATCAGCATAATTTTTTAAATCCAGATGTCTTTAAAATTAACATATACTACAGCTGGAAGGATGTCTCAGTAATTCAGAGTATTTGCTGTTCTTAAAGTTTGGGTTCCCAGATCCTACATGGTGGCTCACAAATACCCACAACTTCAGTTCCAGAGGACCTAGATGTCTCCTTTTAGCATCCATGCTCAGCACAATGTGCATTTAAACATATACAGGCAAAACAGTCACACATAAAATATCTGTTTAAATATACATTACTTGCGGAGATCAGTGAGAACCTAAAAATAGAAATTAGGAACTATTTATAAGATAAGAAGAGTAATGGAAGCTTAAAATTATGTAGGATGCAGCTATAGCAGAATTCAGAGTGTGATTTATAAGTTTTAAATATTTAAATTAATCTGTGGACATAATATAATTTAATGAAATCCAATGAGACATACATATATATGAAAATTTACAAGTTCATTCTAAAATATGTGTAATATTTTATATTTTCAAGAATATTTATGATTTTTGAAGAATGTAAGAATCTTGTCTTACCTAAAATTAAGAGTTATAAAGGTATACGCATTATTGAGACAATGAAGTATTGACCTATATTTTAATAAATTGAGCAATGGAACAAAATAGGAGTCCAAGAAGCCTTTGATTTAATATATGGTAACTTGATATAAGACAAGGATTTTATTGAAAATTAGTACAGAAAGCAGAAACTCTCCAAGAAATCATGACATGACAATTGATGCACACACACATTAGGGCACATATGAATGACTGGCCTTTTAGTGAACGTTATTTGAAGTAGCACAAAGCTAGAATGCCCATATCAGTACAATTACTGGAAAAATAACATTATGGAGTATTAATACTGTGGAATAGTTAGTGATGTATATGAAAACCAGCTATATATAGCATTGTATATGAATTCCGGGAACACAATGCTTTTCAAAATAAAAAATGGAGAAGAATGTACACATTTTGTTCAAATGTCATAAATTATGTAAAAATTTGACTATTTTCTTTTTAGTGATATATATACCTATGTTGCTTATTACTTAAAAAAACAATGTTACCTCTGATGAAGGCTAATCTGGCTAATAATTGTCATACATATAACTTTTCATACATTAGTGGAAGATGTCTCCACTTACTGTTTTTATCTTACACATATTTATTAAACATTTTTCTGTTCCTTCTCAGGACCAGGTACATTTTAAAAAAGAGGAGTTAATGAATGCAGATATGGTTTCTTGTTTATAAAAATGAGCTACCTGCATAGGCATTGCAGCTACATTCAAATGGTGCATAGTAAAATAAATCCTCAGCCCATTGTTCCCAGGTTTCAAAACTTTTGAATAAAAGGTGAAAGAGTTATAAGATCTGAAGAAGACACACAGAGGAAGGGGATTTAGGCTATCCTGATGAGTCCTGGCTGTCACCAGGCAGTTGAAGTAGGAGGGCCCCCCATCAGAGGTCTAAGGGAGTGAAATAGGCAGAAGAAGGAGGAAGGGTGGGAATGGGAAGATAAGAGGGAGGGGATAACACTTGGGATGTAAAGTGAATAAATTATAATAAATAAAATATATATGTAAATAAAATCTTGTGAGTAAAGTCGGCAGAAGGAGTTGTTTCCCCACACTTACCTGAGAAAATGCAAAATCTGCCACGGAAGGTAATTTCTCTACTATTATTCAGAAGGTCAAGGTGACTTAAAGAAATCAGCATGTACTCAACCATAATTTTTCGGTTAGAATCATAGTTTAGGAAGTAAAAACTGGTCCATTACTAAGATTCTACAGATTCAAAGCAGGAAGTGGTCAACATCTTTAAAAAGCACATTTTGAGTGGCTGAAATGTATGAACTTTTGAAATGTTGCACTTCCTCAAACTCTGTTTTTTTTTCTTTACTGTAGCAAGTTCTTATTGTCACATATTCTCTCTGTAACTTAATATAACTTCATGTGTTAAAGAATGTTGAGATAGAAAAATTAATTGCTTGAATGTTGACAATGTTAAAGTCAGTAAGAGAAAGTAGGAAAATGTGCATTTACAATTGAATAATTAATATTAACAAATCTCCTTTTCACACTGTGCCTTAATAGGAAATTCAATTCCTTATTGAAAAATTGGCTATAAAAGGAGAAAAAAATGTGTTGCATCCAAATGTTTGAATCAGAACAGTATTACCTCCACAAATCTGAGGTATAATCTGAAGGTTTGGGCTTTTAAATTACCGTAGTCCTTTTAAATTTTTTATTTCATTTATAATCTCTCTGTGTCTCTTTCTCTGTCTCTGTCTCTCTGTCTTTGTCTCTGTCTGTCTGTCTGTCTGTCTGTCTGTCTGTGTGTGTGTGTGTGTGTGTGTGTGTTTGTGTGTGTATGCCACAGCAAATCCATGGAGATCAGAGGAAAATTTGTACCTTGCTGGAGTCATTACTCTACTGCTATGCAAGTATGTTGGATTGAAGTCAGATTATCAGGCTTGGTGGCAGTTGTACTTAACCACTGAGCCACCTTGTCATTCTTAAATTAATAGATTCCTTTTAAAATGCATATGCTTTATTTTTACTTAATTATTTTACCATTGTCTCAACAATCTTTTCTACTATTTTGAAATATATGACTTACTTGGTTTAGTAATAAATCTGTTCTTTGAAGATTCAATGTTCTTATGCCTGTTAGTCATCCCTACCCCATATGTAGCTTATCCTAACCCTCTCCACTTTCTGATGACCATTCTTCTTTTTTATTCTTAAGTTTTTGTACACTTTAGAGTAATTATTATTATTATATCTCATATGAATGATTTTCAATGCAAACTAAAATCTACCACCAATTTAATTCACAAGACTAAATTTCAAGATCTTCGTTTTACCTTATTTTCTTTTTTCCTTTATAAAACATTATTTATTTATTTATTTATTTATTTATTTATTTATTTATTTATACTTCTCTCATAAAGTAATCCTTACCACAACTTCCCCTCTTTCTCTTCTTCCCAGTCTCCCCTCTATTTCCTCTCTCCCCTGGATCCACTGTTTCTCCTTTTTTTTTTTTTCAGAAAAAAAATCAGGCCTCCCAATGATATCAACCAAACACACCATAACAAGATGAAATAAGACAGGGCATAACTCTCATATCAAGGCTGAATAAGGGAACCCAGTAGAAGGAAAAGGTTCCCAAGAGCAGGCAATAAAGCCAGAGACACCCTTATTCCAACTGTTAGATGTCAATAAAAACCAAGCTAAACAACAATAGCATGTATACAAAGGACCTAGCTCAAACCCATGCAAGCCCTGTGACTGCCTTTTATGTCTCTGTTAGCCCTTTGAGAAGCGCTTAGTTTATTATGTGGGCCATGTTCTCCTGGTTTCTCAGACTCTATGGCTCCTAGAATCCATTCCTCCTCTTCTGCAGGGTTCCCCAAACTCTGTCTAATGTCTGGCTGTGGGTCTCTGTATCTGTCCCCATCAGCTGCTGGAGAAAGCCTCTATGATGATGAATGGGTGAGGTACCTTTCTAGGAGTGTAGCAGAATTCCATTTGGAATAATCTCATTGATTTTTCTTGTCAGTCATGTTTGACTCTACCCTAGGTCTCCGAGTAATTTAAATCAAATTTTAAATGTAAATATATTTTGATTATATTATTTTCCTCCCCCAAGTCCTTTCAGATCCTCCTTCCCTTCTTACCCAACCAGTTTTAGTTTTTTCTCCAAAATACCAAATACAACAATAAACCTCCCAAATACCAAGGAAAAACTAACAAAACACTACCCCCAAACAAACAAAACAAAAACACTGTGCTGACTAGTTTTATGTCAACTTGATACAAACTTCTAACTATCTGAAAGGAAGGAAATTCAATTGAGAAAATGCCCTTAAGATTTGGCTATAGGCAAGCTTGAAGGGCATTTTCTTAATTTGTGATTGATGGGGGAAGGACTGGCACATTTTGGGTGGTATCACCCTTGAGTTGGTTGTCCTAGGTGCTATAATAAAGCAGGGTGAGCAGGACATAATGAGCAAGCCAGTAAGCAGCACCCTCCATGACTTCCACATCAGCTCCACCTTCCAGGTTCCTGCTCTGTTTTGAATTCCTGTCTTTTCTTCCTCTAGTAATGAACAGTGATGAGAAAGCATAAGCCAAATAAACCCTTTCCTCCCCAAAATTGCTTTTTGTCATGGCGTTTTATCAGAGCAATAGAAACTCTAAGACAAACACGGACTGCAACCAAAGAAAAGCAAGGCAAAACAAACAAACAAACAAAACACAAACAAAAAAAAAAAAACAAAAAAACAACCTTTTGAGTCCATTATATGTTGATCAACTACACATGAACATGAAGCCTACCCTGGAGTGGTTGATATACCCAGTGTCACTCCTTTTGAGAAAATTGATTTTCCTTCTGCCTGCAAGTAAAATATAAGTGACAGTTCTGTTGCTAACCTTTACCTTAGGGACTAGGCTTTCTATCTATCTATCTATCTATCTATCTATCTATCTATCTATCTATCT
>OU015760.1:11593630-11612654 GCA_907169655.1 Acomys percivali | reverse complement strand
CTATCTATCTATCTATCTATCTATCTATCTATCTATCTATCTATCTACCTACTTACCTATCTATCCATACACCCATTTAGCCATCTTTATTTATTTATTTAAAATTAATAAAATAAAAGTTATCACATTGCAGTTGGGCAAAACAAAACAACAGAAAGAAAAGAACTCAAGAATCAGAAACTCACTTATGAGCACACTCAGGAATCCTATAAAAGCACTAAACTGCAAGCCATAATATATAGGAAGAGGACCTGGTATAGACCCTTGCAGGCTCTTATGTATGTTGTTTCTGACTCCATGAGTTCATAAGTGTCTTTCTAATGTTGATTTAGAGAACATTGTTTTCTTGGTGTCCACCATCCCATCTGTTTCTTAAGTTCTTTCCAATTTCTCTTCCAAGGGAATCTTTGAGCTTTGAGGGGGTATATTGGATGCAGACTTCCCATTTAGAGCTGAGTTCACCAAGGTCTCTTTCTTTCTGCATAATGTCTAGCTAGAGACTCGTTGTTTGCTACTATATTCTGCAGGAAGATGGTTCTCTGATGATGGCTGAGCAAGGCACTGATCTATGAGTACAGCAGAGTATTAGGAGACATTTTATCACTACATAATTTTCATTTTTTAGATGAGTATTATTTGGTTTTATTATAAGTCCCTGGGCAATCTAGTCTCAGGTTCTTGGTTACTGAAATAGTGTGAGAAATAGTTTCCATTTTCTGGAGTGGGAAGTAACTGGTTGGTTACTTTCATGAGCTTTGTGCCATGATTTCCCTATAATAATTTGCAGGTAGTACACTATTGTAGATAAAAGGTTTGTAGCTAGCTTGGTGTTCAACTTTTTCTCTTGACAGCATGCATGATACCTTCTTGTACCAAAGATGCTTATGTATGAGTGAAGACTCTATGTAGGCACCATCTCAACATCTTTAAGGTCTTATTGTCAGTTTGTGAAGAACAATCTATAATCTTGACAACACTATGGGTTATTTTGGATTCCCATGGGCCCCTGTTGGCCAAAAACTCAATTAGATGTAATACAGTCCCGGTACTGGAACCTTCCTTTGGTGACAAGAGATGGCCTGTAGGGACTCTGTCTATCCCATTTGATGATTTCATTTAGATCTGCTTCATATACTTATATATTTTAGAAAGTTTCTACTGTGTTAAGTTTTCATAATACCCATCAAATGCTCCTTAATTTTAGCTGACTCTCCTTCTATTCCTAGATACAACATCCTCTTATCTCCCCTTACTCAATTGATTCTCCTATTCTGTTCCCTCCCCATCCATCCATATCTACCTATTCTAGTTTCCATTCCTAATGAGGTCCATCTGTTCCCTCTAATCCTTTTATATGTACCTACCTTCTGTGGTTCTAAGGATTGTAGTAAGGTTATCATGAATTAACACCTAATATCCATATATAAGTGAATATGTAACATATTTGTCTTTCTGGGTCTGGAATACCTCACTCAGTATGTTTTCTTTTCTGGTTCCATCCATTTGCCTGTAAATTTCATGATATCATTTCTTTTCAAACAGCTGGAAAATATTCCATTGTATAAATGTATCAAATTTTCTTTATCCAATCTCTATTAAGGGACATTTAGGTTGTTTCTAGTTTCTGGCTATGATGAATAAAGCTGCAGTGATCATAGTTGATTGAGTCTTTGTGGTAGGTTGGAGTGTCTTTTGAGTATATACCCAAACTGGTTTAGCTATATCATTTTTTAAAATATACATTTATTTTATTACACATGAATAAAACAAACCACATACAGCAGGGAGAACCATGAGACAATCATGAGTTATGTAAATGTTACATTCATAGTGTTTTGACTATATGTATTAGTCAAACTTAATGTAAACATCTTTCTTATCTTGTTGGGTCTAAATTTCTGAATGAAATTCAATATTTTCCATATTTCATCTCTATTAAATTAAATCCTTTCTCTTGATCTAAAAGGATTTTATCCACTAACCAACTAAACTTGATTGTAAAACTAATCTATCAGGTCGTCAACCCCCTCTCAGAGACTTGAGAAGGAATAAAAGTTAAATACCTGAGTAAACCAGTAGCACAAGTTGGCAGCTTCCAAAATGAACAAAATGACTGAAACAGTTTACTGCCTGAACAGTCACACAACAGTCTCTATAACATTGGAGCCTCTTCTTTAGCCTTATAGCCCAATATCTCTGCCAGACTTATTCACTAGGCAGGAACTATTGAGGACTTGCTTACCCTGTTTTGGCAGAGTTCAGCTGTCGACTCTGCCTGCATCTAAGATTGCACATTTTTAGGCAGAATTATGTCTGTGGCAGAAATGAGGACATTTTTCCCAGTGGCTTGTTTGCCACATTTGAATCCATCTCCATAAGGAGGTTCTTCAATGCTCATCATCTTCTTTGAGGTTGGCTGGGTGTTGCCAGGAGTTAACTTGTCTTGTTGTCAAAGAATCTTTAGAATAATAAAAACACCTTTAAATGACATATTTTGTGGGTCTCTGAGGCTTTTGAAGACTTTATTCAACTATTTTACCTCATGTATCTATAGAGTCATATCTACCTATTAGACTTAGGATATATATTCTTGTGCTAGAATCTGACAAGTATTTGACATGCCCGTGTTTTGTATCAATATCCTAAATTCTATACCAATGACTTAGATATAACCTTCATTATGAGTAACATTAAGGCCTTGGGTTAAGGAGTAGGTTCAATCATCTACCTTTTGTTCTATTCTCCCTCTATATTTCTATATATATAAGGGTTTGTCAATCTTACTAGTTTTCTCAAAGGACCAGCTCTTTGTTTAATTGATTCCTTGTGGGTTTTTTGTTGTTGATGGTGTTTGTTTCTGTTTCATTGATCTCAGCATTTTAAAAGTTATTGTCTACTCCTTTCAGGTGTGATTTTTTTTAATTTATTCTTTTTGTTCTAGAACTTTCAGATGTGTGTTAAGTTGCTAGTATGAGATCTCTCCAATTTTTAAGTGTAGGCATTTAGTGATATGAACTTCTCAATTATAACACCCTTTATTATGTTCCAAAAGTTGGGTATACAGTGTGTTCACTTTAATTTCATTATAGAAAGTCTTTCATTTCTTTCATAATTTTTGTCTTGACCCATTTTTTTTCATCCAGTAGAGAGTTCTTTATTGACCAGGGATTTGCAAGCTTTCTGTTGTTGTTGATGTACATCTCTAATCTGTGGTGCTCAGATAGGATGCACAGTATTATGTCGATTTTCTTGTATCTGTTGAGACTTGTTTGTGACTAAATATGTGGTAAGAAAGCTCCATGAGGTTCTGAGAATAAATTATATTCTTTTGAGTTTGGGTGAAATGGCTGTAAATATCTGTTAGGTCCATTTGATTTATACCATTAGTTAGCCCTAGCTTTTCTCTGTTTAGTTTTGCCTATTTTTAAACTATTGTAATCCCAGCACTTGGGAGGCAAAGGTAGGTGGATGTCTGTGAGTTTGGGGCCAGCCTGGTCTACAAAGTGAGTCCAAGACAACCAAGGCTACACAGAGAAACCCTGTCTTGAAAAGCCAAAAGAAGAAGAAGAAGAAGAAGAAGAAGAAGAAGAAGAAGAAGAAGAAGAAGAAGAAGAAGAAGAAAATAAAACTACTATGAATAGTCAACAACCCTCTTAATTCTTTCAGATGACTTTTGTCATTTAACTCCCATACTAGGTAGTAGTATTAAATTAAATTTGGCCTTATATACATACTACAATGAAACTATAACGCTGCTATTTTTGAAGAAGTAGCTGTGGACTGCAAATGGTCATTTTGTTCAGACCAAATTCCCAAAGACAGACAGAGACTCATTTGCTCTCTGTCTCATTTGAATGTTCTTCTCATCACTTCTTCTCTGACTACAAATATAATCTGCACAAGTGGTAAGAGGACTTATTCTTGAACTTGTCCTTGTTTGATAAGCTGACATTTTACAGTCATCCTTGCTCAGTTAAACCCAGTAGAGATTATTATACTAAAGTGTTTTGTTAAGTAAAACCATTGTCTTGCCACTTTACACATAAGGAAATGCAAGAGGGACTTTCTCAAGATCATACCATTAACATCCAGTCTCAAAAGGAGAGTAAAACAATCCCATTAATACTGCTGAATTACTACCAAGTACAGCCTATCAGATCTCATTTGTGAACTAATCTAATATTTTCTCTGAATAAAAATCTTCTGTCAGAAGTGACATCTAACATAATCAATTTGTCTAATATTTAGTTGGTATTGTCAAACCTTGGGCTCAGTGAATCATACTATTATCTCAATTACTCTCTAAAGGATCCCTTTGAGGTTAGTATATTATCAATATTTGTCAGCCAATAAAGAAAATTTCAGAGAGAATAAATAGCTTAAGGGAAGCCATCACTTTTCAAATGGGACTAAAGAAATTCTCATCTCTAGAACTTGCTTTTCTATTGTTCACACATAATTTTACTTGGCTAGCTTATTACAGATGAATTAAAATGTCAAGCTTTCCTGAAGATTTTTTGATGTTTTTGTGTGTTATATATGTCTTAGACAACATACACCTTGTAGTTGAAACATTATTTTCTTTAGGGTGCCACTCTTTGGACATCACACAGAAAAAAAATTCTGTCTCCCCACTGGTAGCCTAGCCAGACTTTAAGGCCCAGCCAGTCTGAAATACATTTATCCTGTTTCCCAGTTTCCATGTACACAAAAGTACTATCAACCCAAAGTGCCTTTGGTACATGAAGGAATGTGAAAAAACTGCGAATCCTTTTTTCATGGCATTCTCTCTATATATCTGCATATAATATGCTGTATCTATAACTGCATATAATATATCATTCTAAACTTAGTTGAAGACACATGTGTCTCAAACAGTCTACAACCACAACTACTATGTATTATTGTTTATTATTTTTGTTATTATTATTATTATTATTATTATTATTATTATTATTATTATCTTTCCAGGGGCTGATTGGGATCAGCTAGATGGCTTTCAGTTGAGATACCTTTTGCTGTTATGATCAAATGGTGGCTTGGATAAAGACATCTGGTAAGTTTCCTTACTTAACCTTCTGATTGTTGATGCTACCTGTTAGTACAGATATCAGTTAGAGACATCAGCCATGTGCTTCTATGTGTCTTTGCAACATGGCTTGAGCCTCCTAACAGCACAGAAATCAGGTTCTAAGAGTAGAGCTCCCCAAAGTAGAGCCAAGTGAAGGCTTTTCGGGTCTACTCCCAGAAGTCACATAGCATCCTGCTTCAACCAAGGCAGTAGGACTGCCTCACATTCAGAGAGAGCCCTATTGGATTGTGTCTCTTAATGAAAAAACTATCCAAGAATTTGCAGACCTCATTTTATATCACCATTCCTCTCTCTGGTGAAACCATGTAATTCACATGGGATGTTCTAATCAACACGCTTCTTAGGAATTAAAAAGCATAAAAACCAAATACTAACACAAAATCTTGACTTCTTTGTGTTTTTTGATTGCTTCATTAAAGTTTGAAAAATAAAATTGCTCCTTTAGACTTTGCATGAGAACAGCTGTTACTCCTTGCTTTCACAACTCACCTATCAAAACCATTGATGGACTGTTGCTGGCTTCCTTACTGGACCTGACTTCATTCATCCTCTGACATTCCCCCAGTCCTACAGAGAATTCCTGTGGTAGACTTCCAATATCATATTGGACAGCTAGCTATCCACTGGACCTATAAAAAGTCCACTATTCTAGCCTTTGTTGGGAAATTTTAGTACAGCTTGAGATCAGGTATGGAGATTCCTCCACAGGATCTTTTATTGTACAAGATTATTTTAGCTATTCTGGGTTTTTTGTTTTTCCATATGAAGTTGAGAATCGAACTTTCAATGTCTTTAAAAAATGTGTAGGTATTTTGATAGGGATTGCAATGAATCTGTAAATTGCTTTTGGTAAGATAGCCATTTTTACTATGTTAATTCTCTCGATCCGTGAGAAAGGAAAATCATTCCATCTTCTCATGTCATCTTCAATCTTTAGAATTTAAAAGGTCACAAGGCTTTGTATACTTCCAAATTTTTTTCCTATCAGACTCATCACTGTTAAGACTCAAAGGCTCAGAAAACATGATGTTTCGTTTCTTCTTTTGCTTGTTGGTCCCTTAAAACTATTTATAATTTCTACACATTGTTTTTAAATCTTAAGCAATGTTTCACAGAAACACATTGTAACAATATTCAGAAAAATCACCATTAAAATGTCATCATTGACTTCATCATAGTCAGATGGTGGCTGGGGCTAAAATCACCTGAAGGACTTCCTTATTTGGGATTTTGAGTTTTATGCTATCTTTTAGGTGAGACACAAGTTGGGGACACCAGACAAACATACACATGCTTCACTTCTCTGTTTTCATGTGTGACAGATCAGTCAGACTTCCTAATTCTAGGTAGTGGGAACAACAATTCTTCAATGCTAAAAATAAATGTGTGTCTTGGTTACTTTTCCTGTCACTGAGACAATATCTTGACCAGAACAATTCAAGGGAGAACATATTAATTTGGCTTACAGATTAGATATAGTCCATCATGATGGGAAATTCCGGCAGCAGAAGATTAAGTCACATTATATCCACAGTCAGGAATTGGAGTTCTTTATATGCAGCCCAGGATCTAAGCCCTGAGGATGAGATAAACTTCTTTTATGATAAAGTTCCCCACCCTAATCAAGACAATCCCTCTCAGACATTAGCAGAGACTAATATAATCTAAGTAATCCTTCAAATATATGTGTCTGAAAGTTTGCCTCCAAAGTGATTCTGTATACTGCCAAATCGTAAACATTAACTAATCATGGCATTTTAGCAAGCTATGACAAAATAATAGAGAAAATCAACTTAAAGAAAAAGAAATGTATTTGGTCTCACAATGTGAGAAGTTCTAGATCATGGTCACTGGTTCCATGGCTTTTAAGCTAAGATAAGGTAGAAAACTTGTGATTGAAATAAATTGTTCATTACATGGTAAGCAGAAAACAGAAAGGTAGAAAAGTGCCAGGGACAAAAATGTCTCCTTGAAGCAAATACCCTCAATAACTTAGTCCTTTTAACTAGTCCCAACTTCTAAAGTTTCCACTACCTCCCATTACCATATAAAGCTATGGATCCACAAATAGATTAATCCATTCAGGAGAATGGAGGTCTTATGACCTAATAACCACCAAAGGCCTCCTTTTGGCCTTTAATACTTGAGTCCCTGTGGTTATTTCAGAACGAAGTCACAAGGAGTAAGTTTCATTCATGAGAATCCTGCACAATAATGAGCCCAAAAGCAATATCTAGAAGGCGATAGAACACTAAAACCTCTGCTACAAGTTCATCCACTGTGTTACTTACGGTTAGTACCATTGTAACAAAAAGACTGTGGCCAAAGTAACTTGGGGAGGAAGAGGTTTATTTGGCTTAAACTTCCATATTATTGTTCATCATCAAAGAAAGTCAGGACAAACTAAAACAGGGTGAAACAGGGGCTTGGCTACTTTGTTGGGTTTTCTTTCCCACCTCCCTACACAACCCTTACCCCTTCCAACTCCCCAAAACTAGATAGGAGAGAAAGAAGGTTAGAGGATAAAGTGTTCATTAGTATCTTTAGACTACTTCTTGCTGATTTGGGGCATCAAGTTCTTTGGTATGAGTTCATTCTTTGTTCTTAGGATATCACCAACCAGCAACCAGAAATCCAGGGAACAGCAACAACCAGCAACCAGCGACCGCAGCAGGAGCAAACAGCAGCCAGCATCAATAGCAGGAGCAGAAGCAGCCTCAGGGGAAATAGCGTCACCTCTTCGCTTGGGACTCTGACATTTATGTGCCTTCTGAAGAGTTCCCATAATTCTGAACCTAAACTATCTGGAGCTGACAAAATCATACCCCTGCTAGAGCACGAGGCAAATTATAGGCAGCTGCTGTGGATCATCTGAAGCAGCCCCATATCCCAGATCTGGGATTAAAACAAAAACACATTCCCATAACATTTCTATGTTTTTAAAGAAACCAAAAATTCCCCGTACACAGAATAGTCGCCTATAGGCAGGAGCTAATGTAGAGGCCACAGAAGGGTGTTGTTTACTGGATTGCTCAGCCTGCTTTCTTATAGAAGAACTGAGGACCACCAGGCCAGGGGTGGCACTATTGACAATGATTTGGGCCCTCCTGCATCAATCACTAATTAATAAAATGCTCTACAGGCCTGATTATACCCTGATTTTATTGAGGCATTTTCTCAATTGAGGCTCCCTCCTTTCTAGTAATTCTATCTTGTGTTAAATTGAAAAAAACTAGCCAGTACAAAGGACCCCTTGTCAACTGACACAGAACACATCACTATTAAGCCATAATGTTTCCTTTCTTATTTATTCCAAGATTTCACAGTAATAGGAACATGACAATATAAAATGTTACAAAATTTAAAAGTCCCATTCTTTAAAAATTCAAATACCTAAAAATATAAGTACTTTAAAAATAGCCAGCCTCTTTTAAATTCAAAAGTATTTTAAAATTCAATGTCTTCCAACTCTGAATTCTTGCCAAATGAAAAATAAATTACTTTATTACTTCAAGAGGGAAGAATCAGGGCACAGTCACAATATGAACAAAGCAAAACCAAACTCCAAGGTGTAAATAAAAGCATAAATACTTCCTAGAAGATTTCACCCCAATGATGCTGGTCTCTTTTTGATCAAAGCTGATTCTTCAGTCCCAACTGACCAGCATCCATTGTCCCAGTAAAGCAAAAGTTTCACTTTCGTGATTCTTGGTCTCTTGTTAAACACAGACTGATTCTTTAGTTCCAGGTGACAAGATACCACACATTCTTGATACAAAGGTCCAGTAAAGTCTTGACTTCCCTCTGAAACTGTACAAGTTAGACCTCCATCATCTATAATATGCTCAGCATTCTTATATCCTATGCTCTTATATAGCAGCTCGCAGAGCTCTCAATGTTTTAAAGTCCTTCCACAATCATTCCCAAAGTGACATGGTCACGTTTGTCACAGTAATGCTCAGCTATCCTGGAAACAGCTTGTCTTAGAATTACTATTGCTGTGATGAAACACCATGACAAAAGTAGCTTGTGGAGGAAAGAGATTATTTGGGTTACATTTAAACGTTGTTTATCACAAAAGGAAATCATGACAGGAACTAAAACATGACATGAGTTCCTGGAGACAGGAACTGATGCACAGGCCATGTAGGGGCTCTGCCTACTGGTTTGCTATCCATGATTTGCTCAGCCTGCTTTCTTACAGAACTCAAGATCACTATCCCAGTGATGGCACCCACATGATGGGGTGGGCCATCCCCCATCAATCATTAATTAAGAAAATGCTCCATGGGCTTGCTTGATCTTATGAAGGCATTTTCTCAACTGAGGCTCCCTCTTCTCCAGTGACTCTAGCTTGTCTCAAGTTGATGAAAACTAGCCACCATACCCATCTTCTTCCTTCCTTCTATACACATTTAAATGACAGGTCCAGCCCTGATTTAGTAGAATGCTTCTGTGACAAGTGAAAAATATGCAGACAATGCAAAACAGCTTCAAACTTGATCATAAACTTCCTAATTTGCTCTCTTTTCTTTTTGCAGAACTCTTTTGCAGGCCACATATTAAATATGATAAAATTAAAATAAAATATTAAAATGTGAAAGTAACCTGGCTCCATTTAATAGTCATGTGACAAAAACGTATCTCTTTCTCTATTTGACTATGTTACAGTGTGAGTTAGGGGGAATCACATTAAATATTTATTAAGACTTTGTGAATTTAAAAATTATCTGTTCCAGGAGCTGACATCATCTTTTCTGTCTACAAAGTCTCACTCTCACTGCTGTAGTAGAAGGAGATTCCAAGAGAATACATTAGATGCAGAATTGAGGCACAGAGTTCCCCTTCGACTCTGTCTCAGTTAATGACCTGACAGTCTTACAGTATACTATATGTGTCCATCTCCTGGTGCTGGAGTTACAAATGGCTGTGGGCTTCCATATGGCTTCTGGAACTAGAGCCCACATTCTCTGCAACAGCAACTACTGTGATTAACCACTTTGCCATCTCTCCAAGCAAGCAATGTTTTTTTTTTGACAACACTATGTTATCATACAGACAAAATATTGTTGTCAAGAGAAATTGCAGAAGGTATCTAATAAAAGAACAAACTGAGTTAAAATAGATATGAATAATAAGGATGGGGAATGTTATATTCCTTTCTCAGTCCTCAATTCACACAACATCAGGGGTCCTCTACTTGGTCATTGTGCTCATCTTGTTAAAGAGAATGCATTTGGCATGTAAAAATTAAAGCTAAACCAAGGGTTTGTGTGAACTTTGAACTGCAATTAAATTCTTTTAAATCAATCATTTAGGTCTTTTCGCTTTTAGAAGGCAACATTGTGAAGAGATGTATATAGTTAAGGACAAATATAGAAATGAATATGGATCTAGAGCGTCTAACCAAATCAGGACCATCTACTGTGTTCAACCTTGAAAAAGAGCAGTGCATCCCCTCTACAATGTTCCTGTCAGTGTTTACAGAATGACACTGTTGCCATAGGGCTAATAACCCCAAAATAAATTATAAGACAGTTTCTCTGTATTTCATGAGGGATAATATTTTCTACAATTTCTTTGTAATTAGTATAAAAATTCCAATATATATATCGAGCACTTAGCTATAATTTATTATTCTACTAATTTTTATGAGTCCACAGTTGGATCATCTAATCTACTTCATTTTCCAGTGTTTAACTTACCCTTCTGAAAGAACAAAATAAAAAAGAAGGCCACAAGTTTTATAGTGTTAAAGAAGAGATTATAATCAGAAATCACTCATGATCAGCTGCTGTAATTGAGCAGCAGCAATGCACAGTGGAAAATTATCTTTTCGATGTTGGATGCTTTTGTCAACAATTGGGCACTTGCTGTCCTTTGCTCATATTGTAGGGACTACTTATTATTTTTCTTAACTGAAACTCAATGTGGTCCTATGCTTTCTATAAAATTCTAAATTCCTGTTTAGTTTTGGATATTTGAGCACTATGAATTAAAGGATTAACCTCACTTTTATAGAAAGATCTACTCTTGATACCACACTCTTGTAAATTTTATCTTTAAATATTTGCAATTTCCTACCAGTAAAGAATGTTTTCCTTTACTTTAGGCCATGAACCACAATGGATAGTCTAATATTGTGATTTATAGTGGAGGCTTTGGGCTACATAGTATCAGCTTGGTTGTCATGTCCCAGCCCCTGGGAAAAATCAAATCAGGGTTCACTTGAAAGAGGGAGTGGGGATTGAAAGTAGGATACAGAGATGCGAGAAATAACAAATCAAGTCAGGAAATTTCTGATCAAGACTCTCTTTAATGTGAACAAGTAAGACTTTATATAGTAAGGTCAATAGGATCTATTCTGACCCCTCTCTCCTTAGCTCTCAAGGCAAGAAGAATACAATAGCCTGAATAGCTCCCTGTAAGAACTTCCTGTTACTGAGTAGCTCTCTGAAAGGATTTCCTTAACCCTCCAGGTGTTTCTCAGTAGGGACTTCCCTACTTCTTTCAAAGGTAAATAGTCCAAGGATGGCCTGGAACACAAAGACCTCCTCTGGCAGAGCTCAGCAGCTGGAAGGTCACAGCATGCAGCCTAAACACAAGATTTCTGACATGGCAGAATTTAGCATGGCTTCCCACACTTGGTCGCAGGAAAGGGTGGAATCTAAAGATCAACTGTGTCTATGTAACTGAATTTCAGTAAAATTAAACTCAAGAATCATATGAATTTCCCTCTTTGTGTATGATCACACAATATTGTCAATAAAAATCAACAATTATGGGCTGAATAGACTGCAAAGTAGTTAAGAACACTGTCTGCTCTTGCAGAAAACCCAGGTTTGAGTCCCAGCACCTACATGGTTGCTCACAACTATCTAAAACTGCAGTTCAAGGGGATCCAATTTCCATCTCTGTCTTCTGTGGGAACCAGGCACACAAATGCACATACATATATGCAGACAGAACACCCATACACATAAACTAGAAATACATTTTTTTAGAAATACATTTTTAAAAATTAGCAGAATTTGTAATTCTATTAGCTCAGAAAAGCTGGAAACCTCACACTTGGTACTTCCTGGACTTTGTCCTTGTGTCTTCTCCTTTTGCTAATTTTAATCCTCAGCAAACCATGACTCTAGTGGCTTCTGGTAAGTATACTGAGGGCTTGTAACAAATTATTGAACATATAAATGTTCTTGAGGGTCTCATATTTGTAACTGGCTTCGGGTGTCATGGGATTTCTGAACTCTGTGAGCACCATGCCAAATGTCTCTAGAATTAACTTACCAAATTTAGTATATTGTGTCACAAACAAAATAAAAATTCTAGCAAAAATTTTTTATTATATCCTTAAAATTTCTTTGCCCTCTCTGCCACTAATTTTTCATAGCAGTATATCCAGAGTCTCAAAGAAATGTTACATAAATTATCTTTCATAGAAATTGACTCATCAAGTTCACTTTCTGAATGGTTTTCACCTTGTACTTGAGGATGGACCGGCAAAGAATAATGGCATCAGATACGATTACATTGCACTTGCTTATATAACCAGGGACAAAATGTATTATACTAGTTGCTAGTTAAAGTCATCTTATTTGTGTTCCTTTACTTTCTCCATTGAAATACTGACAAACAAAAAAAAAAGAGAATCAGGAAATGTGGAGGCCACACCAGAAATTAAAAACTCTTAAATTCTAAAATATATTTCTTCTAAATATAAGAACCAATTTGAGAAATTAAATGGATTAGTCAGATCTAAGTGAGTGAGTCAAGGAAACAAACATCTATAAGGTTTTTTCCCTAAAAGGAGCTATTTAATATAGAGAATTGGTTACCTAGGTGATGAAAGGATAAGCAAAACACACAACAGTGGAGTAATTCAAGGGCTGACAATAAAATACCCTATGATGATCTGGAGGCTGTCTGAAAGGGGACAGGGATATGTAGCTATTTGTTAACAGCTTGAGTGTTGAAAGTAATGGACCATAAAGAAACCAAAGACCCTATAAGGGGCACTTCTGAATGACAGAGAAACACTGTGGCTTTTTAATTCTTTCTATATTCTAACAGATCCTTATGGTGATTTGACTAAGAATGCTTCTCACAGGATCACATATTTAAATGCTTAGTCACCTGGGAGTGGAACTTTTTGTTAGGATTAGAAGGAATAGTAGGCATGGCCATGTCTCTGGAGGTGGGTTTTGAGACTTTAAAAGCTCATGTTAAGCCCAATATCATCATCTTCTCTGTCTGTTGGGGATGGTAGGCCATGTGGCCAACATTCAGCCATGTTGTCAGAGCCTAGGTTCCTATTTCTCCAGCAGGTGTCATTTACCAGAAACCAGCTGACCTTGTCGTAGTTCGACAGTTAGACTAAAGATAAGATTTAGATGGAGCCACCCTGTTGTAGTTTAGCAATTAGACTAGATAAAGATAGCAAAATATCCGGTGTGGCAGAACGTTGTGACCTGTTTGGAATTCCCTGTGTCTTGAGATAGCCTGCAGCTGGGTTGCCATAGCAATATGCTTCCCTGCCCCCTGCCTTATAAAACCTTCTACCTGAACAATAAAGTTTGAGAGCTTGATCAAAGACTTGCTCTTCTTTGTGTCTTGTGTTCTGTCCCTATACAGGAGAATTCTCCTCCCAAGCGTTAGTCGAACCCCGGCAGGTCGAGTCATCTATGGATCAGGATGTAGCTGTCAGATACAGTTTCACTGTCTGTCTTCTTGCTGACATGCTCCCTGCCATGATGATAATGAACTAAACTTCTGAAACTGTAAGGCAGTTACCAATTAAATACTTTCTTTTTATAAGAGTTGTCATGGTCATGGTGTGTATTCCCAGCCACAGAACAGTAATTAATACCACTAATGTTTCTCTTAGGGAGACGCCAAATAACATGAAAGTGTGGGAACCTGGCTTTTCAGGGTCTATCCATACAATATAAGGCAGAATATGGAAGAATGAAGACACCAGTTTTTTTTTAAAAGATAGGAAAATAACCAGCATACTATTGGAGGCTTAGATAGATTCTAAATTGTGAGTATAAATATTAAATTTTAATATCTAAATATTAAAATATAAAGAGAAACTAAGGTGGAGAAAATCTACCATTTCCATTGTGTGTCCAACCATTCTATCTTAGAGAAAGGCTTCAGACATGTAATAGCCTATGTGGATAAACATAAGTAAGGATATTGCTACATTCTCTATAAAGGCTCTTTTAAAATGTTTCAATGACTGGCCATGATGTCAAATGTTTTTAATTCTGACACTCAGGAGGCAAAGAAAGGTGAATATCTGTGAGTTCAAGGTCAATGTGGTCTAAATAGTCACTCCCAGGTTATCCAAGGCTGCATTGTGAAACTGTGTCTCAAATAGACAAATCACAACCATTTCAAGACTTAAAGGTTCTAGAAATGTAACATTGTCTATGCTAAAACATCAAAATAGCAAATTATATTCTAAAATCTTAAGCTATCAGAGATAAAGTAGGGCTAAGCATACTAGGGGTTCTTTGCAATAACCTAGGAAAAAGTAAGAGATATATGCACATATGAAAAATTTAAGCCTTTTAAATTTTAGAATGTTTCTATTAATGAACAAATAAATTGGTTTCCATAAATTAAACTCTTAGAACCAGAAAAAATTTCCCCTTTCAATGGACAGTGTTGTAAAATTATTATTAATATTTAATATTGATTTATATGATTATTAAAGCAGTGGTTATTATTTAACCAGCTATAATAGAAATAAAAGACACAGACAACTATTAGGTTTTTAATATGCCTTAAACATTGGGCCTGGGCAGGTCTTAATACCCTAAGCTACTTTGTTATCTCCCAGCCACACATCCTATCCAAAATTCCCATAAATACTTGCACATGTTCCATTTGTGACGCTTCTCTCCATCATGCCAATCCTCAGAACAAACTGTTCCTGACCCTGTGCTTCTTGTTCATGATAACACATTGTGACTTGCTCCTTTATCTTTCTTTCCTCTTTTCCCCGAGAGACATTGGATTATGAAAAAAAACTGTTGAATTACTTCAGCCTCTTTATTTCAAAGATATCTTAGCCACAGAAGGGAGAGCAGGGAATGCGTTACACATTGTGTTGTGTATGTTCATACAGGAGAAGAAAAAGTATGGATTTCATTCAAACTGATAAAAATCAGATTTGATAAAGGGAGACCTCCTGAAATCCCTGGCTGCAGACAGAAAAAAGGAAAAACAAAAGACCCTATCAAGCCATTCTTTATATGGCATAAATAAAAATTATCCTACAATTTGGTCACAGTACAAACTAGTGTATAAGAAATATAGATGTCTTTCTTCTGCTCAAATGAAGAGTAGAAAAACATTCTTGATTTATCTGTGCATTCTGCATATCTCATACACTTATAATTTTCTAACTGTATTACTTGTGAGAAATTATGTTTTAAGCATAAAAGAACCAGATCCTGGCGAAATTGGATTGGATCTGACATAATTCATCCTAAAGGAAGCTGAGAGGGATGCTGACATAAGATATTCTAACATAACAACCTATGTTGTCCTGCCTCAGACTGCTTCAGTTACTGTTCCACTGAAGCTTGTTTCCAGGACAGCTTCAAAGAAAGCTGCTGATCCCAATTGGTCCAGCATTTCCGACTGTTCGAAACAAGACTTCATTTAATCCTGCAATTTCTCAACATGTAGAAACTGGACAACAAATGTCACTACTAGAATACATAACCATGTTTCCCATCTTCCTTTGGGCCCCCGTAAAGAAACCCAAACCACCAAAATAATTTTAAGAGACTAGTGTCCCATTTCCTTAGTTGGGTTAGGTAGGTTTTGGTTGCTCTCTTAGGTAATGGATGTTTGTTTTTATTAGGGTTTGAGAAGAAGGCAGAATATAGGAATATCATATAGGAACAATAAGATAAAAGTCTTTTTAATTAGACAGAAAATGTGAATTTTTGTGGTTGATATAGAGTTATTATGTACTCAGATGTTAATTGCTTGCCCTCTCTAAGATTCTTACTGTTCTATGAGCAAACCCTCACAAACCTTGCCTCCAAAATTATCACTGATTGAATAAAAAAAACATTCTGACACTGTTCGTGGCAGGAGAAAGAGAGAGGTAGAGCGTAGGTGCATGTGCTTTGGGGCATAGCAGAAGGATCACTAGGAGATGAGGAGAAATGACCAATTCTAGAAGAGTTTGGGTGGTAGGAAGATATATTAATAGTGAGCAGTAGATTAGATTTTATGCTCAGTCCTGTGTTTAGCTTTTGAATAAATCATAGTCTCTATGTGTGGTTATTTGGAGAAATCACTGGTTAAGGAGTAATTACTGCTTTACTATAATATGAATCAATATTAAATATTAATAATCATTCTATAGGACAGTTAATAGTCTGCAGATTTGCCATATTCATTTGTATAGGAGCTGTGCATATGCATTGTCATTCAGAAAATTGTACAAAAGATGTTCTTAACATTAAGTTGGGCAGTGAGAAAGAGGAAATGAACCCACACTAAGTCTGGATTATTTGTCTTACTATGTAGACATAAGAGTAAATGAACCAAAATAGAAATAGATCCTAATGTACTGTGTGAATTATATCATAGAAGAAGAGTATTAATATAGAAACATAAGAAACAATTATACTATCTCAAATCTGGGCTACATGTTAAAATACACAACTTTCAGTAATAAAGAATTGAAGGTTTTGGGGAAATAAAATGTAGATTCTAGGAAAAAGAAGAAATTTAGAGAAGAAATTAACTGAGACAGTAACAGAATGGATGGAATATGGATCCAAATGAAGAGAAGAGTAGCTGAGAGGAAAACTCAGCAGGAGATATCATCATCATCATCATCATCATCATCATCATCATTATCATCATCATCATCATCATCATCATCATCATATTCATCATAGCCTAAACAGGAAATAACAGATTTGGTCACTGAAAGAAGATAAATCTTTAATAAAGAGAATAAATTTGGTACATAGTCATTGAAGATAAGAAGAGGAGAAATAAAAGATGATATCAAATATCAAAGGTATATTTAAAGAATTAATATTGGGACTAGCGTTCTCAAGCAATATTTATGTTCCTGAAGAAGAACAGAAGAAAAGGTGAGATAATAGGTGTGCAGAAGACAGAGGGGGAGGGCAGAGACAGAGAAAGAGACAGAGACAGAGACAGAGGAAGACAGAGAGAGAAAATAAGAAAGAAATAAAGCCATGTTTTATTTCTGAGCACAAAGCATGATTAATGAATAGCCAGTGATATCAGACATACTTTGGTGCAAGTTTTGAGTTTTCAGAAAAAGAAAAATGCTTCTGGACAGATTAAAATAGTTAACTTAGAAAAGAATAACCCCTATTCAGATCTAGCCAATGGACAGGGCATTCTCCACAATTGAGTGAAGAGTGGGGACTGACTTTCACATGAACTCTGGTGCCCCATATTTGACCACTCAGAGGAAGGATAGCGGGTCACCAAGAAGAGACTTGATACCCTATGAGCATATACAGGAGGAGGAAGTCCCCCTCAGTCACAATCATAAGGGAGGGGAGTAAGGGGAAAATGGGAGGATGCAAGGGATGGGATAAGAATTGAGATGTAATATGAATAAATTAATAAAATGTATTAAAAAGAAAAGAATAGTACCTTCCCAGGATCATATTTACCCTGCACTATTAGATTCTGGACAACAATTAACACCCACCCACCCACATGTAATTTTAATGGTTAAAAAGTTTGAGAGAAAAAGCTTCTTTTTCAGGGGGAAATCATCACTATAGATTCTTCCAGTATAAGAAAGTGACATTCCTTTGCCTTACTATTGAGATGTTGTTTGCTGAGGATTGTCAGGTAAGGAGCTTCAGTAAATTGAAACCCTCAGAAAACATAATGATTGGATTAGCCCAAATTCTGAGTTATAGAGCAACTCTGAAGGGCTATTGAAGGTGAAATCCATGTCTAGAACTCTTCATCCAACTGGCCCAAGCCTTGTCACAATTACATGACCCCCACACACTGCTGTCCTTGCTCCTTTATAGTTATTATCTCCCATCACTTCCAGAACTATCAGCCTTCTGTATATGCATCCTTGTCTCTGTCTGTTTCCAGGGAAACTACTGTAAGACAAGAGTCATTAAGCAAAAGGGAAATACATATTCCAGTACAAACTGAGGAATGAAAATAACAAACACCCAAGGAAAGAAAATGTAGTGCTGAAATACTCTAGATTTAAGCATTAAAACTACTTAATCATGTGGTTATTGTTGAAAACTGCCTATAAAAGGCAATAAAAATATAACAAATCAATTTATAAAGGCAACTTATAAATTAAATATACAATAATCATCAGATTTAAAAAAACATAAAATAATGCATTATAAAATCAAAATGTCTTAAAGGAAGGACTAGGAAAAAGAATTTACTTCTACGTTTCTTATTTTCCATACACAGTGATTGGGGTTGAAGAAATCAAAGGATTATTATTTATACATATGTAACAAATACAATATACTAGTATAATATTATTTCATATTATCACATATGTAATAGCTGAGCATGGCTGTGGACACTTTTAATCCCACTTAGCAGGATGAGGCTAAAAGATGTTAAGTTCAAGACTAATATGGTCTGCACAGCAAGAAATGGTATAAAAATACTACTATATGTTATCTAAATTGAATAAATAGCTAACTATCAGATAATCCTAAACTTTAATATGATTCTGACAAAAGCACAAAAGTTTACAAATTAACTTGCCCAGTTTTGTTGAAGATGGTGAAATATTTTAATTATCTTACAGTGTCAAAGAGGTACATATTGGTAAAATCTTTGTATCTATATACATACACCATACACACACACACACACACACACACACACACACACACACACACACACACA